>OZ014519.1:336829417-337304582 GCA_963966055.1 Lathyrus aphaca | reverse complement strand
CTGTTCTCTGACCTGTGTTCTGTTGTGATGTTCGATTGTTGACGTGTTGTTGCTCAGTTGTCGTCGATGAAGATGGAGAAGAGTTGTTGGAGTTTTGAAGGTGCGATTGACGGCCTCGGTTCTCTCCTCACAACTTTTGGTTTCATCACTGATCCGGACTCTCTTCTTCTCACTTCATATCGATTCTTCTTCTTATGAACTGTATTCTGGTTTCTGTTCAAATTTATGTGTTGTTGTTGTTGTTAATGAGGTTGCGGTTTGTAATGAAAGGTGGTTTGAAAGTGACGAAGGTGAGGTAAGTTTGAAGGTTGGTGAGGAGTTTGTGAAGAAGGTTGTTTCAGTTGGTGACGAAGAGTTATGAATGAGAGAGTTAAGTTTTGTTGGCCTTGTTGTTGTTCTGTGTTGATGATGAAGGCGGTGATGGTGAGGTTGTGATGACTGAAGTGGTGTAGTGATGAAGAAGGTGACTCGGTGAGTTGAAGGTGAGGATGGAGAGTTTTCCGTTTGTTTAATTACGGGTTGAAAAGTGAAGGGTGATACCGTGAAATTGATGAGGAAAATTAATTTGGGTCAAGAGGTGTGGTACTGATGCGTGGCGGTTTTGTGCGAGAAAAAGTGTGAGGAAAAATACGTCGTGATTGTGATGAAGAAGAGGGGATAAGGTCAGCTGATAGTGCGTGTGTTTTTTGGTTGCATGCTGTGAGGAGAAGCGTTTTGCTGTTGCTGCTTCTTATGTGTGTTTGCGGTGAAATTTTGCGTGACCTCTTTGGCTGAGGGTTTTTGCGTTAGGCTGTGTGTTGGTGTGATGAAAAAGAGTGTGAAGAAAAACGTGTGTGACCAAGGGAATGTGTGATGTGCGTGAAGAATGATGAAGAAAAAAATGAGTGTAGGTTGTGCGTGTTATGCTGGCAGTGAGTGTGAAGATTATTGGAGTGGTGGGTCCCAAGTTCATGCTAAAGTTTATTCTCTTCTTTTTTTGTTTATAATTTTGTGCTTAAAATAATAACAAATGAATATGTACAATGGTGTAGACAATAACAGAATAAAAAGCATATTAAAAAAATTGATATGAATTTGAAATAGATAATGCAGTGGTTTAGATATGAACATGGAAATGGTTAAGGTGAAATGGAGTGAATATTGGTCATTATGATATGAATAATAGGCTTAATGAGAACTTGATGGTTTGTAGTGTATGGTCTTATGGGTTAAAAAAAATAAGAAGGATATGAATGATATTTTAGAAAATAAAGAAATTGAATTAAGGAGATATTTCATGAATGGATATTGAATGAATAAAAAATCGGAAAAGGATTAAAAACAAAGAAATTTGACTAATTTGAAATGGTTAATGGATAAAAATGATAAGGAAATGGATTGGGCTTAAATTGGAAATGGATAGAGAAATAAGGGTTTAGATGAAATTGGAAATTTGAATATGGATTACAGTGAACTTGGATAAGTTTTCCACACACACTCTGACTAAATTAAATCCAAGAACTCTACATGAAATTCTTCAAACAACTCCTGATAAGAATGAACCTTCTGAACAACTTGCAACCAAAACGACAACTTTATGAATTAACTCTCTTTTGAAATTCATGAAGCATTTCGAACCGCCTGAGAAATAGCCCACTGACACAAACCACTTGCACTCGAAGAAACCTCTAAAATGCCGAGAAAAGATGAATAGCCTTGTAAATTGAAAATGACGAGAATAGCCTGACGATGGGCCAGAGACATAATGGATAGTCCTTGCAGATGTGAAGTCCTTGAAGATCATTGTTTCAGGGAAATAAACCCTAATCCAGTGACATAAGGAGAATGATACCACTGATGGCTGCAAGCCAAAGCCTTGAATTTGTCTGATAACCACAAATAAAGCGCGGGACTCTAATTCCCTAGAATCGATCCCATGTCTCAGGAGCCTATGCAAATGGTATGCAAAATGCGTATGAATGCAAAACGAAAAGCTAAAAAAGATAGAAGAAACAGAGGGCAAATTTAGGGTGTCTACAATAATACATTTCTTTTGACACCCGTCCGTGTCATCTTATCCCCACAGATCGGCAGAATATCTTTTACACTCATAAGTTCATAACTTGTACACTTTCTCTTATGATACTCGTCTGTGTCATATTCTCCCCGGCAAATTGAACACTCGTTTGTGTCTCACTCATACTTACTTTTTACTCATACAGATACTCATCCGTATCTTGTATACACCACTTATCTTTTCCCAGATTCAACACACGTCCGTGTTCTTTGTTAACCAGTTGGTACTCGTCTGTCATCATCTCTGAACATGCGTTATCGTTTGTTTCTACTGATACTCGTCCGTATCATAGTCTTAAGGATGCTCGTCCGCATCTTTAATCTATACACAGTGTCAAACACTTATACCTTTCATTTCTTGAATGTAGACACTCGTCCGTGTTTACCATTCCTCAGTAGAACGACTTTTCTCCTATCTGACATTCGTCCTATGTCATGATACTTTCGGCAGCCGTACCCTGCCAGGTGATCGTCCTTCACCTTTTTGATGATCGTCCTTTATCATTCCCCCAGCGGAGTCTCCATTATTGGAACCCTTTCCTATCCGACATTCATCCTACGTCGTGATATTTTAGCAGCCGTCCCCTGCTAGGTGATCATCCTTCACCTCTTGATGATCGTCCTTCATCATTTTATCCAATGGCCGTCCCCATTGTTGATTTTGTTATCTGACATTCGTCCTATGTCATGATAAACCCCGAGAGCAGCCATACCCTGCTAGGTGATCGTCCTTCACCTCTTGATGATCGTCCTTCATCATGCTTATCCGATGTCCGTCCCTATCGTCGACCTTTTCTATCCGACATTCGTCCTATGTCGTGATACTTTCGGCAGCCGTACCCTGTCAGGTGATCGTCCTTCACCTTGGATGATCGTCCCTCATCCTTCTCCCCAACAGAGCAGCCGTCCCCTTCTAGGTGATCGTCCTTCACCTTTGATTTCATTTACTTTATTAACCCGGTGGCCGTCCCCCATCGTTGTTTACCCTTTACTTTATGAACCTGATGGTCGTCCCCATCATGATACCTCCATCTCTCTAGCATGTCGGACGTCCCCGTCATTGCTTTATCCCCAGCAGTCGTCCTCTGCTCGGCGGTCGTCCTCCGTCGCCTGCACTTTATAATCATACTTTACTTCCTTTCACAATATATATCCCTTTTCTTCTTCATCCAGTGAGTGCAAATTTTGGACTGTCTTTGTTATTCAACCACAAGTTATCTTATTTGTATAATAAGTCGTCGCTTACATCCTACACAGCTAACTCATGTTTGAATATGGGCAGTTGTAAACACCCCAAATGTGCCCTCACTAAGTTCACACCATGGCTTATTGTAAACACCCCAAATTTTCCCTCACTCATTTACACCATGGCTTGTGATCTTTTCATATTGCATAAATTCAATCATAGCATCTTATGCTGCATTTTTGATTCACTGCATTGATTCAAAGTCATCTGCATCTAGGGTTTGTGATTTGAGCCATCCCTGAGCTATCTGAGCCACTCCAAAGGCCTTCAATCATCTCAAGAGGGTCCATGTATGTTCAAGCATCATATTATATCCTCACAAGGTCAAGGAAGTCAAAGAATCACAAGAACTAAGAAAGGCATGGAGGCAGAGCCAGGTTTAACTGCACAGATGACCTAAAATTAGGGTTTTGGTTTCAGAGGCCATAACTCCAATTTTTTTTGGTCATTCTTGTTTCTATTGGCCTCTATATGTTATGAGAATCATGCATATCAATTTTCATGAAGAAATTCAATGGGGAAGGCATCTGACCAAGGAATGACTTCTTGAGCAAGTCAGTGCAAAATCAGGGCATCTGAGGCCCCCAATGACCCAACCAAAGGGGTTTCTCCATCATTTTGAATGTTTATGATCTTTATTTGATCATATAAGATGTTAGAAGTTCACAAAATTGAAGAATTTCAAGCCATTTGCAAAGTTGCCTTTTTGGGAAAGTGACTTATAATGTAAACTTGCTATTTTGGGAATGTTTTTCAACCTCCTCTTTTTGATTCAAAAATGCTTCAAATGAGAAAACTTTGGTCATGAAAGTTGTAGAATGGATCCTCCCATTTTCAAAAAGTACAAGAACTCATTCTAATTCATTTTGGATCAAAAGTTATGGTTTGTCAAAGTTGGATAAAATCACTTATTTTTCACTTTGGCACCAAAGAGGGAAACTTGCAATTTCACATGCCAAGGCAAAATGTGACTTCAAAGTGACTTCCAATCATCATACAAACACAATGCAATGCCTAAAATTCAGAATGCACCAAAGAATTCTCAAGTTTCATGACTTGTGCATTAAGAAACTTCAAAAGGGCCAAAAGTTCACAAATTTGCAAAACCACACATAAGCTTTGATCCACTTGCTGATTTGCCTCAATCTCATTTCCATGGTCATCCTTGAATCAAGCTGCAGCAGACATGCCTTTGCTCTGGCCCTAAAACAGCCCATACCTCAAAGGACACATAGACTTGACTTTTTGCAAAAAGGGCCATGCCAATCACACTGTGCCACCACCAACCCTCTGCCCTATCACAGTTTGATAAGTGGACAAAATGAAACTAAAACCACACAAGAGGCAAGCCTGAGCTCACCCACAAGTCAGCATACACAAAAATCCCTCCCTTTGCATTTTCTATCGAATCTCTCAACTCAGCAACTCAAACTTAAAACTTCTTCCACCATTCATCTTAGAATGCATCACTGATCATAAACCACCCTCTACTTTGCCTTAAAAGCCATCACACACCAAATACGATTTTCCCCCTTTTGAACTGAGCTTCTGCAATCTTCATTTTGAGGCCACAAAAACTCTAGCTAAGCAACACAAACACTTGGGGGAGATCATTGGAGAAGTTTTGAAGCAAAGAAGCAGCCAAACAGTGCCACTTTCGAAAGCTTCAACTCAGGTAACCTTACGAACAAATTTTCCAGAAGCTTGATTTTAGGTTATAAACTTGTTCCTCATGTTGCCCTGATCATGTTGATGTTTTTATTTTTGAAAATGATTGAGTTTTGAGAATGTTATGTTGTTCTGAAACTTTTCCCGTGAAATGCGTTTTGATTTGATTCTCTTGATTCATGGAAAATAAATGATTTTTGTGGTGGGGTTTAGATTCAGTGATGTTTAAGGGTTGATTCTGGAGAGTTTGATGAAGTTTTGATGCGTATTGAGTGAGATTGGAGTTTTGGTTGGCCGGAGAAGATGACCGGAACACTGTTCCGGTCATCTGAGAGTGATTAGGGCTCAGGATTAGGGCTTAATCATAATTAAGTGAGTTTGAATTCCAGCCGTTTGTTTGCGCGCTAAGTCAATTCCCGCCCCCTTGAGTTTGAATCTGGGCCTTCAGATCATTTGACTTTCTCATTTTCCTTTTAAATTCATTTTTATTTTATTTGTTTTATATTTAATTTGTACGAATTCTTAAAAATAGAAAAATGCATTGAAAAATTCTGAAATTTTTTGTCAAACCTTTTATTAATTTTTAGAACCCAAAAATATTTTTATTTTTTATTTTTTGCATCAAAAATTATTTTTAAATCATTTAAATGTTTATTTTTAATTAGTTAATGGAAATTAATTAATTAAAAATGCATTTAGGTTTTTAAAAATCACAAAAAATTCACATTGCATTTTGAAAAATTTAGAAACATTATCAAACTCTCAAAACAAATTTCTTTTTGGTTCTTGACCTATTTTGACATTTTTCATTGGAATTAAAGTTTTTTAAAGGCATTATTTTGATCCTAACTTGGAAAATTTCATTCTGCCTAACCATGCAGGGTTTGATGATGGTTCTTCTTGCATTGCATCCTTCATATCATGTAGTTTTTAGGGTAAAATTGGTTTGAATTTATCTTTCATTTTCAATTTGATGAGCTTTTTTCCTTTTGAAGTACCTTGAAACCCTAGTTGACTTGAGAAAATCATAACTCCCATTAGGTTAAGAGTTAGGTCCCCTCCTTTGGGCAGTGAACTTGTGTAGGGTTAGGGTTCCTTTGATCCCATTTTCAATTTTTTGTCATGTCATTTGCTTCTGGTTTTGAATTTTTGTGTTGCATGTTGTTCATAAACCCTAATTCTTGCCTTCCTTTGCATCCATCTTTCATTTGCTTGCATTAAAGAACTTGCCATGGCATTTTGTGCATCAATATGACATATAAGACATCTTAGGACATATTAGGATCATGTTTGATCATTGCATCTTTCATTTTCCATGTTATGCATTCATATCATTTCATAAACTTTCATGAACTTTCATGGTTCAAAACTTGCTTCATTTGCATCCTCATCCTTGTGTGATCATCCACAACTCTTGACATGTGTTTGCATCATCTCTTAGCATCTTTGAAATCATGTTTATGTTTCTGACTTTGGCTTGCATCATGGCATTTCATCTCATCTTCATTGCATTTTATTTCTTTTGCTAACTTTTCAGGTGGTAAGTCCTTTGAGAAGTGAATTTGCCTTCACTTCTCATAATCTCTTATCATATCTCTTATACATTCATTGCTGCATTTTACTTGTGTATTATAGTGAGCTTGCTCATTCATGTTCATCTCTTACTTTCTTCCTTCAAGCAACTTGTCTTCTTAAGTGAAGCAAGTTGTCTTGTTTCTCTTGCTCCTTCTCCTCTCATCTTGTTCCTCTTTGGTGGCTCTTTGAAGATTCTTTCCCTCTTAAGCCTCATAAACCCTAGGAACAACCAAGCATGATAACAATTAGGGTTTTATTAGTCCCCCATTTAGTTTTGCCTTTGTGTCATCTTTGAGTCTTCTCTTCTCATCCCATAATCAAGGACTAAACCTTAAAGGTTTTAAGGCTTTGTGATTAAGCTTATGCCTGCATCCTTCTATTAGGATGGAGTGTATAACTTTAATCCTAAGTGTTAAACCCTTAATGTGTTTAATTCCTTTAATCAATTCACTTAATAATCATTAAGACATCAAGCTTGTAACTTGGGCCTTGCATTAGGGTTCTAATTCTTCCTTAATTGGTTAAGAAGGACTAACCCTAGTGTTAATGGACAAGTCCCCCTCAAGTTGTCTTAAAAACCATAAAATCCATTTCTTAATCTTATCATTAACTAATCCACTTAATAAAGGTTTTGTTTTGTCATGAGTTTAATCCCTAATCATGGATTAAGTTGAGGAGCCTTCCTCAGCTTAAATGTTCTCATCTATTATCCTTCTATTAGGATGGTGTAATGGGTCCATTAAATCCTTGATTATGGCTTAAACTCATTACTTAACACTAAACAAAAACTCCAAAAACATCTAAATAAATACAAGTAGGTTAATGATCTTAATCCTACATCATGGTGATTAAGTGTGAGGTGTTTACTTCATGCTTAAGGTATTCTCATTACCCCTAATCAGAGGGAGGATGTGATGAGTTTACTAACCCTTGGTTTAGGATTAAGCTCACTAACTTATGACAAACTCTAAAAGAAATAAAAGACTGAAAACACAAAAACAAACAATAATCGTTTCCTCCAGGATTCTTTTCTCATATCGTTCACTCACAAACGAGAACTTGCTTCTTCCGTCTAATGCAAGACAGTTTGCACCTGAGCCAGACAGGTCATACACTTGAGCATAGACAAGTAAGCAGTTCACAAGTCAATTTATCTTTCAGTCTCTTTGAGTCGAACTACGGTGTTCTGACTTCCTTATTGCACAAGAGGATACATAGGCATAACTTAACAGTTATCGAACAAAAGTCTCTGTATATTCCCCCTCTTTCCAGCATCATTCTTTAAGCCTCATAGTCTTGAGCTTCATTCATTCCTTGCACTGACACTTCTCTTATGCACTTCACATTTCTTTTGCACTGACACTTGCATTCTTTCCAGCTTTGATACACAAATTGCACTGACACTACCCCTTTAAGACACAAATCTTTCAAGCGTGGATCCCGTCGAGTACGACGGACAATCTGGGTGCTAATACCTTCCCAGGTTGTAACCAACCCCCTTTCACAGTTTCTCTAGTTCGCAACCGTCTTATCCTATCTTCTTAGGTTTATGCAACATTACCTTTCCTTCGGGATAAAAATACCTAGCTGGCGACTCTATTCATTTCCTTCTCCTTTCGCCGACCGTTCGCGTTTGTACCCCATTTGACTTAGCCTCATTTGGTGGGACCGACAGCTTGGCGACTCTGCTGGGGACCCTTATACTGTAACCAGGGCTTCTGGTTCTTTTTTGTGGGTTCCTCCTAGTGCTTGTTTGATTTGTGTTTACTGGGGTGTTATGTGCTATGTGTGTTTATTTATTTCGCTTTATTTATTGCTTTATGTACAAATTTATTTATTTATTTATTTACAGTTTTTCATTTTTCATACTGTCATTATCATTGCTGGATCTGGTTCCTGTTTTGGTGGGTGGGGTTCCATTGAGAGTTTAAGTTCCTATACTTGGGACCTGAGAGACACCTAGGCTAGAGTGGTTCATGTTCTTTCCCATTCCATTTCGGTCTGGTGCGGGAATATGAAACACAATTCAGATGTGGGTTTCGTCTTGAGAACTCTGTGCTACAGATTTCCTGTAGTGCTATGGCTATCTGGGAAGCCTGCTAAGTCTGGATGACCTTTATTGTGACCTTCAGAAACTGAGGTGAATTAGAGGAGGATCTTTTATGGTTATTGTAAACACTGTACCTCCGGGTTAGAAGTGTTTACACTTCTCATAACTCATCCAAGTCTGAGGATCCTTGTTTTAGAACACTACCTGTGAGAGGGTTGGGCTGTTTGCAGGTTTGCATGTACCCTTGGCCACATCATATCCTGTTACTTGTTTTGATTAAGAGTACCTCATTTTGGACAGTTCTTGTGATTAACCCTGGATATGTGACTCTTTATTTGAGTCCCCCACCCTGGTTACTGGATTTCTGAACCTCCATCTGGACTTCTTGAACATACATGGGATTTATATCAAGACAGATAATCAGATCCAGCTTGATCACAAACCCTTGCATATCATTTGCATACATCATCATTTGCATCATTTAACATTTGTTTATTTGTTTTTCAGGGTATCCACATTATATCTGGTTTGGTTTTGACCCCTTCTTCTGCATAGACCTCTGCTTCATCAGTTACCTGCTTCAGCTATTCTCATCATCACCAACATCAGCCTGTCAGTAGCTCATCTCCAGTATCAGCCTTGATCTTCACCAGCATTTATCTTCATCATCTTCAGCAACATTCATGACTACTCCCAGGAAGAGCAACATATCCTACCATTTCTTTGAGCCTGTGTTGACTGGTATCAGGCAGGTCCAGTCACTTATCACCCCTGACCACATCCCTTTGTTTAGAGAGCATTATAGAGGTATCCTGGATGTGGTTATGGACCTTGACCCTTCTCAGAGGAGCATGATCCACACATGCTTGCAGTTCTATGACCCTCCTTTGAGATGCTTCACATTTCCAGACTTCCAACTAGGACCTCTGCTGGAGGAGTTTTCATCATTGATTGGAGTGCCTGTCAGGGGTGGAATCCCGTTCAACCCAGAAATGCCAGCTCCCAGCAATGGAGAAGTAGCAAAAGCACTGTACCTAGAGCCTGCTTTGATTGAGCAAAATATGACAACAAAAGCTGGGATCCCTAGTTTTCACTTGGATTTTATGATTTCTCAGGCCATCCTGAAGGCCTATTTGGGAGAGTGGAGGGCAGTCTGTGCACTGTTAGCCCTCAACATATATGGGGTTATACTGTTTGCAGATGAGCCCAAATTTGTCAGCAAGAATGCCATTCATCTTTTTCTTCTAAGGAACCCAGTACCCACATTGTTGGGAGATTTCTATTATTCCATCCATCAGAGGAATGAGAAACAAAGGGGGAAGTTGGTGAGATGTTGTGCTCCTTTGTTTCACACCTGGCTGCTCAGACACCTACCTAAATCAGATGCCTTCCTGAATCCCCACCAACAGAAGAATTGGGCCAAGAGGCTCATTGCTTTGACTTCAGATGATATCTGATGGTGCACCCAGAGCACCAAAGGCAAGGACATTATCACCAGCTGCGGGCAATACCCAAATGTACCTCTAATAGGAGTAAAGGGTTGCATCAACTACAATCCTTTGCTGTTTAAGAGACAACTGGGCTATGCTTTGGTCCACCCTCCTATAGTGCAGGATTTCTCTGAGACCCTGTATTGTGAAGTAAAACATAATTCAGCTGTTGTCAGACAAGCATCCTGGGCTTGGGACAACATCCAGACAAAAGGGATGGCTATTCTTGGAAGTTGTAATAATGTTGCTTCGGCTCAGTACTATGACTGATCCCATGCTAGAGCTCAGCCTTGGAGGACATACCTGGACCCTCTACAGTCACTACAAGAAAATTACCTTTCACCTTGGAGCTCAGATTACGACGGTTATTTTGATGGGTTACGACAGTTAAAACCGCCGCAATTTGCATGTTACGACGGTTGTATATCCGTCCCTAAAACGTGTGTCGTGAGGCTCTATTACGGCGGTTGTAAAAACCGTCGTGTCAACCGTCATTCTCTTGCACGACAGTTAGGGAACCGACCTAATTTGAATATCACGACGGTAAATTGTGGCGGTTTGAACCGCCGCAAATTGCGAATATTTTTTTAAAAAAAAAATTGCAAATAATTTTCAGCCCACTATGCAAGAGAGCACCGAGCAGAACCTAGAGGAGAGTGCAAATTTAAAGCAAAATGTTCAGTTTAGAGGAGCCAAATACCCAACAGGGATATTTAATAGTAAGAATCAAACTTAAGATTTGTCTTATTTGGTCTATTTATGTGTTTTTTGCCAAGAGACAGCATAAGATAGTGTTATACAGTGCAATCAAAAGGTTTTATATTGTTGCAATAGCATAAAGACAACACAAAAATAGATTATCCAATCCCAAAGATAATTACATTAACCTATTTGTAAATCCTTATATCCAATACAACCTAAACCTATATACAATGCACCAAACAGTGCTTACGATAAAAAGAGACTAAGTAGAAAATACTATAAACCAGTACTCACCTCCTAAAACCTCATATTACTTTTCTTCGATGTTGTTAGTGGCTTCCTTACCAAAAAAGACCCAACGAAACACAAACACAAATACATACTCCGCGTTTTGAAAGAAACTGCTCAAACCATGATACACAACTGTAATGGTATGAGAAATCTAATCGGGTGTCAAGCTGACTGTGAAGCATTACATCTTATCTGGATTTTCTAATTGAACATGTTATAGGAAATGTCGAGCATATATATGAGGTGGAAACGGGTGAAAAACCAGAAATCAATGACTACATTATTGATAATTCACAAATAACACCACTGCAACCACTATCGGTGGCGAGGAAAAAGAAATCTAGAAGTGCATCTAGAGAATACGCAACAACTGTCACTTATGAGGAATTTTCCTTCTTGCTGCTGCAATAGCTACTAAAGGTGAGCAAAAAAAACTAGAAGTGCTTATATAGAAAATGCAACAACAATCACTTATGAGGAATTTTTCCTTGCCAGTACTAAAACTAGAATTAAATTTGCATCTAGCACCAGGAGGCTTTGAGAACGAAACTTGTTTGAAGAAATGTCAATTAAACATATCAATCAAAATTGATAGATAAATTTGAATGTAGTGATTAAGTGGTAGACTTCTCAACCTCCACCGATAGTTCTCTACCTACTTGACATACAACAAGTCATTACTCTTTTATAGCAGACAATAAATAATATTGTGACAGTTTAGTTGAAAGAGATGGGAACAGAAAATAACCTTGTATCTCAAGTCCTTTAGAGAACCTACCATTTTGGAACTATTAGCTAACTTGATAAGAATGTCAATGGACTTAGTTGGTTCATCCCAGAGATGAATCACATAACATTTCTTCCTACTTAATCTAACCCAATTCTTCCATTTCCAAAGTTGTTGATGCGTACATCTCAGCATGAATGACTGCGTCTTTAATTTTCCTTCCAAGTGAAAGTAAACCTGATCATATTTCAATTATAGTCATTATTGAGGGAATTATAAGTAACATAAAGTAATAGGTATCCAAATGCAAAAGTAAAACACGTTTCACTCCTACTATTAGAATTTGGGTTGAACCAAAATTCACATTACAAAATTGGGTCATAAACAAGTGAAAGCAATAAGCAAAACTAGAAGTACTTGTTCTTACACACAAAAAAGACAACATTTTGGAATAGACCCATTTGTTTGCAGATATATTATTGTTGTTATTGATGGAGTGACGAGCCGTGATTTTGAAAGAATAGAGAAACAAGTCATATATAAGATATTTGTCCACCCATGCCCATTCCTAAATCTCTACCAAGGCCAAAATCTAAACCATGAATGCATGTGAAAAACGAATATGTCCTGTCAATATAAGACATCACCATATCCATCTATTTAATTTAAAAAATAACTAAACTAGATGCAATCAACTATAAAATAAGTGTGATTAGTTCTACTAATAGAAAACATTTAGTAGTAAAGAGAATTCTAACACTAATGCATATATACTTCTTTGTTAGAAATATGTTTTTATGTAAAATGCTACTTGAATACTAACAATTACATATATAAACGTAGGAATAAACTAAAACCTCCTAATAGTGTTGGAAATGAATCAGGGCATGCCTTAAATAGTCCATTAGCATGTTGAATAATACTTTTTCCTGTTTATATTTTGTATCATGAGGAAACAGACATAATTTAGATTTTGACTTAGACAAGTATTTACATTTTATCTTATTCCATCAAAAACTCTACTACAATAGTCTATGGAAACCAATAAAAGTACGAATTATGTTCATCTAAAAAATCTTGCAACCAATAACTCTTAGAAGTAACTCAGTTTAGCCATATGGCCAAGCTCGGGAGGTATCGATATAGTAAGCATGTTTTCATGAAGATATCTTCAAACTAAAGTGCTTAGAAAATAAACAATTACTATATAAAGTACTAATAACAGTGAAGTGACACACTTACAGTTTGCCGGTGAAAGATAGATTTCCTAATATTGTTTTATACCAGAAACTCGATGTCGATAATTAACGTTGAAAGAGATGTGTGATGTGATTTTATATACCAGTAACAAATCAGCGGATCCATACAAAAGTACAAGATGTTACTAGGTGAAACAATATAAATAGACACAATGAATCGGATCGAATTGAATCGCATCTTAAGGACAGAGTACGAGCTGGTGTCGCCGTCAAATCTCAGAATCTCGAGCTAGTAGTCAAAGTAATATGAAGTTGTGTCATAAGATCAATAGTCATCTCATAAAAGAAGCTAGGATATGAGCGGTATTCCAGCAAGAAATATCTTTGATGATTGGTCCATGATATTCCCGGCTATCGACATGTTTGCTCAAGACATAATGGAATAAAATATTGCATAACGACCGACATCCAACCAAATGACATATGATCTTATAGGTGATCCAAATACGGTTGTTCCAACAAGTATATGCGAGAGGTCCCTGTAGGTGACAATTATGTTAATGTTTTTAATGGCTTTTGAGTATGACCTGAACATGGTGGCAGAGGTTGAAGAAAATGAAGGCATTATCTATTCCAGAGTATTCAAGATCTGAGCTTATTTTCAGTTGGTGAAAAGAAAATCCAATGGTGATGCCCTTTTTGACTCCAATCTAATAAATCAGACACATTTGGTCCATTGGTTTGCAAAGACTAATACTTAGAAATCTAAACCAAATTACCCAAAGATGCTCCTTTGAATGGTTTTGGAGAAAACACATAGCCACATGAGATCAAATAACACAAATAACAGTAGCTTCTAATCATTTAGGGAAAGGTTGGTAAAGAACATATACCACAGTTTCTTGTTCATATTGCAAGATATAAAGATAGATATATTCATGGAAATTATTGAAGTGACCTAGGCATTGTCAGTTTACTTCTCCATTCAATATATTCACCAAACTCTCTAACAGACAAAGCAAATTGTACACAATTACATTAATTAATATTAAAATAACAATTAGTCAAAGTACTTACAAATTAGCCACTTGAAGAAATCCAATTTTATATGAAATCTCCCCATTAATCTGATTATACGTATGTCACTGAAATTCAAAAAGATAGACTAAGAACCAAAATAAAACACTTATGAAGAAAAATGAAAATAATCATAAAGAATAAAGTATACTTGACATACAAGAATTCCTGAACCGTCTTGCTCCTACATACAAAAGGGAACTTTTGAATATTCTATATTCTCACTCCAATAGAGAATAATTCAACTGCCAGATTAAGTTACAAGAACATCATAAATCAACAATATAATTAAGTTCCCTTCAACCCAATTTGAGTCAAAACCTAGAAATTGAAATACTTTCAAATTAAAAACTAAACCTGAAGATGTAGTGAAGAGAAATCAAAACCGAAAACAATATTCAAACTGAAATTTAAACTTGGAAATATAGTGAGAACCAAATTGAAACTAAAATCGAAATTGAAACTTAGAAATATAGTGAATAGAAAATCAAACGGAAACCAAAATAAAAACAAAATTAGGGTTGGATGAAGTAGAGAATTGAATTACTAATTGTTTATACAGAGGAAATACAAGGAAATCTAGCGTTAAGGCTTTTGTAGCCGTGTGGTGATGGTTTTTTCAAGCTTTCCAGGCATGAAAAGAAGAACCTGAAAAGACGTAGAAGAACTTTTCCTTTCATCTATTTCACTTTTGGTCTGTCTGGATTCTTCTATGTTTTGGGGGAAGACCGTTCTAGAACCATTATAGTCCTAATTTTTTATTTTATTCGTAGTGATTTCCCAAAATTTGTCTAAGGGGTGGTTTCTGAATTTATTGGGGCGACGATTATTGAACTGTCGCGAATGTATATTTATGGCGGTTAGACCTAAAACCGTTGTAAAATATTTAAAAATTTAACGACGGTTGTCCAAAACCATCGTAGCAACCGTCGTAACTTATGAAGGAGGACAATTTTTATGGAACCGTCGCAACCTAAGTGTCATAAAACACATTTTTTCTTGTAGTGAGTACAACCTGCAGCAACTGTCAGCCTGGAAGAATTTGAGAAACTGAAGGAAAGGAATGAGAATCTGTCTCAAGCCTTGAAGAGGACTCTTTGGGAAAGGAGTGATGGTCGTCTGGACATTGAGAGGTTGGAAAAGCTTAGGGTGGAGCATCTGGCCAAGATTGAGAAAACAGAGGACTACATCAGAAAAGCAAGAGTTGGGGAACAAATATTGAAGAATGCCTGTAAAGAGGCCAAGATTCAAAAGGCTAGGACTGAGCTCTATCTGCAAGAGAGTCAGGCTAGGTGGGTCAGGATCACTGAAGCCCGGACACAAGAAGATAAGAAAACTCAAGCCAAGATTGAGCAGTTAGAGGCCAATGAAAAGAAGCAGCAGAAAGCTTTGTTGGCAGCCCAGAAGGAGATTTCAGAGTTAAAGCTTAGAGCTGGACTGAAGAGATCAAAGGACCAAGACAGGCACAAGAAGCTGACCACTGCCATTGCCACCAGAAACCTCCTCATTAGGACCATTACAGAGCATCCAGCTGGTCCAGTGACTGAGGCACTTCTGAAGGAGGTTAAGGAGGATGAGTTTGGATTGGATGTTTGACTTTTTTGCTTGTTGTTCATTTCCATTTGATGTACTTTTCCTTTTTGTTGTATTTTGACCCTCCAGGGGCATGTGTTGTAAAACAGACTCTGTATGATTCACCGTTTGTAATATATTGTAGTTTGTTTCCATTTTGGGTTTCTTTTCAACATCAAGCATCTTCCTCGAGGTCTGGAAAGGTCAAAACCAAGAACCAAGATGGATACCTTGGAAAACAAATAAGCATACTTCATTGCATACTAACCCTTGTTTTGTTTTGTAGGTTTTGTTATTATTTGTTTCTAACTCTGTTGTGATCTCAGGAAATATTGCTCGTCGCCGGGTGTTCCCTGTCAACCGTACGCACCGGTACCCCACTCGCAACAACCTTCCTGGTATCCAAATGGAGCAAGTACAACAGGACCTGACTGAGGTCAGAACTCAGATGGCTAATGAAAGAGTGGAGATGAGAAACCAAATGACCTAATTCATGGCTGTGATGACTGGCTTGGCCCAGAGCCAAGAAAGGTTAAGGGCATTAGTGGAAAGACAGACTCCCGAGGAACCTCATCCTGGAACTGGAGGAACAAGTAATAATGAAAGGGGTCAGCCTCATGTTAATCCACCTGTATTTGGACCTCATCTAGATCCGGAAGTCAATATCCCGGGAAATGTGCAAGGAAATACTGCTGGGGGGAGAATCATGCAAGAGGATCCCCAAGAAGAGCAGTTTACTGTTATAGGAGCTGGAGACGAAGCCTATGATAGGTGGTTTGATGAAATTGCTGAGAAGTTGAGATCTTTAGAGTCTCAAAATTCCTTGGGCTTTGATGTAATGGATATGGGGCTGGTGGATGGGGTGAGAATTCCCCACAAATTCAAACCCCCGTGCTTTGAGAAATACAATGGAACCTCCTGTCCACGAACTCACCTGCAGTCTTTCCTGGGAAGACTTAAAGCATATACCATGGATGAAAAACTGTGGATGTTCTACTTTGAAGACAGTCTGACTGGGGCTTCAAGAGAGTGGTATTCACACCTGACCAGAGCTACCATTAGATGCTGGAAGGACTTAGCTGAAGCCTTCATCAGACAATATCAATACAATCTGGACATGGCTCCCAACAGGACCCTCCTAATGGGAATGTCTCAATCTTCCAGAGAAAGCTTTAGGGAGTATACCCAGAGGTGGAGACAGCTTGCTGCTGCTGTCCAACCACCCATGTCGAAAGAGAAATGGCCGACATGTTCATGAATACTTTGCAAGGAACATATATTGATAGACTGGCTACCTTTTCTTCTACCAGCTTTGCTGATGTCGTCATAGTTGGGGAAAGGATTGAAAGCCTTCTAAAAATGGGCAAAATTTCTGATAATGGTGCAAGTTCATCCAGTAATCCCAGGAAGCCTTTCGTGGGACCCTGAAGGACCGGAGAGACAAATGCCATTCATGCCAGCAGGGGCAGACCTCAGTATGTTCACAGATCAGTAGTAGCTGTCACCATTCCAGCTCCAATTCCTCAGCAATCAGCATATCAACAACAACAACCACAATATCAACAACAAATTCAGTATCCGCAACAGAGAACCTACAACAACAACAATAGCAATCAACAACAACGACCTTTCCAACAAAGACCATCACAGGCAAACAGGGTGATTGACCCCATCCCTATGCCTTATGCTTCTTTATTTCCACAACTCCTGAAGCTTAATTTGGTTGAGTTAAGGACGTTGGCACCACCAGATCCTCTCAACCTCCCAAAGAATTATGATGTCAACGCCAGGTGTGCTTTCCACTCCAATGCACCTGGTCACAATACTGAGAAATGCAGGGCCTTACAAATGAAAGTTCAAGATCTGGTGGATTCTAAAGCCCTCGACTTTGCACCTCCTCCAAATGTCAACAGAAACCCTATGCCCAATCATGGGGGGCCAAGAATTAATGCCATTGAGGAAGACAAACCATCTACTTTGATCACTAGTGTTGCACAAATTCGAACACCTTTGGTCGAAATTAAAGCTCAGCTTCTAGAGTGCCAAGTGTTCCCCGGGTGTGAGCTCGGTTGTGGGTATTGCAACATTGCAGTCAACGGGTGTGAAAATTTGAGAAGCGGAATAGATGGTCTTATTAAGGATGGTATCCTTAAGATCTCAACAACGGCGCCTACAAATCCAGAAATTCCTTTGACAACAGTTCCCGATTCTTCTACAACAGCAACAACAATCATTCCTACCGATTCATCAATATCATCAGCAATTACTCCATCCATCACTTCAACAAGTCAAGATTCAACAACCATTTCTTCTACAACATCAGCATCCATTTTATTAGCAGAATCTTCTACAACGCCAACAAAAATTAACGAAGATGTCTCGGCAGTTACAATCTACTATGACCCATCAGAGGTTCCTCCCAGCAGCAATTTCCAGCAACAAACAGTGACACCTCCTGCCAGATTACCAGTCACAATTTACTATGATCCGCACACCATTACAGTACCCTCCTCTACAACAGTCAGTCCAGTTACTATTACGGTGCCTGGACAGTTCCCTATGAAAGCAGTAATGCCATACCTTGGCATTATGGCTCTGATCTTTACTGCAACGGGGAGAAAATCACTCTGGATTCATCAACCTCTTCTCCACAAATTGATAATGTTGGGGGAGGCGGAGGCTTCACCAGAAGCGGACGCCTTTTTGCCTCACAAACACAAAGACCTAATGTGGAAGCAGAAGCTGCTGCCAAAGCAAAAGGAAAGAGTGTGGCACCTGAAGAGCCAACTGTCAAGGAAACTCAGAAGACATCTTTTGAACAAGATGTAGACGAGTTCATGAGAATCATAAAAAGAAGTGATTACAAGGTGGTGGATCAGCTTCACCAAACTCCCTCAAAAATCTCCATATTATCATTGTTGATGTGTTCCGAAGCTCACAGAAATGCATTATTGAAAGTCCTGCACGCAGCATAAGTGCCAGAGGAGATTACTGTTAACCAGCTAGAAACTGTGGTGGCAAATGTCAATACCAGTCATGGACTGGGCTTCACCAATGTTGACTTAACAACAGAGGGACGCAACCATAATAAGGCTTTGCATATCACCTTGGAATGCAAGGGTGATGTTCTATCTCATGTACTAGTGGACACTGGGTCATCACTCAATGTTCTTCCAAAGAAAGCCTTAGTGAAGCTGAAGTATGATGGCTTGGCACTGCGTCCGAGTAATTTGGTGGTGAGAGCATTTGATGGCTCTAAAAGAACAGTGCTTGGAGAAATTGATCTACCTGTGATGATTGGCCCGCAGACCTTCAAAACTACCTTCTATGTGATGGACATTCAGCCGGCCTACAGCTGTCTGTTGGGTAGACCCTGGATCCACGCCGCTGGCACTGTTACGTCTACCCTTCACCAGAAGTTAAAATTCGAGTGGGAAGGCCAGATCATCACGATCTGTGGGGAAGAAGACATCTTTGTTAGCCATCTGGCTACGTATAAGTACATAGAAATGGATGGAGAAATCCATGAAACCATGAGCCAAGGGTTTGAGGCCTTGAACATTAATGAAGCATCTGCTGTACTGGGGACCTCCATAACGTCATATCAGCAAGCCCAAAAGGTTGTTGAGGAAGGTACCGCCCAAGGATGGGGCAAGCTGTTGCCCGTGGAAAAGAAAGAAGACCGATTTGGGTTGGGTTACAAACCAACTCAACAAGATCAATCAGAGGCTGCAAAGGAGCCCAAGTTTGTCAGCGGGGGAATGCTCGCCCCGGATGCTGTGAACAATTTGGAAGACGAAGAGGAAAGCGACCGCAACCTGGAGAGCTGGATACGTCCAAGGATCCCGGGGAGCCAAGTCCTTAACTGGTCTTCCCAGGAAATTATAAGGGTTACTCCTGCAGAGTAATTATTATTTCCTGTATTTTGAAGCATGCATCAAGTCTTGCATCTTGCCCAAGATGTCAAGACTCATTTTGTAATCGGGCCATCTTGTATTTTGTGCAAAGATCAATTAATGAATATCAGGACATCTTTTGCAAATGAGTCTTTTTCTTTTCCGCTCACTGTTTTTCATTTTTCTTTTTGTACAAAAATAAAATGGCAATGTTTTTCAAAATAAATAACTTCATTTTCACTTTTTTCTAAATAAGATAAAACTGATCACTAAAATAAACCAATCTAAACCCTTGCAGAGAGTGCCCTCCAGATTGCACCGACAACAACACTGTTATGACTTCGTATAACTTTGACAATCCAATCAATCAAGCTGATGAAGGGGTTGAAGAAGATTATGAGCTACCTGAAGAGCTAGCCAGGTTGTTAAGGCAAGAGGAGAAGGTTATCACTCATCATCAGGAGGAGATTGAAACAGTCAATCTGGGTACGGAAGAAGACGTGAAAGAAGTTAAGATCGGGGCCTGCCTGCAAGATTCAATAAAAGAACAACTGATTGATATGCTTCGGGAGTATGTGGATGTTTTCGCTTGGTCTTATCAGGATATGCCAGGGTTGGACACTGATATTGTCATGCACAAGCTGCCTTTGAAAGAGGATTGTCCACCAGTAAAACAGAAGCTGCGCCGAACTCGCCCGGATATGGCAATGAAGATAAAAGAAGAGGTGCAAAAGAAGTGGGACGCCGGTTTCCTTGCTGTAACTAGTTATCCGCCGTGGGTTGTTAATATTGTACCTGTGCCTAAGAAAGACGGCAAGGTGAGGATGTGTGTGGACTACCGGGATCTGAACAGAGCCAGCCCGAAAGATGAAGATGTCACCTGAAGACATGGAGAAGACAACTTTCATCACACCCTGGGGCACATTCTGTTATAAGGTGATGCCATTCGGACTGAAGAATGCTGGCGCGACTTATCAACGGGCTATGGTAACATTATTCCATGACATGATCCATAAATAAATTCAATGTTATGTGGATGACATGATTGCCAAGTCCCTCACAGAAGAAGACCACCTGGTGAATCTGTTGAAGTTATTCGAGCGTCTGAGGAAGTACCAGTTGAAGTTAAACCCCAACAAATGCACATTCGAGGTGCGATCTGGTAAGCTGCTGGGATTTATTGTAAGTGAAAAAGGGATTGAAGTTGACCCTGATAAAGTTAAAGCCATTCAAGAAATGCTTGCACCGAAAACTGAGAAAGAAGTTCGAGGGTTCCTAGGTAGATTGAATTACATTTCACGGTTCATATCTCACCTTACAGTAACCTGTGAGCCTTTGTTCAAGCTGTTAAGAAAAGAACAAACGGTCAGGTGGAATGAAGACTGCCAGAGGGCTTTTGACAAAATCAAGGAATACTTACAAGAGCCTCTGATCCTTATGCCTCCAGTTGAAGGAAGACCTCTAATCATGTACTTGACAGTATTAGAAGAGTCAATGGGGTGTGTGCTGGGCCAGCATGACGAGTCTGGTCGAAAAGAGTATGCAATATACTACCTAAGCAAAAAGTTTACCGACTGAGAACAACGTTATTCACTGCTCGAGAAAACTTGTTGTGCTTTAGCGTGGGCTGCTCGCCGACTAAGGCAGTATATGTTGACCCACACTACTTTATTGAACTCAAAGATGGATCCAGTTAAGTACATTTTTGAGAAGCCATCACTTACCGGACGGGTTGCAAGATGGAAAATGATCCTCACGGAATACGACATTCAGTACACATCCCAAAAGGCCATCAAAGGCAGTGTATTGTCTAATTATCTCGCTGAGCAACCCATTGATGATTACCAGCCTATGAGATTTGACTTCCCTGATGAAGACATCATGTTCATAAAAGCAAAAGATCATGAAGAGCCTATTCACACTGAAGGGCCTGACCCAGAAGAAGAATGGACTATGATGTTTGATGGGGCTGTTAATATGAATGGTCGTGGTGTTGGTGCAGTACTCATTACACCTAAAGGAGTTCACATGCCTTTCTCGGCAAAACTCACTTTCAACTGCACTAACAACGAAGCCGAATACGAAGCTTGTATTATGGGTCTTGAGGAAGCCATTGACCTCAGGATCAAGACTTTGACTGTGTTCGGGGATTCAGCTCTGGTAATTAACCAAACCAACGGCAAATGGTAGACCCACCAAGATCATCTGATACCTTACCGGGATTATACAAGGATGTTATTGACTTTCTTCACAAAAGTCAAGCTTGAGTATATCCCTCGAGATGAAAATCAGTTTGCAGACGCTCTGGCTACCATTTAATCCATGATCAAAGTTCAAGCTGCCAACTTTGTGCCTCGGATTGCAGTGTCCAGACTTGACAGACCAGCATACGTATTTTCAGCAGATGTTGTTAAAGATGATAAGCCTTGGTTCCATGACATTAAGTGCTTCTTGGAGGACCAAACATACCCACCTGGGGCATCTTCCAATGATAAGAAGACTTTGAGAAGGCTAGCTGGTAGTTTCTTCCTGAATGCTGATGGTTCCTTGTACAAGAGAAACTTTGATATGGTACTCCTCAGATGCGTTGATAGGACAGAAGCAGACTTGTTGATGCACGAAGGATCCTTTGGTACCCATGCAGGAGGGCATGCTATGGCTAAAAATCTGTTAAGATCAGGCTATTACTGGATCACAATGGACGCAAATTGTTGTGCATATGCCAGAAAGTGTCATAAATGCCAGATTTACGCGGACAAAGTGCATTTGCCCCCCAATCCTTTGAATGTGATGTCTTCACCCTGGCCCTTTACTATGTGGGGCATTGATATGATTGGCAAGATTGAACTGACTGCTTCAAATGGCCACAGATTCATCCTGGTTGCCATTGACTATTTTACCAAGTGGGTTGAAGCAGCTTCATATGCAAATGTTACAAGGCAAGTGGTAACCCGATTTCTGAAGAGAGATATCATTTGTCGGTATGGAGTTCCCGAGCGAATCATTACTGATAATGGTTCCAACTTGAACAACAAAATGATGGCAGAGCTGTGCCGGGACTTTAAGATCCAGCACCACAATTCTTCTCCTTACAGGCCAAAGATGAATGGCGCTGTAGAGGCAGCTAACAAGAATATCAAGAAGATTGTGCAGAAGATGGTAGTTACCTACAAAGACTGGCATGAAATGCTACCATTTGCCTTGCATGGGTACCGTACGTCAATCAGAACATCCACTGGGGCAACACTGTATCAGCTTGTGTATGGTATGGAAGCAGTCCTACCGGTTGAAGTTGAATTACCCTCCCTACGGGTACTGATGGATGTCAAGTTGAACAAAGCGGAATGGGTCTGATCCCGATACGAACAACTGAATCTGATTGAAGAAAAGAGATTAGCTGCAATCTGTCATGGGCAGTTATATCAGAAGAGAATGAAGAAAGCCTTCGATCAGAAAGTCAGGATTCGAGAGTACCAAGTAGGAGAACTTGTGCTGAAAAGACTCCTCCCTCCTCATACAGACCACAGGGGCAAGTGGACTCCGAATTATGATGGTCCGTTCATAGTAAAGAAAGTTTTCTCTGGTGGAGCACTGATGCTCAGTACTATGGATGGTGAAGACTTCCTGTCCCCTGTGAATTCAGATGCAGTTAAAAAATACTTCGCATAAAAATGACCCGCTGGACATGAAAACAGAATGTAAGTCCAGGCAAAAATAGGGCATCCTGGCGAGTCAAAAACAGAATAAAAGACTCGGGCAAAAATAAGGGAAAATAAATAAAAAAATGTACACCCGCTGAGTTGAAAAGCCGCATTGGACAACTCAGGCAAAAATGGGTATCCCGGTGGATTGAAAACCTGAAAGGGCAATCCACGCAAAATAAGGGAATAAGCGAACAACTGCATTCTGAATTCATCTGTATCACTTACAACATGGTAAGTTTCGAAAGGTTCGAGCATCGGTCAGAATCAGCCTCCTTCAAAAGCAGGATGAGAAGAACGTCAAAAGTCATACGAATCATAGCAAAAGGGAAGCTCCTTGAAGCATCATCAGCATTGCCATCATCTTTTTGTTTCTCAATTTGTAACGATTTCCTCATTTCAGGGGATCCGTTTCTTTGACTGTATCTTGCCAATTCAGGGCACATAAATTAATAAAATCAGATTTTCAGTCATATTTCGTCTCGTACTCTTTTATTTGCAAGATGTCCGATGTCATATTGATTGCATAAATACAGATGCGTCTTCCTTAAAATACGTGTTTACAGGAAATATACTTACTCCCGGGAGTGTCTAAATTCCTATGATGGAATCCAGTAAGGGATACCTCAGGATACTTGTACGCTTCTTTGTTATTACAGGATTGCAGGTACTCGAAGCGCAACATGGGGCACGAAAAACAAATCCCCAGCAAGCTGTCAAATCATTACCTACTCAGCACGTCTTCCAAATAACACCCAAGCTGCTTTCTCCCCAGCTGAGTTGCCAGTCATCATTCCTCCTCAGCCAAATGCAAAGACAGGGAACCATTTCCCCGCAGAGTTTCAGCCTCTATCCAAAAGAGCAACGCCTGAAGATCTCACAACAGAGTGACGAAAGCCCTCGTAGACCCCAGTTGGGTCCCTCATTACCGAGATAGGTCTATCAGTGATCTATTTCCCCATGCAGAGTCATATGTGTCGGATCTACCAATGATCTCATCCCCAGCTGGGAGATCCACTTCAAGCAGATCAGCCAGAGATCTCCGCAGCAACAGGATCCGAACCCCGGATCGGTATCTTTGCATAATCATAGCATTCGCATCATATTTTCCCCACAAAGCGTAGCATTCTGTCTAATACGGAGCATTACGGCAAAAATCAAACATATTGCATAAGTCATAAGCCATGTGTCGAACCGAACACTTGTAAATACCAAAATATCTCTCAAACTCCCCGGCTGAATATCAAAGCATTTCCTTTACACTCATAAGTACAGATAACACACTCCTTTTGGCACTCGTCCGTGTCATCACTCCCCAGTAAAGTCGCCCGAGCATTCTCTACAAACAGATACTTATATTACAGATGCTTCTTGACACTCGTCTGTGGCATATCCCCCAGCAGAAAGCCAAAGCACCCCCTTTGCACTCACAACACCTGTGTACGTATATCTACACACTTCCTTGACACTTGTCCGTATCACCTTCCCCGGCATAGTTGCCTAAACACTGATTGTAAATCAAATACTTGTTTATAATACATTTTTTCCGACACCCGTCCGTGTCGCACTCTCCCCAGCAAGTTAAACACTCATACGTGTCTCACTCATATTTACTCATACAGATACTCGTCTATATCTTGTATACGCCACTTGAATCCCCTCAGATTCGACACTCGTCCGTGTTCTTTGTTAACTAGTTGGTACTCGTCCGTATCATCATCTCTGAACATGCGTCAAGCGTTTGTTTCTACTGATACTCGTCCATATCATAGTCTTAAGGATGTTCGTCCGCATCTTTAATCTATACACCATGTCAGCCACTTTTTCCTTTGTCTTCTTGAATTTAGACACTTGTCTGCGTCTACCTTTCCCCAGAAGAATTCCCAGCAAACCCCAATGATTTTATTTCCTTTCTATCTGACATTCGTCCTATGTCATGATACCTTTCGGCAGCCGTACCCTGCCAGGTGATCGTCCTTCACCTTACTGATGATCGTCCTTCATCATTCCCAGCGGAGTCTCTATTCATTAGAACCCCTTCCTATCCGACATTCGTCCTATGTCGTGATATTCTTAGCAGCCGTCCCCTGCTAGGTGATCGTCCTTCACCTCTTGATGATCGTCCTTCATCATTTTATCCGATGGCCGTCCCCATCATTGACCTTGTTATCTGACATTCGTCCTGTGTCATGATAAACCCCGAGAGCAGCCGTACCCTGCTAGGTGATCGTCCTTCACCTCCTGATAATCGTCCTTCATCATGCTTATCCGATGGCCGTCCCCATCGTCGACCTTTTTCATCCGACATACGTCCTATGTCGTGATACTTTCGGCAGCCGTACCCTGCCAGGTGATTGTCCTTCACCTTGGATGACCGTCCCTCATCGTTATCCCCAGCAGAGCAGCCGTCCCCTTCTAGATGATCGTCCTTCACCTTGGATGACCGTCCCTCATCCTTATCCCCAGCAGAGCATCCGTCCCCTGCTAGATGATCGTCCTTCACCTTCGATGACCATTCCTCATCATTTATTTCTTCAACCCGATGGTCGTCCCCATCATTTACCTTTAATCCCCAGAGAATCTTATAACTTTATTTGATGGTCGTCCCCATCATAATCTCTTATATCCCCAGCATGTCGGCCATCCCCGTCATTGCTTCATCCCCAGCAGTCGTCCTCTGCTCGACGGTCGTCCTCCATCGCCCGCACTTTATAAACTTACTTTACTTCCTTTTACAATCTATATCCCTTTTCTTCTTCATTCTGTGAGTGCAAATTTTGGACTGTCTTTAGTATTCAACCACAAGTTATCTTGTTTGCCTGTTAAGCCGTTGCTCGCCGGAGAAGATGACCGGAACCACTGTTCCGGTCATCTGAAGGTGATTAAATTAGGGTTAGGGTTTAGGTGAGTTTGAACGTGAGTCGTTGATCCCCTTTTCCCGCGCGCATCCAATGGTCTAGATTCCTTGATTAAGCCTTAATCCTTGATTAATTAGGTTAAACATAATTAGGAAAATTTAAAATCCCAGAAATGATCTGAGCCCTCCATTCACACGCGCGTCAACTCCCTCCCTTTTTGTTCAAATGCTGGCCATTGGATCTGTTGATTTTCCATTAAATTCATTTATTTTCATATTTTTGTCATTTGTTTTGCATAATTATTTAAAAATACATAGAAAATCCAAAAAAATATTTTCTTTTTGCATTTTTATTCTAAATAATTTTCTTAACATAAAAACAATTTTTTTTTATTTTTTACATTTTAAAACTATTTTAAAAATATTTAAATGTTTATTTTAATTGATTAATGAAGATTAATTAATTAAAATAGCATTTAGGTTTCCAAAAATCACCAAAAAATTCAGAGAACATTTCCAAACATTTACAAACATTTACAAACATTTACAAACTCACAACACAAATTTCTTTTTGGTTTTGATCATACTTTGGCAATTTTCATTTGAATTAGGGTTCTTTAATTTGAATATTTTTAACCCTAACTTCAAAAAGTCATAACTTTTGATCCAAGTTGAGTTTGTGAATGGTTCTTTTTGCATTGTGTTATGCATTCCTTCAAGCATATAAAGACATTTTTGTTTCATTTTTATAATGCATTTTCAATTTGTTTGGTATTTTACCTTTAGGATCACCCCTTAAAACCTTAGGAACTTAGAAAAATCATAACTCCTTCTAGGTTTAGCTTCTGACCTCCCCCTTTGGATGGTAAACTTGTATAGGTTTAGGGTCTCTTTGATTACATTTTCAATTTTTTATCTCATGCTTTGCTTCTGATTTTGATTTTTGCATCTCATGTTGTACATAAACCCTAATTTGCATCTTCACTAGCATCCATCTTACATAAGTTTGCCTACTTGAACTTGCCATGACATTTTGTGCATCCACATGACATATAAGACATCTTAGGACATATTATAATCATATTTGATCATTGCATCACCCATTTGCCATGTTTTTGCTTTCATTTCATGTCATATGCATTCATGCACTTCCATGCTTCCTATATGCTTCATTTGCACTCTCATCTCTTGTATGATCATCCCCATCTCTTGACATGCTTTCATACCATCTCATAGCATCATTTGCATCATGATTGTGCTTCTGACTTTGGCTTTCATCTTTGAATTTCATCTCATTTTCATTTCATTTCATTTCTTTTTGCTAACTTTTCAGGTGGTAAGTGTTTGAGAAGTGAATTTGCCTTCACTTCTCAATATCTCTTCTCATCTCTTTTATGCATTTATTGCTGCATTTTACTTTTGTATTAGAGTGAGCTTGCTCATTCATGTTCTCTCCTCACTTTCTTTCTTCAAGCAACTTATCTTCTTAAGTGAAGTAAGTTGTCTTGCTTCTTTCTGCTTCTCCTCCTTCCATCCTGCTTCTTCCTTGGTGGCTTTTCCTTGAAGATCTTCTTGCAAGCCTCATAAACCCTAGGAACCCCCAAGCATGATCACAATTAGGGTTTGATTATTCCCCCATTATTTTTACCTTTGTGTCATCTTTGAGTCTTCTATTCTCATCTCTTAATCAAAGACTAAACCTTAAAGGTTTTAAGGCTTTGTGATTAGGCTTATGCCTGCATCCTTCTATTAGGATGGAGTGTATAACTTTAATCCTAAGTGTTAAACCCTTAATGTGTTTAAATACTTTAATCAATTCATATAATAATCACTAAGACATCAAGCTTGTAACTTGGGCCTTGCATTAGGGTTCTAATTCTTCCTTAATTGGTTAAGAAGGACTAACCCTAGTATTAATGGAAAAGTCTCCCTCAAGTTGTCTTACAAACCATAAAATTCATTTCTTAATCTTATCATTAACTAAAATCCACTTTAATAAAGGCTTTGTTTTGTCATGAGGTTAATCCATAATCATGGATTAAGTTGAGGAGCCTTCCTTAGCTTAAATGTTCTCATCTATTATCCTTCTATTAGGATGGTGTAATGGGTCCATGAAATCCTTGATTATGGCTTAAACTCATTACTTAACACTAAACAAAAATTCCAAAAACATCTAAACAATTACAAGTAGGTTAATGATCTTAATCCTACATCATGGTGATTAAGTGTGAGGTGCTTACTTCACACTTAAGGTATTCTCATTACCCCTAATCAGAGGGAAGATGTGATGAGTTTACTAACCCCTGGTTTAGGTTTAAGCTCATTTTCTTATGACAAACTCCAAAAAGCAATAAAAGATTGAAAATACAAAAACAAACAATAATCGTCTCCTCCGGGATTCTTTTCTCACCTCATTCACCCACAAACGAGAACTTGCTTCTTCCGTCTAATGCAAGACAGTTTGCACCTGAGCCAGACAGGTCATACACTTGAGCATAGATAAGTAAGCAGTTCATAAGTCAATTTATTTTGCAGTCTCTTTGAGTCGAACTATGGTGTTCTGACTTCCTCATTGCACGAGAGGATACGTAGGCATAACTTAACAGTTATCGAACAAAAGTCTCCATATATCCCCCCCTCTTCCAGCATTATTCTTAAAGCCTCATAGTCTTGAGCTTCATACTCTTTTCTTGCACTAACACTCTTTCATTTTGTTGCACCCCAAAATTTGCCCTCACAATACAAGACTTTGTGTGCTGAGAAGGTTCACAAGGTTCACAAGTTTTTCAATGCTTATATCACCTTTCATGAGGTTCATGAAGTCTACAAGTTACTTCTTGAAGGTTCACAAGGTTCACAAGTCTCACAATGCTTTCAATACCTTTCATGAGGTTCAGGAAGTCTAAGGGCTACCTCTTGAAGGTTCACAAGGTTCACAAGCTTCTCAACATTTACAAGACCTTTCATGAGGTTCATAAAGTCTACAATTGGCTTTATGAAGGTTCACAAGGTTCACAAGTTTCACAATGATTACAAAGCTTTCCTGAGGATCATGAGGTCTACAAAGCCACTTCATGAGGTTCACAAGGTTCACAAGATTCACAATACCTCCCATGAGTATCACAAGACATTTTATTAAGGTTCACAAGGTTCACAAAGTTCACAATTGGTCAAAGAAGTTGACAATTCCCTCAGACAATGCACCTCCTAAGCAGTGCATCCAAAACTAGGGTTTTGACTTTAATCAGGCTAAATGGACTTCCAATACCTCAAGTGAGCTTCATAACATCTTATATGTGTATAAGAACCCCCATGACAAGTTTCAAGACTTTTCTCAAAAGTTTGCTCAGTCAGATGATCAGATAAGTCAAAATCAGTCAGTGCAGTTAAAAAGTCAAACTGAGGTCAACTGTGGTCAAACCAAAGTCAAACTTCATGATTTTTTGCCAACATCAAGTATATGAAGTAAAATTCATCATTTGATAAAGGGTTGATCATGATTCATCAAGGAGATTCCAGATCATCAATAATCAGGAGTTTCTAAATTAGGGTTTCCTCAGTAAAAGTCAACTGAACTTTGACTAGCCATAACTTTCACATACTTCATCCCCAAGTCTCCATCCAAAGCTCATTTTGAAGGAAATTGAATTCTCTACAAATTTTATGTTGAAAGTTAAGCCCAAAAATGCTTCATTTGAAAGATATGAGCTAGGACATTATAGGTCATTTCAAAAGTCAACAAAAAGTCAACAACTTCAAAAGGGCATAACTTGAGATTGGTAAATGATATGGACCTGAAACCAATGGGGTTGTTTAGAAGACTCTTCAAGCTTTCCAAAAAACCCAAGAACACCCTCATACCTTTAAAATTGAGGGAGATGTGCCCTTGCAAAGTTGGGAAATTTTGTGATGGTTTATGTTGAAAATGGAGGCTTAGAAGTAATTCTTTCCAAATGGGCTTGCTAAGTTGTGATCCAATCCATCTTATAACATTGTGCACGACCCAATTGACCAAAAATCAGTATTTTTATTATTTTATTTTTATTTATTATTGATTTAATTCATAAAAATCATTTTAAATAAATATAAAATATGAAAATCTATTTTTGGAGGAAGATAATGCTTCTAGAAATTCTTAATTATTGATTAAATTCAAAAGAGAAAGGAATCATGTGATTAGTCCAAGAATAGCAAGTCTTCATGATCAAATATTTGGACTTTCACAACATGATCTTTTTCAATCTTTTTGGATCCAAATCTCCACACAATGACTACATATTTCTGACCTAATTTACTCCCATATAAGTATCAAGCATAAGCATAACCCTAGCCCACGAAATCCAGCAGCCACAGTGTAAGTTTCAAAACTCAAAATTCATCAAAAAAGTGAGATTCGGATTTTGAATTCCAGGGCATTTGAAGGCAAAGTAAGAACATAGAGATGTTTATTGGACATTGTTGAAGCAAAAGCATCACTCATTTGCATCCCATGTGCACTACATTGGCCAACCCGAATCCACTTTGCTCTTGAATATTTTTTTTTCCGATTCCAATGATTCATTGTATATTATTGAAATTTGTTTATATAACTTTGTTTGTTGATGATCATAGATGAAATCTGGATGATTTGGTGAAGCTCCATGGCCTAAAACGAAATTCACCATAGTTAGGGTTTTAACCAAGAATTGGGGTTTCGTGATTTACAAAATATAAATGACTTTTAAGATCATGGCTTGACTTGAATGGACCTCTGGAATGTGTTTATGCTTTCAATTTCATGAAATTGTACGTTTTTGTTGCCCATTGTGTTTTCGTAGGATTTGCTGGAAGTTTGATTTCGCAGGAAAATTCATAGGAGATTTCGCAGCTATTTTCGAAGGATGTGAGGAAGAAGATGAAGGCCAATTCGCGCCTGTTTTGAAATTCAAATATTGTTTTAAAATATTATATATTCTCTCTGTTTGTTTATCACAACTATGAGGTTGGCCCAGTGGTTGGGGTGTGCGCGTACATGAATTTGGTCTGGGGGTTCGATTCCCCGTTTATGGCATTATGTGCTTTTATTTTGTTTATTTTTCAGGTTTGATATATTATTAATTATGGCCAACAAGCTAATAGGAAGGCTCTCCCAGCCAGGCGGTAGCGCATGCTTGCTTGCATTCATTAGGTCCTGGGTACGAATCCTACCCCAGGCCTTTTGGCTTCTATTATTTTTTTTCCTGATTTTACTGGGTAACGCACAAAGACAATTATGCTCTCCTCTTTCTCACCTGCGTATGTGGTGGCCTGATGGTTTTCCTTGTTGGTTGCAAACAGACTGATCTGGGTTCAAACCCCAGTCAGGTAAGTTTTTTTTATTTTAGTTGTTTTTGTAATATAATCTTAAATTAAATCTAATTTTTGGAATATATGTATATAACTATAATTAAAATAATATTATATATGTTCAATATAATTCAAATTCTATATTTCTTTTTTGAAAACTATTTTTATAATCATGTAAATAAATAATAATATGTATATTAAAATAATCTTGTATAAAAATCCTAAAAAATATGTTCTAAGATAAACCCTAATTCTCACAAACCCTAAAATATTTTTCTAAATAAAATCTAATTCTATTTTTTCTAAGTAATTTTATTTTCTAATTATTAATATAATTATAATGTATATTTATTTATTTATTTAGTATGATTCATGTAAATATTATAAATATAATTATAAATTATTTCTCTCATCTAAAATATAAATATATTTCATATTATTAGAAATTAAAGTTTTGTAAATATATTTTTCTCTTTATATATTAAGTAAATACTTTTTATAACTTTTGTTTAGAAATAATTGAATTTATAATAATTAAGTTTTGTAGCTATAATATATTTAAAAATAACTTAATAATTTGTAAAATTAAAATAATTGTTTGTTCATATTTGTTTTTAATATAATTGTTTATGCTAAAAATTGTTAATTTCTTATTCTTATAATGTTTTGATTAATTTTATTTATTATTATTTGCTACTAACCATACTATTATTTATTATTATATTTTTATTATTATGTTTCTAACCTTGTTTATTATTTCTAATTATTATTATTATCTTATTATCACTAACCCCCTTATTATTTATTTTTATTATTTATTGCTTATTTATATTTTATTTTGCTATTTAATTATTTTGCTTATTATTTTGCTTATTATTATAATTTTGTAATTGCTTCCGGGATGTAAATTTTATAATTATTATTGTTGCTATGGTTAGTAATTAGGGAGTGCAAAACATGTATGTTCTTAAAATTAATTCTAGATCACTTTTAATCAAAGATAATTAAATTAAACACGTCACACACGTAAGTCGATTCTTAATCGCCGTCTCACTTTCTAAGGTTATCCCTCAAGTTGCCTACGAATAAGGTCAAGTGGGGTGTATAAAGCAAGTCCCTTTCAAAAGAAAATCATCAAGTCCCTCATGGTTGCCTTTACGAATCGAGTCCCTTCGAAAAATGATGATGGTCCCTCAGTATGCTTATTACACCCCACAGTTGCCTTCATAATCAGAATGTCCCTCTCATATGTCCCTAACATCCAAGGTAATGACTACCTACTCCTTAATAGTAGGGATAGTCTTACCAAGGAAAGGATAAAGAACAAGAAAGACTTTAAACATTAGGGTAGGTTCCTCTTATGTACTTGCTCACTTCAAACTTTTTCAAACACTTAACATTTTCAAACAAATTTTCAAACAAGTTTTTACACATCCGTTCATGGATTATTATTAACTATTCTGAAAATTTTCTTATCCACACACTACACTTTCAAAAACAAATTAAAGTGAGCTTAAGTACCTAAGAGCCCATGGATAACCATGGATGAAAAGGGTGCTAATACCTTCCCTTTTCATAACCTACCCCCCGGACCCAAAATATTCTCTTAAGGTCTTTCCTGTTCTTTTATACCCTTTCCTTTTGGATAAAATAAAAGTCGGTGGCGACTCTTGCTATCCACAACATAACTAAAGTCAGTTCTCCCACCGTGTTACAGAACTGGCGACTCTGCTGGGGATATAAATTAAAGAGGGGTACCCTTAGGAATTAAGGTCACTTTAAATTTTTTGCTTTGTTTGCTTTATATTATCTTGTTGGGGTGCTCTTATGTGTGAAAGGTCCTAACCCGGATCTAGTGTACCTTAGGTAAATGGCAATAGACCAAGGAAACTGTACGACGTATATCGATACGGTTGATCTGGTGGCCATAGTTAGTGCGACATCTTGGTTGGTGCTTATATTCCTTAAGTCAAGTTGAGGATAATATTGAGGCTGCCATATGTTGTCAATGCACTAACTAACTTTTAGAACCCTAGTTAACTCATCTTGGCCTTTAGAAAGTAGTGAGGTAACCGGCTTTGGTGCAGACTGAAGTTGGTTGACACTCGATGCTACGCTCATTGAGATCTTAAACTTGGAGGGTTTTGGTTGTCAAGTAAGTTGCCTTCTGATCAACCACCCTTGTGAAGGATCAATGATATTGAGATCCCTTAGAACCTGGTTACTTTTGTAGGACAGGATGAACCATCTAACTTCAGGGGAGGGTACTTACCTTTAAACCTCATGCAAGCCTTTAAACCTAGGGCTATGGTGTGACTTGTTTGTGTGTGCCACATGTTTGTGATTGAGCATAACATCATGACATCATCATGCATCATGAGCATACCATTTTCCCTAACCATTTCAAGGACCAAGGGATTTATCTTTGTTCTTTGTTGCAGGTCATGGCTTCAGCTCGTAGAAACACCATCAGGATCAACTTTGTAGGGATACCTCCCAAGCTTAAAGAGTTGGTTTCTCAAGTGTCTGATCACTCCCGGTTCAACAAGAGACATGGTCACCTATTGGATCTAGTTACTTCAGGGTTCAATGAGGACATGATGAGTGTCCTGTTTCAGTTCTTTGACCCCAAGCACCATTGCTTCACATTCCCCGACTATCAGCCGGTTCCAACCATGGAGGAGTTCTCTAAACTTCTGAGTATACCTGTTCTCGATCAAAGACCCTTCACAGGTCTGGAGAAGGAGCTTAAACCAGAGGTTATTGCTGCAGCTCTACATCTGAAGAAGTCTGACATTGTTCTAGAAACCAGAAGTGGAGTCAAGGGTATTCTTGCCAAGGTATTAATGGATAAAGCTCAAATGTTCTTGAAGGCCATGAGCTATGATGCTTTTGAGGAGATCTTAGCCTTGCTGATATATGGCTTAGTATTGTTCCCCAATCCAGATCAGTTCATAGATGTTCATGCCATCAACATTTTCCTGAGTCACAATCCAGTGCCTACATTGCTTGGAGACATCCTACATTCTCTTCACACCCGTACTATAAGGGCAAGAGGAACTTTGATGTGCTGCATACCTTTGCTATCAAGGTGGTTTATTTCTCACCTTCCTCGCTCAGTAATGAAAAATGAGCAAGGGTTCAGATGGTCCAAGAGGATCATGTCACTATCTCACTCAGATATCCATTGGTGCTCCAAATCTAGGGAGAATGTCACCATCATTGACCGTTGTGGGGAGTTTCCTAATGTGCCACTTCTAGGCATAAGAGGAGGCATCACCTACAACCCCTGTTTAGCTTTACGACAGTTTGGTTACGCCCGAAGTGATGGTCCACATGACATGTTGATTCAGGGCATTGTGTTTGATTACGACAACGATCTTCAGGGTTACCGTCAGAGATTCATACGAGCTTGGGAAAAAGTAAACAGGGTTGACAGCAAGACACTGGAGCCTAAGTACACTATTCCTATGGAGGCTTATCTCAGATGGGTACGATCTCGTGCTCAGACACTCATGATGCCATATCCTGCCGTCCTACCAGTTACCATGGAACCTGTTGCTGAAGGAGACACAGCTTATACCATCCTTCACCCAGACATGCCTACTGATATGGAAGACTTGCAGAGATCATGGATCCAACTGAAGGAGCAAAGGGATACTTTTGAGGCTCATTACAAAGCAAGCCAAGAAAGAATCCTGGCACTAACAAAGCAACTTCACGAGGAACGGAATCTCAACTCATACCTCAACATAAAGAGGAAACGTCCATGGGAGACTTAAAACCCCATCTCTTGTATTTATTGCATTTCATGTTTGTAAGCCCAAGGGTCAAACAAATTTATCACTAATAAAAGTTTACTTTCCAGTTGTTTAAACAAATTTAAATCCTGCGGTCCTTGAAAACATTGCATATGCATTCCCATATCATTTCATTGCATCACAGGTTTATAATTGTGCACAGGTTTCTCATCTTCTCGCTGTTTATTTCAGCAATGGCTCTTGAACAATCAGTTAAAGATCTTCAGGCACAGAATGCACAGTTCCAAGAGATGATCCTGAACCTGACCAAGGGGCAGGATGAATTGAAAACACTGCTGGCTAAGAAGAAGAGTCCTGAGGACAACAAGGATGGTCAGTTGGAAAAATTGCAAGCTGAGATAACAAAAATGAGGATCCAGATGAATGGCCAAATGGCTCTTATCCAGAGTTTGGCCCAGGGGCAAGAAGAGCTGAGAACCTTTGTCCACAAACTTCAAAGTGATAGAGTCAGGGATCTAGTTGTCAGTCAACCTCCGTTAAAACAAGTTGATTTGGTTGAAAGGAGGACGAGGATAAAAGAGGGTAAGAGACAGGTTGCCATTGACTATTCTTCACTTGAAGAAGAAAGACCTGATAAGGTTAATCCACCTCAACACCAGAAAGGTAGAAGGCAGTTTATCAAGTTCAGCACTCCAATGTCACAAGTTTTGCAATGCCTGTTGGAGATGAAGTTGGTTTCCTTGGAAAAGTCTCCTAAAAATCCTAAAACTTCCTCTCCTCGCTATAATCCCAGGGCAAGGTGTGAGTACCACTCCAACAGTCCTGGACATGATACAAATAACTGTTGGGCATTGAAGAAAAAGATTCAAGACCTGATTGATGAAGGAATCCTAGAGGTTACTCCAGAAGGTCAAGTTGAGTTTTACTATCGTCCATCAAACACCGAAGCTGCAAGACAAGTTGCCCAAAGTAACAAGAAAGGAAGTCTACCTATTCCTGTTGAGATATGGGGCACCTTGGGACATCCAAGTGGTAAATTTGATGTCATGGTGAAGTATACTGCTCCTCAAAGTTCACAGATTGCAATTGAAGACATTCAACCAACTGGATGGGACAACATTTGAATTTTCATTTGTAATTTCTTTATTTGTTTGAACACTTACTATTATGTTAAACTTTTGTTTTCATTAATGCATTGCATATGTTTGTCTTGAATTAATCCATTCGTTCCACTATATTTTGAATTATGCTTCTTATTTCTATCATGTGATATTTAACTCCTGATAAAGCTATAAACCTGTAGAGGGAGGATGACGAAAACAATACCATAATCTTATGCAGTATGCTTTTGAACAGACTATGCTGACGATGTACAGGCATTGTTTCAATTCCTAAACAGTGGAGATATAAGGAAGTTAATCCCTAGTCAACCCTTTTGAGCCTATGAAGTAGGAGTTTTTATTCTAGTACAAATTAAAACCCTTATTCATAACCTGGGGCAGGGTAGTTACTCAGTTAACTCAAATATGCCAATTATCTGTGTTGTACACAACTAATGATGGTTCTCCGTAATCATGAAACCTGACAGTCAATATCCAGCAAAAGAACAATTCACTAAGTCAAAACCTATGAAGGAGACTTAGTAAAACATTAAGACTTCCCACTGACTGTAATCTTGAAATAAGCAGTTCAGGCAAAAAGAAGGGATAATAAAGTCAAAAAGAAAAAAGAAAGGTCACTATGGATCCTCAATAAAGAAAGATGACTGAAGGTTTAAATAAAACTTTTGGTTGCCAAACCATCACAAAATATCAATGTTACAATACCACACTTCTGTGGAATCTCGATGCATAAGTTAACTGAGTATAGGACTGAAGAACATCATGGAGATTGGGTTGGGTACAAATAAAATTTGAGCCTTTATCCTTTGTTTCTTAAACCATGAACCAGGCCACGTTATAACCCTTTAAAAGTCCTAACTGAAGCATGGTTAGTTCGAAAGCATACTGCTACAAAAAGGTATCCTGACTCCTTTAGGGTTTGTTATAAAACTTGAGTTAATATCACAGTTTTCAAGAAAAAAATAAAAAATAAAATAAAATAAAAAAAAATAATAAGTTTTTCTAAAAATAAATTGTTTTCAAGACAGACATAAGCATTGCATTTTTGAATATATTTGTTTGCATATACCTGAATGTTTGACAAATGGAGAAGCTTACAGGATGAATGTTCAATAAACAGAGTCCTTCCGATAAACAAAGTTGCTTCCTGGATCGAAGTCCATGTATACAAAGGGGCATAGTCATTATCTCCCCAATTAAGGGGGCAAGCCATGATACTGCCTATCTCATGTGGGGCAATCAGGACAAGATTCAACTATGTTTAAGCAGCCAGAGACAGATCTCCTCATCTATCTGAAGTGCCAAGGGCAACATTACAGAATTCATAATGCCAGGGGCATGGTCATTGTTTCCTAATCAAGGGGGCATACCAAGTTACTGTTCAAATCATCCGGGGCAATCAGTTCCAGATCCAACAGTGCTTAATAGCCAGGGGCAGCTCTTCTCATATATTTGAATTACCAAGGGTGACATTACAAAGTTCATAATGCCAGGGGCATATGCTTATGGGGCATTCTGCTTGTTTCTCTTGAGGTAGCTCATTTCAGATACTTCCATTATGGGACAATCCATCCCCAACCAAAGGGCAATGCTTTCGTTTCAAATCTAGTATCCGGAGAGTACATGGTCCGTTACAGTTTGAAGACACATTCCTCTACTTTGACTTGGAATTCTCAGCATAAGTCATTGTGGAAGTTAATAGTCTACGCCAGTAGTATCAGATGGTGTCAGTATCATGTCTTCAGATCCAGTTATGAAGATTTCTGGGAAGGTATTCAGGAAAGTTATGGATTTCAGGAGCTCTAAATCCAATTGGTGATACACTCTCGAAGTTGAGACGATTCTGTTTTCAAGTTCAGCTTTACTTTTCCCTCTGAATCCAGACTTACCTTTACCCTATTTTGCATAAGCGGAATGTCCATTGGTTGTGTTTGAATGTATTATGCTTTTGAATATGATTGATGTTTACCAGAAATGCATGTATGCTTAATATGATTGATGTTTACCAGAAATGCATGAAAATGCAGTAATGGTATTTACTAAGGACGAACAAAGGAAGGATCTCAACAAAGCTTCGCCGGTTCATCTTTACAATACAGTTACAAAGCCCTCAGTAGGACGAATCCATCTTCATAAGGTCTCATCTCCCCTGGAATTTATATCCATCTCTTTTATCCTCATACGGATATTCGGGAAATTACTTTCCAATAAGAGTACGACGAACGAAGACGGGATGTTATACTTATCCTACTATCAAACGAAGACGAAGGTTATATATACCCTGCTATCCCCAGCAGACGGGAGGTTATATATACCTTACCATCCCCAGCAGACGGGAGGTTATACATACCTTATTATCTCCAGCATACGGGAGGTTATCTATCAAACGAAGACGTAGGTTATATATACCCTACTATCCCCAGCAGACGGGAGGTTATATATACCTTGCCATCCCCAACAACGGAAGGTTATATCTATACCTTACTATCCCCAGCATACGGGAAGTTATCTATACCCTGTTATCCCCAGCAGACGGAGGATTATATATTCTTCAGCAACGAATCGGGATTTATTTTCCCTGGCCAGCAGTTGTTATACAAAGATATCCAAACGCTTCCGGCAGTATCATATCATACATACATCATTTACATTATACCATAGCATACATATCCATAGACATATAGTACATTACCTAAGTGCATCATAGCATACATGCATACATAAAGCATAAACTAATGCTATTATACAGAATGCTACCTTATTTCAGGTTAATTATCCAACAAACAAACTTATGATCTTTGGGACTGCTTTATTGTAACCTCAGGGTTACTTTATCCTCCTGATGAGCTTCTTATTACTTTGGGAATGCTTTATTGTAACCTCAGGGTTGCTTTATCCTCCTGATAAGCTTCTTATTACTATTGGGACTGCTTTATTGTAACCTCAGGGTTACTTTATCCTCCTGATAACTTCTCCTGACTTCAAGACTGCTTTAGAGCTATTGATTGCTCTATCCTCCTGAAGCCATATTATTACTTCAAGACTGCTTTAGAGCTATTGATTGCTCTATCCTCCTGAAGCCATCTTATTATTTCAAGACTGCTTTAGAGCTATTGATTGCTCTATCCTCCTGAAATCATATTACTATTTCAAGACTGCTTTGGAGTTGTCATTATTGATTGCTCTTTCCTCCTGAAATCATATTATTACTTCAAGACTGCTTTAGAGTTATCATTATTGATGGCTCTATCCTCCTGAAAGACATATCACATTATTATTTCAAGACTGCTTTGGAGTTGTCATTATTGATTGCTCTATCCTCCTGAAATCATATTATTACTTCAAGACTGCTTTAGGGTTATCATTATTGGTTGCTCTATCCTCATGAAGACATGCTGTTACATCAGTATTACTCCAGTATCCTGAAAGCATATCATCAATACCTCAGGACTCTCCAGATTCCTGACAGCTTTCATTATACCTCCATATTTTGGACTGCTTTATCTGAAGAACTTTCTCCTAGTGGCATCCTTAAGCCCACTCAATCATATTCAACCAACCATCAATATCACTCTATGCACTGGTGAGTGCAAATTTTTGGGCTTTTGTGTTCAATCCCCTTCAACCTTCCAGGTCACGACTGGCAAATATACCAATCTAACCCCTCAGGTTTCAGAAAATTGAACAGGGGCAGCTGTTGCACCCCAAAATTTGCCCTCACAATACAAGACTTTGTGTGCTGAGAAGGTTCACAAGGTTCACAAGTTTTTCAATGCTTATATCACCTTTCATGAGGTTCATGAAGTCTACAAGTTACTTCTTGAAGGTTCACAAGGTTCACAAGTCTCACAATGCTTTCAATACCTTTCATGAGGTTCAGGAAGTCTAAGGGCTACCTCTTGAAGGTTCACAAGGTTCACAAGCTTCTCAACATTTACAAGACCTTTCATGAGGTTCATAAAGTCTACAATTGGCTTTATGAAGGTTCACAAGGTTCACAAGTTTCACAATGATTACAAAGCTTTCCTGAGGATCATGAGGTCTACAAAGCCACTTCATGAGGTTCACAAGGTTCACAAGCTTCACAATACCTCCCATGAGTATCACAAGACATTTTATGAAGGTTCACAAGGTTCACAAAGTTCACAATTGGTCAAAGAAGTTGACAATTCCCTCAGACAATGCACCTCCTAAGCAGTGCATCCAAAACTAGGGTTTTGACTTTAATCAGGCTAAATGGACTTCCAATACCTCAAGTGAGCTTCATAACATCTTATATGTGTATAAGAACCCCCATGACAAGTTTCAAGACTTTTCTCAAAAGTTTGCTCAGTCAGATGATCAGATAAGTCAAAATCAGTCAGTGCAGTTAAAAAGTCAAACTGAGGTCAACTGTGGTCAAACCAAAGTCAAACTTCATGATTTTTTGCCAACATCAAGTATATGAAGTAAAATTCATCATTTGATAAAGGGTTGATCATGATTCATCAAGGAGATTCCAGATCATCAATAATCAGGAGTTTCTAAATTAGGGTTTCCTCAGTAAAAGTCAACTGAACTTTGACTAGCCATAACTTTCACATACTTCATCCCCAAGTCTCCATCCAAAGCTCATTTTGAAGGAAATTGAATTCTCTACAAATTTGATGTTGAAAGTTAATCCCAAAAATGCTTCATTTGAAAGATATGAGCTAGGACATTATAGGTCATTTCAAAAGTCAACAAAAAGTCAACAACTTCAAAAGGGCATAACTTGAGATTGGTAAATGATATGGACCTGAAACCAATGGGGTTGTTTAGAAGACTCTTCAAGCTTTCCAAAAAACCCAAGAACACCCTCATACCTTTAAAATTGAGGGAGATGTGCCCTTGCAAAGTTGGGAAATTTTGTGATGGTTTATGTTGAAAATGGAGGCTTAGAAGTAATTCTTTCCAAATGGGCTTGCTAAGTTGTGATCCAATCCATCTTATAACATTGTGCACGACCCAATTGACCAAAAATCAGTATTTTTATTATTTTATTTTTATTTATTATTGATTTAATTCATAAAAATCATTTTAAATAAATATAAAATATGAAAATCTATTTTTGGAGGAAGATAATGCTTCTAGAAATTCTTAATTATTGATTAAATTCAAAAGAGAAAGGAATCATGTGATTAGTCCAAGAATAGCAAGTCTTCATGATCAAATATTTGGACTTTCACAACATGATCTTTTTCAATCTTTTTGGATCCAAATCTCCACACAATGACTACATATTTCTGACCTAATTTACTCCCATATAAGTATCAAGCATAAGCATAACCCTAGCCCACGAAATCCAGCAGCCACAGTGTAAGTTTCAAAACTCAAAATTCATCAAAAAAGTGAGATTCGGATTTTGAATTCCAGGGCATTTGAAGGCAAAGTAAGAACATAGAGATGTTTATTGGACATTGTTGAAGCAAAAGCATCACTCATTTGCATCCCATGTGCACTACATTGGCCAACCCGAATCCACTTTGCTCTTGAATATTTTTTTTTCCGATTCCAATGATTCATTGTATATTATTGAAATTTGTTTATATAACTTTGTTTGTTGATGATCATAGATGAAATCTGGATGATTTGGTGAAGCTCCATGGCCTAAAACGAAATTCACCATAGTTAGGGTTTTAACCAAGAATTGGGGTTTCGTGATTTACAAAATATAAATGACTTTTAAGATCATGGCTTGACTTGAATGGACCTCTGGAATGTGTTTATGCTTTCAATTTCATGAAATTGTACGTTTTTGTTGCCCATTGTGTTTTCGTAGGATTTGCTGGAAGTTTGATTTCGCAGGAAAATTCATAGGAGATTTCGCAGCTATTTTCGAAGGATGTGAGGAAGAAGATGAAGGCCAATTCGCGCCTGTTTTGAAATTCAAATATTGTTTTAAAATATTATATATTCTCTCTGTTTGTTTATCACAACTATGAGGTTGGCCCAGTGGTTGGGGTGTGCGCGTACATGAATTTGGTCTGGGGGTTCGATTCCCCGTTTATGGCATTATGTGCTTTTATTTTGTTTATTTTTCAGGTTTGATATATTATTAATTATGGCCAACAAGCTAATAGGAAGGCTCTCCCAGCCAGGCGGTAGCGCATGCTTGCTTGCATTCATTAGGTCCTGGGTACGAATCCTACCCCAGGCCTTTTGGCTTCTATTATTTTTTTTCCTGATTTTACTGGGTAACGCACAAAGACAATTATGCTCTCCTCTTTCTCACCTGCGTATGTGGTGGCCTGATGGTTTTCCTTGTTGGTTGCAAACAGACTGATCTGGGTTCAAACCCCAGTCAGGTAAGTTTTTTTTTATTTTAGTTGTTTTATGTAATATAATCTTAAATTAAATCTAATTTTTGGAATATATGTATATAACTATAATTAAAATAATATTATATATGTTCAATATAATTCAAATTCTATATTTCTTTTTTGAAAACTATTTTTATAATCATGTAAATAAATAATAATATGTATATTAAAATAATCTTGTATAAAAATCCTAAAAAATATGTTCTAAGATAAACCCTAATTCTCACAAACCCTAAAATATTTTTCTAAATAAAATCTAATTCTATTTTTTCTAAGTAATTTTATTTTCTAATTATTAATATAATTATAATGTATATTTATTTATTTATTTAGTATGATTCATGTAAATATTATAAATATAATTATAAATTATTTCTCTCATCTAAAATATAAATATATTTCATATTATTAGAAATTAAAGTTTTGTAAATATATTTTTCTCTTTATATATTAAGTAAATACTTTTTATAACTTTTGTTTAGAAATAATTGAATTTATAATAATTAAGTTTTGTAGCTATAATATATTTAAAAATAACTTAATAATTTGTAAAATTAAAATAATTGTTTGTTCATATTTGTTTTTAATATAATTGTTTATGCTAAAAATTGTTAATTTCTTATTCTTATAATGTTTTGATTAATTTTATTTATTATTATTTGCTACTAACCATACTATTATTTATTATTATATTTTTATTATTATGTTTCTAACCTTGTTTATTATTTCTAATTATTATTATTATCTTATTATCACTAACCCCCTTATTATTTATTTTTATTATTTATTGCTTATTTATATTTTATTTTGCTATTTAATTATTTTGCTTATTATTTTGCTTATTATTATAATTTTGTAATTGCTTCCGGGATGTAAATTTTATAATTATTATTGTTGCTATGGTTAGTAATTAGGGAGTGCAAAACATGTATGTTCTTAAAATTAATTCTAGATCACTTTTAATCAAAGATAATTAAATTAAACACGTCACACACGTAAGTCGATTCTTAATCGCCGTCTCACTTTCTAAGGTTATCCCTCAAGTTGCCTACGAATAAGGTCAAGTGGGGTGTATAAAGCAAGTCCCTTTCAAAAGAAAATCATCAAGTCCCTCATGGTTGCCTTTACGAATCGAGTCCCTTCGAAAAATGATGATGGTCCCTCAGTATGCTTATTACACCCCACAGTTGCCTTCATAATCAGAATGTCCCTCTCATATGTCCCTAACATCCAAGGTAATGACTACCTACTCCTTAATAGTAGGGATAGTCTTACCAAGGAAAGGATAAAGAACAAGAAAGACTTTAAACATTAGGGTAGGTTCCTCTTATGTACTTGCTCACTTCAAACTTTTTCAAACACTTAACATTTTCAAACAAATTTTCAAACAAGTTTTTACACATCCGTTCATGGATTATTATTAACTATTCTGAAAATTTTCTTATCCACACACTACACTTTCAAAAACAAATTAAAGTGAGCTTAAGTACCTAAGAGCCCATGGATAACCATGGATGAAAAGGGTGCTAATACCTTCCCTTTTCATAACCTACCCCCCGGACCCAAAATATTCTCTTAAGGTCTTTCCTGTTCTTTTATACCCTTTCCTTTTGGATAAAATAAAAGTCGGTGGCGACTCTTGCTATCCGCAACATAACTAAAGTCAGTTCTCCCACCGTGTTACACATTTCACTTCACATTTCTTTTGCACTGACACTTGCATTCTTTTCCAGCTTTTGCACACAAAATAGCACTGGCACTACCCCTTTAAACACAAACTTTCAAGCGTGGATCCCGTCGAGTACGGCGGACAATCTGGGTGCTAATACCTTCCCAGGTTGTAACCAACCCCCTTTCTCGGTTTCTCTGGTTCGCAATCGTCTTGTCCATATATTTCTAGGTTTATGCAGCACATTACCTTTCCTTCGGGATAAAAATGCCTAGCTGGCGACTCATTTCAGTTCACCCTTGTGTTCTCCTCTCTCGCCGACCGTTCGCGTATGTACCCTATTTGACCCGGGTGTCTTTTAGTGGGAGCGACAGCTGGCGACTCTACTTTTTCCGCGCCACTTTCGCGTTTGTACTAGGATGAAAATCCCGGGAGCGACAGTCATTCCATTATTAAATTATTCATGTTTTCTTACCTTAATATGTTTTTTTCTCTTTTCACTATAGTATTTGAATTTTTCAATTATTTATTTTTAATTTAGTAGAAAACAATTGTATAAATTATTACCACTTAACATCATTTTTTCATGATTAAGATTTATCATTATTTTTTCATCACTACCGATCATCTTTTCTTTTTCTTGATTACTATTTAATAAAATGTAACAATAAAAGTTACTTTAAATAAAAATTGGGAGTGGATTTAATTTTCAATGACTATCTTTATAAATAAAAAACTACATATCAAAAAATAAATTGATATTGATATTTTATGTTATTTTTCTGTTACCAATATAAATACCTATAACATATAAAGTCATACCATTTTTTAAATTATTTATTTAGAATAAAATTAACAAATAAAATTATAAAATAAATTAAATAAAATGTTAAATAAAAAAATAATATTTAACATTTATTAGTGTATATATCAGTAGGTAAATAAAAAATCAGATCTAAGAATATTATAGATAAATAAAAAAATTAAATTACCATTTAATAAAATTTTATTTCCGTATTAAGTATAATGATAGAAATAAAATGTTATTTTTCATTAAAATAAAGTGTTATGATAATCATAAGTGAATTTATTAATTATTTAAAATTTTTATATATAAAATAATAATTTGATTTAAATAATGATTATATATATTACACAACAAAATCATATTTTAAAAAAGTGTCATAATAATCATAAATGAATTTATTAATTAATTTAGAAATATATAGATAAAATAATAAATTGATTTTTATTACTATAAATAAAATATAACAATAAAAGTTACTATAAATTAAATACAAACAACCATAATTAATTATTATTTACATTGAGTCTTAATGAGTTGTAAAACACTATTATTTATTTTATTCTGCACTAAAATCTATTTGATTTTGTGTTAATAAAATAATATATAATATTCCTTATATAAATAAAATATATTAATAAATCTACTCCAATATTTTATTATATGTATGAATAATACAAATAAAGGGAAAACGAATAGTTGTGATAAACAGACTCATAATCTTGGTTATTATATGTATTTTATTTGATTTTTTCAAGTATTATTTTTAATTTATTATTTTTTCTTGACCAATTTATTAAAAAATGATTTTATAATTTTAAATAATAAAATTAAAATAACATACTTTAATATTAAAAGTAATTTAAATTTTATTGAAAATAATAAAAAATTATTACAATTTATTTCAAATCTAAAATTATAAAAAATACATTAGTAGTATATTTATTACAATTAGTTAAATTTAAAGTTAAAATAGAAATTGAAAAAAAAAAATATCTTTGATATTTTTTTTATCTTTTTTTATTTATTTATCACATCATTAATATTTATTACTATTATATACTATTATTTTTAATTGCTTGGTAAAAGATATATGAATCAATTATATTAGGTTAGTCTTATTGATATTATTAAAATTGGAAAAAAAAAAATCTAATTCATCCCATTTGAATCAAAAAATCTAACATTTCATTATTTGACCCGCTAATTTATTATTATATTATATAATAAATATAAAATTTTATTTAACATATTATTAATATTTATTACTATTATTTATTATTACTTTTAATTGATTGATAAAAAATATACTAACCAATTATATTACATTAATATTAATTGTTATTATTAAAATTGGAATAAAATAACAAATCAAGAGCATTTAATTTTCTATGCAATTAATTCTTTATAGGAAAAGATACGAATATGAAAATAAATTGATAAAATTGTTTTTAATTCTAAATTATAAAATTAAAATAATATTCTTTAATATTAAAAATTATTTTAATTTATAAAGATAAAATAATACAAATTATGATTTCCCATTTTATTCGTATTGATAATACGACCTATTTTATCTCCCATTTTAAGACTATTAAAACAGACCTAAACAATCCCATTTTAACAATCTCATTTCAAGATTATTAAAATAGACCTAAACAATGTATGTTATTGTTGGAAGCCCATAAATAGTTTTCGTCTTCTGCAAAATGGTAAAAAACAACATAAATATGATCAAACTTGTAACCATGGTCAGTGGACTAAAAGAGAAATCATTATTGGACACTTTGAAATTCTGCATTATATAAAAACTTCAAACTGCGAGATTTTCCTGATTAATTTTGAAACTAAAAAAAGTTGCACAATCACTTGAATCATTAAAAAACAATGTAAATTAGTATATATTACAAACTAATTAGTATATATTACAAACTAATAAAAGGAGTATGATTAGGCTATAAATTTCCGATAAAGAAAACGAAGAATACACAATAAAGCATACCTTGAAATCAACCAAAACTATCTCAATATGTTCTTTATTTGAAGCACTTGTCAGACAATATATGTTTACCCTAACTGCAATATTACACAAGTAAACAACAACAGAGAGAGCGAAATAGCATGTATAACATTGAAATGGAGTGTAATTGAAGAGAGGAAAGAATATGATGGAGTGTAATTGAAGAGAGGAAATAATATGAAAGGTAACCAAATAAATTGAGCGTAAAAGGGAAATAAGGGATTGAAATTTCTAACGTTACAAATATGAGTGTTATACCAAAAGTTGACGACCGAATATGAGGATTGAAATTCACACTTTCGGCTAAAATTAATTTAATAAAATTTAATACTAAAATTATGTAGGTATAATGAATATTGTTAGACGATAGCGTGGATCTAGAAGGGGGTTAAATAGATCCCTTTTTCAAAATTTACTTTTCAAAATTTAATTGAAAATGTATTGCGGAAGTTTCTCGGAAAATCGTCTAGTTTAAATTTGAAGTCACCGAAGATCGGATATACGCAAAAACCCAATTGGAATGATATGATGACTAGAAGATTTAATATTTCACAAATGATTCACTTGATATTTCAACACTTGATAAAACTATTCTTAACAATGATATAGAGAAGAAATTAGGCACAATCAAATTGATTTTGTGTGGTTAGGCTTTTTACCAAACACTTGGAGTGCACACACCAAGGATAATTTTGTTGTATCAAATAGTGCAGAATTTTACTCACTCTAGTTATCACTTTTGAGTGTAACAATTTATCAAACACTTTGAGTGCACTAATTTGATACACCAGAATTTTAAAGCACATAAGATCAAGATGAACAAAAGTAAAATGCGAGAAACGTAAAGAACACAAGGAATTTGTTGAGGCAGTTCCTTCCTCGTCCTCGCTCGAAGTACTCTGCCCCTGTCATACCCTAAATTTTGACCAGAAATTTTTAAATTTTTGTTCATTTTGACGTGTTTTCGTCGATTTATCGAAAATCAATCATTTTTCATTTTTAAGTTAAAACATATCATTAATCATTAATTATTGTATTTTTGTTCGATTTTATTCAGTATCATTTTATTTTATCCTTGATTTCGGAGGATTAAATTAATTTTAGATTTTAGTTAGTTTTTTTTTGTTGTTCCTTTTAAATCATTTCCTTTATTTATTTACTATAATTTAAGTTTACCTTTTAATTTAATTTTTTAGATTTAATTATTATTTAAAAAAAAAATCAATTTGAGTTAGTTTAGGTATTTTAATTGGTTTATTAATCTTACTAATTTTTACTTTTTAATTTAGACTATTTAGAATTAGTTTTAATTTCACTTAAATTTAGTTTTAATTTGATTTAATTTTTTTTCATTTAGTTTATATCTTAATTATTTGTTTTTCTCACTTAATTAATTTATAGCAGTTTGTTTTATTATTATTTTATTATTATTATTATTTTTTATTTATTTATTTTATTTGTTATTAGATTATTTTGTTAGTCTGGTTTTACTTGGTTGATATACAATTGTTTAAGTTAGTTTTTAAGTTTATGGTCCAAGTCAAAACACAACTCCCCGCACAGCCTGCACCATGCTACTCCTAAAACATACACCAATTGATGATACCTACAAAACTTGCATACAAAAAAGATGAAAAGGAGGCCAATCAGATAGTTGTCACTTGAAAAAGACTGGACAAGTTCACACGAACCAAGGGGGACACACAGGACTGATACAGGGCCGCTGACCCTCATTCTTTTTTGGGGCAGCTAGAAAAACCAGTCTGAAGCTTTTTCTCCGTGGACAATAACAAGAATCATGAGATAAATCTAAAGGGGACTCTCAATATAACGGATTCCAGACTGCATCTTCAAAGGGGACCGTCTCTAATAATGGGAACCTTTTTCTTCTTCATTGTTTGACCTTCTTTTTTTCACACTTACCCTTCAATGCCACATAGCTTCTTCAGCTATTCTATACAGTTTGAAACACCAACACAATAATACTTGATGACAATTTCTCATGGTACTCCTTTTGTTTCTACCCACGTTGTTGTTGATCTTAGTGGTTCAGTTTTCTGGCTCGATTGTTCCGCCACAAAATCACCATCTTCTTCTCTCCGTATCAATTCCTCGTCGTTCACTTCAATGTCTCACCACACAAGACACACGCGGAGAGACTTCGTCGTGAAACCGTCGAAATCAAAACCAACACACCCTCCTTCATCACGCTCTCATTACCCGCAAACACCTTCATAAACCTTGCTGCGAAACCCTAACCGCCACCCCTCTGAAATTGAGCCAACCGGACCTTCATTTTTTGGAACAAAAGAATCTAAAAATAGACCCAAAAAAATCCCCTCCTCCCCGCTCCTTCAACCTCACCGCAAAAAAACCACTTTCTCCCTCCGCCCAAAACAACATCAAACTGAACCTCAAACCTTCACCTCCAACCACCCTTCCGAACACCACTGAAAAGCCCACAACCCAGAACCTCAAACCGATACATCAACATACCTTCATCTCCTTTTTTTTAGATTCAAAAACCTTATCGTTTCCATCATTCTTCTGCAATTACCAATAAACCGCAACCTCAAAACATCACCAACAACAACAAACCTTCCACCGCCATCACTCTCAAAGACCACAAAATAACTACAAACCTTCATCTTTTCCCTTTTTTACCATTTTCTAACCAACTTCGCAAAACCTTCAAATCACCTGCGAACCGTAAACTCCAACACAAAACACACTACAGAACCCCAAACCTTCACCGCGGAAACCGCACATCACCTTCCGCTTCGAAACACTGATCTAAACCGCCACCGCACTGAAGCCACCGCGATCTAGAAAAACGTTGGTGGAAGTAGATATGTCGTAGGTGAGAGACCGAAAATGGCGAATCGAAATGGAACCTGAGACTCACGGCGAGCATGTGTTTGGCCTACCGTGAAGAGACAGAGAAGTCCGGTTGTCGGTGATTGATGAATGTTTGGCCCGATTTGCTTTGAGTATTGAACAATGCCGACGAATTGCTTTCGTTTGAGGAGGTTCGATTTGCTTTCAAACTGCAAACCCTTCACTGTTATTTTATTTTACGTTTTTCTTTATTTATTTCTTTTTTCATTTCAACTTTATTTATTTATTTTGTTTATCTGTTTTTTATATAAATTTCTTTTCTTTTATGTTTTCTTAGCTGGGCTAACTTAGCCCATGTGATTTTATTAACTATCACCTCTCATTCATGCAACTCATCCCTTTTTTTATATATTTTTATATATTTCTTTTGATATTAATTTTCTAATCTTCTTCTTTTGTTTAGTTAATTGTTAATAATATTATTAATACTTGTTATGGACTTAAATTTAGAACTTATTATAATGTGGATTCAATTTTGATAATTAGTATAGCCTTGACCCTAGTTTCGACTAATTTGGTTTGATAGGATTGTATTTGACCTTGGTTTTTGCTTGTAATTTGATATTTTGTAGATTTGTTTAACTCTGATGTTGGCAGATGTAGCATGGTGTCGTGAAGTATTATTTATTGGGCTTGGTGACTGATCTTGATGGATGTTCTGTCCGGGTGATAATCTTGAGGCACGTTTGGAGTCTGGTATTTCTGACAAAGTAATGAGTCTCTTTTGGCACGTAACGAAGAGGCAACAGACCTATTCCGTTAGGTATCATTAAAACTCGATGTTATCCCTCTTACGCCTCACTGTGGTCTTGATGCCACATTTGCGTTTGTCTAATTACTCGTACCTCACTACCGATTTTAGATCATAAATCTCTTATAACAAAAATGTGATTTTCAAACTAATTAATTTGCGAAAGAACTGAACTCCGGAGTCTAGCACTCCGCACGTTCTTGAGTGAATCACTCCTGGGCTAGCCCCACGCGTTGTGGATTCATTCGCCCTTTCGTATTTAAAACACTCGACTTAATCAAAATCAATATGCATCGCACTTACATTTCACACACGTAAGTTGGTCACTTATGTGATCGCCGTCTGTACGACTTCTACATATCTTAATTAACTTAACAAAGAACAGAGCTCCGGAGTCTAGCACTCCGCACGTTCTAAGAATGAATCACACCTGGGCTAGCTCCACGCGTAGTGTTTCGTTCGCTCCTTTGTTATTAAAACACGTTAATTCAAAACGTTTAAAAAATACATCCAACTTATTTTATAATTTTAAAATACGAAAACAGAGCTTCGGAGTCTAGCACTCCGCACGTTCTGGAATGGACCGCTACTGGGCTAGCCCCACGCAACGTGGTCTATTCGTCGTATTTAGAAGTATCTAATCGCACAAATTAACTTACAAAAACAGAGTTCCAGAGTCTAGCACTTCGTACGTCTGGATTGGATCGTTCCTGGGCTAGCCCCACGCGACGTGGTTCAATCATTGTTCGTATATCAAAATATCTCAATCATTTCATAAATTCAAATACAAAAGAATAGAGCTCCGGAGTTTAGCATTCCGCACGTTCTAGAATAAATCGTTCCTAGGCTAGCCCCCGATTTTTAATTCATTCACTCTTTCATATTCAAAATAATTCAACAACCTTAAAAGATCAGACATGATTCATCTCGATAGGAAGATATTCCTCCTATCCCCACAAACACAAATCAAATCTTACAAACAATTATTCTCAAAGGAAGAATGTGGCATTGCTTGTCGATACTCATATCCAAGTTTAAATCTTCTTCCGATTTTATTTCTCAAAGAAAGAATGTGGCATTGCTTGTCGATCCTTGTATCCAAGTTTAAAGCTTCTTTCGATTTCTCATTCCTCAAATGTTTGTGGTGGAATAGGCAAGATACCTCCCTTAAAGATGACGGCTTGTCTCTTTCTTTTTCAAATACAACTTAAAACTTATCAACCAATACAAACTATTTTCCATAATTAATCAGCGAGTAGCTGAACTCCGGAGTCTAGCACTCCGCACGTTCTTGAATACAATCACTCATGGGCTAGCCCCACGCGACGTGGTTCATTCGCCCTCTCGTTTTAAAACACCTTAACAATGGTCAAACATCTTTTTTTCTAAACGAACATTGTTTAAATCTTTCTATCTCGCAAACAAGCTAGCGCTTCAGCCCCCCATCACGAGCAGATAAGCCAACGCTTAATAGTAGAAAGCATTTTAAACAATCGTTCAATAAAAATCACAAACCGTAGTTGCACGAACTACGAAGCTCTTACTTTCCCATTGTACAAGGGAATACGTAGGCACGGGGATTTTAATCCTTCGCGAGCACAATAATAAAAAATTAACCATCTCTCCATCACAATAATAAAAAACTTAACCTTTCCCCATAATAAATAATAATTTTCTTTTCCCTTTAATAAGTAATCTTAACAAAAAGAAGACAATAAAATAAGTTAACATTTAAGCGCAAATTAGACTAAGAGGTTCTCATTGAGTACAACGGACGTGAGGGGTGCTTAATACCTTCCCTTTGCATAACTAACTCCCGAACTTAGATTAGTGGTTTCGTTGACCATTTCTTATCCTATTTAGGTTGTGTCTATATCTCCCTTTTCTTTAGTTAGAATAAATAGAATTAGGTGGCGACTCTGTGTTTATTTTAGGATCGTATTTTTCGAGGTACGACAGCTAGCGACTCTGCTGGGGATTAGTCGAATACTTTATGCATAAGAGAGTCTAGCCTAGCTTAGGATAGTTTGCGTTTGTTTGCTAACTTGTTTGATTGTCTTCTTTATTTGCTGTTGATGTTTTATCTATTGCTTCCTTCTTTATTATTTGCTCATTATATTTTCCTGTTGGATCTCGGGATATCACAGGTATGAATTTGTACTTGAGTTTTGAAAAAGAAGAGGGAACACCTAAGTTAGAATTGGATGTTATTAGTGTTAGTCTCCAAGGACTCGCTCCTTGCACGCCTAGCATGAAAGCTCCCCCAGATAGTTAGACTTTTCGTAGATCTTATCACAACATAGCTAGCATGTCGCGTGACCTGATTCACGAAAGGGTTGTGATTCTAGGACCCCCTAGAACCTGTTTCGAAATTGGAAGTTGTGTAGTGTTAGTCTCCAAGGGCTCGCCTCTTGGGGGCCTAGCATGAGAACTCCATTCAAGGTAGACCTTATCGTCATTATCGTCACAATGCAGCCAGCCTGCGGCGGGGCGTTAGTACGATAAACGTTTGTGACCTTGAGTATCCTTATACCATCACCATAGGAGCTACCCTGTGAGCGGGCTTTATGGATAAAATAACTTAGAACTCTCCTCTTAAGGTTTACCAGTTAGGAGATTCCGAGCTGCTCTTGTACCTTAGATCCAATACCTTGCCTTTATATCCAATTCTGGAGCTGTTTGTGTTTGTGATTCCGGAGCATTGCATTCGTTCGCATACCATTTTCATTTGCATTTGCATTGCATATCACCTCCCAGCAATCCAACTCACACGTGTCTTATTCTTCGTCAGTCAACTGTACTCGACCAGTCACCAGAGAAAGATGGACCAACTTGAGCAGGAAAACAGAGAGCTTAGAGATGAAGTCACTACTTTGAGAAACCGTATGGAAATATTCTCAACTACAATGAAGACTCTAGTAGAAAACCTTGTGCAGGAGAACAATGAACTCTTAGAATATATTCACATCTTGAAGATTGGTAGAGGACGACTGATTTCTTTGATCATAGATCTGGTCATTTCTCAGCGTCAGCCAAATTCTACTCGTCAGCGGTGTCAGAATCAGCGAAGGTCTCCAAACAGTCCTAAAGGAGCGGCCCATCAGTTTGACCCAATCCCAATGACTTACAGTCAATTGTGGTCTCATTTTGCCCGAAACTCAATAATGACACCCAGAAAGACCAGAGCCACGAGGTCTCGGCCCCGTGGGATCAATCCAAATACCAGTTGTGAGTTTCATAATGGAGTATTGGGGCATCCGATTGAAGAGTGCAAAGTCTTCAAAGAAAAGGTTCAAGAGATGATCGACTACGGGGTGTTGGCCTTCAATGGAGGAATCCCATCTGTGGATGGAATGCCTTTGTGCTGATAAAAACTCAAGAGAGTCTTGTCCAAGTCAATCTGTTGCTGGAGCATAGGATAAGTTCCTGAATGCACACGATCGTTCGGTACTTTGAAGTTTATCTTCTCAGATGATTAGCTCGTTCACTACTTTTCATATGTATTTTTCTTTGTTTGTTAATGCATTTGTTTTTGGCATGTAAGAACTTATTTGTTTTTAATGATTAATGCAATGAATATGTTTGTCTTGAAGTAATCCATTCGTATTCACTCATAATGCTTTTTCAACTTTATAATGCCAATATTATCCCATCTCTTGCCTAGGCAGAGAATTGGAGGGAGGATGACGAAATTAAAACACAAATTCTCTAGTTGAATGCTTTTGAATAAAATCCTACTGACGATGTATATGCATTGTTTCAAACTCCCAAACACTGGAGAAATAAGGAGTTAATCCCTAGTCAACCATTTCGAGCCTAGAAGTAGGAGCTTCTTTCAGATATTTCAAAACCCTTACGCTTAACCTGGGGCAGGGTAGTGTTCAGTTTAATCTGGTTACACAGTCAAATCATAAGATGAAACATCCCATCAGGGAATCCACTATAATTAATGACTTGACAGTCACAACTTTCATCCTTCCAATGATTTTAAAAAAAATAAAATAAATAAAATCCCGCTAAGTCAAGCACCCAAAAGGAGACTTAGGGAAAAATCAGGGACCAAAGAGAAATTCGAGTTAGAAGAGGCCTTTCAATCCTCAACCTAAAGCTTACGATTTAGTGACCACTATACCAAAGTCAAAGGGGTCATTGATATCCATAAAGGACAAATAAGATGACTTTCATTTCAAGAAAACCTTGGATCTTCATCTTTACTACACTAACAAGATGAATGTATGTGTCAATTTAGTTGGACCTAGGATTGGAGAACATCACGGAGAGTGGGTGGGCACCAAATAAACTTTGAGCCTTTATCCTTTGTTTCTAAAAACATGAACCAAACCACATTACAACCCTCAAAAGTCCTAATTGAAGTAGGGTTTATTTCGAAAGCACACTCGATGAGAAAGTGTTTCCCGACTCCCATGAGCTTTGCTCAAAAATTTGTGTTGGCTTTATAAAAAAATGAATATCACATCCTAGCTATTGATTCGGTCACAGGCTATTGTGAAAATCTTTCAAAACAAAACAAAAATCAAAAAAGCTTCGAGACAAACATGTGTGTTGCATTAGCAGTCTCAACAGTAACATTTTTTGCTTGTTAGCATTTGCTTGATATCATAGAAGCCTATGTATGAGTACCAGTGATAAGCTTAGTCTCTTGAGATTTGAAACTCTGATGAGTAGTTAAACAACCATTTCAGAGAATGATCATCCCCAGGGGCAAGTTGCTTGAAGACTTTGCCAGACAGGGGCATGTTGCTTGAAGACTTTGCCAGACAGGGGCATGTTGTTTGAATACTTTGCCAGACAGAGGCATGTTGCTTGAAGACTTTGCTAAACAGGGGCAAGTCATTTCCCAATTTGTGCTTACACAGTCTGACCATCCCTAAAAGACAAACATTGAAGACTCGTTTGTGCCAAACACAGTTAATCTGAGGCAGTGACGTCGAGATTCGACAAAATCTCTCCAAGAGTTTGAAGACACTGGGGCATCTTGAATGCCAAGTCTTCTATAAAATCCTCTTGAGATGATCTCTTCTCACAAACCATTTCGTGGGCGCATGACCACGTGTTCCCCTAAGCAAGACGCTCTTAGGATATACCTTGCAAGTACCTCCAGATAACGGGGTCCTCACACCAAGTTGCTTTGATATGTCGGGGGCATGACTCAGTACTTTCTGGTGGATGTTTTTTACTACTTAGTACTTCAAGTGAGATACTAAGTCTAGTATCCCCATTTGAGCCTTGATTCAAGCTTCTCCAGCTGAATCTGATTTCCTCTCCCCAACGGAGTACAAATTTACTTCATCCTAAGCAAACGTAGTTTGTATGGTTGCTTCCTTCTGATAGATGTCGAAGTTAGAATACTTGTCTGGGTTTATTTCCCGAATGAAGTGTATTCCTCTCCTCAAATAGATTTAAGCTTTGTAAGCAGGACTTTACTCGATGGATGGATCTATACCCTATCTTCAGTGATTGCGTACACTTTGATGAGATTGGTCGAGTATCCGTTTGTTGTGATGTTTATTTCGTCACCAATGTATCTCTTGTGTCTGTTTTGTCTGTTTGTCAGCATAAACATAACACATATACATACATGTACATCATAAATGATTTCATGTTCATATTCATGTTGCATTCATTGATGCACACTACCTTCACCTTCGTCGTGTTTATCCCCAAGTGATGTGTCTCTCTCCAAATAGAGTTGTCAGCCTTAGGCAGAAAATGTACATTCTTTCTAATTCCCCACTGAGATTTTACCCTCGTGGAGGACTTTTGCTTTAGTTTTCCTTTCCACACTCGGATAGGGTAAAAACCCAGTTGAGTTCATTCCTCATGGATTAGTGTCTTTCTCGACAGTTTCTTTCCAGCTCGTTCCTGGATTGAATTTGATCTTTGACAATTTTGATGATTGAATTTCCTGACAGACAGTGCATTTATTTTGCACCTTTGAATACCTTATCTCCTAGAAGGAATTTGTTGAAGGTTCCCTCATTGAAGACAAGTTTTGTTCTCCAACAGTGTTGTTGCAACATTCTCTTGGAGTATTTATACCTGACAACAAGTGGCAGTCTCTTTATTGGAGAAGCTTGTCCTTATCCCTGGACCTCTAAGTGGAATCAACAAGTGGCAGTCTCTTTATTTGAGAAGTTTGTTCTTATCCATGGATTTCCCAGTAAATCAACAGATGGCAGTCTCTTTTCGAGCAGTTTGTTTATCCCTGACAAGGTTATCATTCTATCAAATGGCATCTCCCCTGTTCGACGAAGAAGTTTGATATGAATCTCTTTTATTTTTCCAACAAATGGCCATCTCTTCCAGACAAGTTGAGAAGTTTGTTGTGAATTTTCCAATTTCCGTCAAATGGCTATCTCTTCCAGACAAGTTGAGAAGTTTGAGCGTGAAGTTGTTTCCCCCATCATATGGCTATCTCTTCCAGACAAGTTGAGAAGTTTGTTGTGAATTCCAATTTCCGTCAAATGGCTATCTCTTCTAGACAAGTTGAGAAGTTTGAATGTGAAGTTATTTCTCCATCATATGGCGTCTCTTTCAGAAGAAGGGAAGTATGGTGAGAATTCTATCCAATGGCATCCTTAGTTAAATCTCGACAGAAGATTTGGCAACAGGTGATTCCTTTTATTTCTGGCAAGTCTCGGCAGAAGATTTCCAGTCTACCTCGGCAGAAGGTATTTACTTTGTATGATCTCGACAATGGCATCCTCAGTTAAATCTTGGCAGAAGATTTGGCAACAGGTGTATCCTCAGTTAATCCTCTGCAGTAGGAATTTATCTTGATACCTCGGCAGAAGGTATCTCATTCTTAGATTCTCTGGAAAATCTCGGCAGTAGATCTCCAGCAGACTTCAAAAGAATTTGTTTTCTTTCCAAGATCTCGGCAGTAGATTTTTGGTTTATCTTGATACCTTGGCAGAAGGTATCTTATTCTTAGATTATCTGGTAATCTCGGCAGTAGATCTCCAGCAATCTTCAACAGAATTTGTTTTCTTTCCAAGATCTCGGCAGTAGATTTTTGGTTTATCTTGATACCTCGGCATAAGGTATTCTATTCTTAGATTCTCTGGTAATCTCGGCAGTAGACTCCAGTAGACTTCGGAAGAATTTGTTTTCGTTCCAGAATCTCGGCAGTAGATTTCCGGTTCGTTTTGATACACCAACAAAAGGTATTTCCAAATGAGGTTTTAGATCTCGGCAGTAGATTCCTCAAAGTGAAATTTTGTTCAAAGATTTCGAGTCATCTTAGGACTTGTAGACAGTTGTCGTCTGACTTCGCTCGGGAGAAATTTCCTCGTGTGGATTGTACTCCAGTCATGTGTGTCTAACCCCAGTAATGGCAGTTTTCTTCCCTGCAACGTTACAACCCTTGTCTTGCATTTTACATTGCATATCATTTCATCCGCATTTTCAGTCAAAATTCTAGGTATTCCGATATTTAATCCTCTTCCACCTTGAATGTTCAAAAATCCTTTTACTAGCACATTCAAGTTCTAGATGATTAAATAGGGGCAGTTGTCATACCCTAAATTTTGACCAGAAATTTTTAAATTTTTGTTCATTTTGACGTGTTTTCGTCGATTTATCGAAAATCAATCATTTTGCATTTTTAAGTTAAAACATATCATTAATCATTAATCATTGTATTTTTGTTCGATTTTATTCAGTATCATTTTATTTTATCCTTGATTTCGGAGGATTAAATTAATTTTAGATTTTAGTTAGTTTTTTTGTTGTTCCTTTTAAATCATTTCCTTTATTTATTTACTATAATTTAAGTTTACCTTTTAATTTAATTTTTTAGATTTAATTATTATTTTAAAAAAAAATTAATTTGAGTTAGTTTAGGTATTTTAATTAGTTTATTAATCTTACTAATTTTTACTTTTTAATTTAGACTATTTAGAATTAGTTTTAATTTCACTTAAATTTAGTTTTAATTTGATTTAATTTTTTTTCATTTAGTTTATATCTTAATTATTTGTTTTTCTCACTTAATTAATTTATAGCAGTTTGTTTTATTATTATTTTATTATTATTATTATTTATTTATTTATTTATTTTATTTGTTATTAGATTATTTTTTAGTCTGGTTTTACTTGGTTGATATACAATTGTTTAAGTTAGTTTTTAAGTTTATGGTCCAAGTCAAAACACAACTCCTTGCACAACCTGCACCATGCTACTCCCAAAACATACACCAATTGATACCTACAAAACATGCATACAAAAAAGATGAAAAGGAGACCAATCAGATAGTTGTCACTTGAAAAAGACTGGACAAGTTCACACGAACCAAGGGGGGCGCACAGGACTGATACAGGGCCGCCGACCCTCATTCTTTTTTGGGGGAGCTAGAAAAACCAGTCTGAAGCTTTTTCTCCGTGGACAATAACAAGAATCATGAGATAAATCTAAAGGGGACTCTCAATATAACGGATTCCAGACTGCATCTTCAAAGGGGACCGTCTCTAATAATGGGAACCTTTTCTTCTTCATTGTTTGACCTTCTTTTTTTCACACTTACCCTTCAATGCCACATAGTTTCTTCAGCTATTCTATACAGTTTGAAACACCAACACAACAATACTTGACGACAATTTCTCATGGTACTCCTTTTGTTTCTACCCACGTTGTTGTTGATCTCAGTGGTTCAGTTTTCTGGCTCGATTTTTCTGCCACAAAATCACCATCTTCTTCTCTCCGTATCAATTCCTCATCGTTCACTTCAATGTCTCACCACACAAGCCACACGCGGAGAGACTTCGTCGTGAAACCGTCAAAATCAAAACCAACACACCCTCCTTCACCACGCTCTCATTACCCGCAAACACCTTCATAAACCTTCCTGCAAAACCCTAACCGCCACCCCTCTGAAACTGAGCCAACCGGACCTTCATTTTTTGGAACAAAAGAATCTAAAAATAGACCCAAAAAAATCCCCTCCTCCACGCTCCTTCAACCTCACCGCAAAAAAACCACTTTCTCCCTCCGCCCAAAACAACATCAAACTGAACCTCAAACCTTCACCTCCAACCACCCTTCCGAACACCACTGAAAAACCCACAACCCAGAACCTCAAACCGATACATCAACATACCTTCATCTCCTTTTTTTTAGATTCAAAAACCTTATCGTTTCCATCATTCTTCTGCAATTACCAATAAACCACAACCTTAAAACATCAACAACAACAACAAACCTTCCACCGCCATCACTCTCAAAGACCACAAAATAACTACAAACCTTCATCTTTTCCCTTTTTTACCATTTTCGAACCAACTTCGCAAAACCTTCAAATCACCTGCGAACCGTAAACTCCAACACAAAACACGCTACAGAACCCCAAACCTTCACCGCGGAAACCGCACATCACCTTTCGCTTCGAACCACCGACCTAAACCGCCACCGCACCGAAGCCACCGCGATCTGGAAAAACGTTGGTGGAAGCAGATATGTCGGAGGTGCGAGACCGAAAATGGCGAATCGAAATGGAACCTGAGACTCACGGAGAGCATGTGTTTGGCCTACCGTGAAGAGACAGAGAAGTCCGGCTGCCGGTGATTGATGAATGTTTGGCCCGATTTGCTTTGAGTATTGAACAGTGCCGACGAATTGCTTTCGTTTGAGGAGGCTCGATTTGCTTTCAAACTGCAAACCCTTCACTGTTATTTTATTTTACGTTTTTCTTTATTTATGTCTTTTTTCATTTCAACTTTATTTATTTATTTTGTTTATCTGTTTTTTATATAAATTTCTTTTCTTTTTATGTTTTTTTAGCTGGGCTAACTTAGCCCATGTGATTTTATTAACTATCACCTCTCATTCATGCAACTCACCCTTTTTTTTATATTTTTATATATTTCTTTTGATATTAATTTTCTAATCTTCTTCTTTTGTTTAGTTAATTGTTAATAAAATTATTAATACTTGTTATGGACTTAAATTTAGAACTTATTATAATGTGGATTCAATTTTGATAATTAGTATAGCCTTGACCCTAGTTTCGTCTAATTTGGTTTGATAGGATTGTATTTGACCTTGGTTTTTGCCTGTAGTTTGATATTTTGTAGATTTGTTTAACTCTGATGTTGGCGGATGTAGCATGGTGTTGTGAAGTATTATTTATTGGGCTTGGTGACTGATCTTGATGGATGTTCTGTCCGGGTGATAGTCTTCAGGCACGCTTGGAGTCTGGTATTTTTGACAAAGTAATTAGTCTCTTTTGGCACGTAACGAAGAGGTAACGGACCTATTCCGTCAGGTATCATTAAAACTCGATGTTATCCCTCTTACGCCTCACTGTGGTCTTGATGCCACATTTGCGTTTGTCTAATTACTCGTACCTCACTACCGATTTTAGATCATAAATCTCTTATAACAAAAATGTGATTTTCAAACTAATTAATTTGCGAAAGAACTGAACTCTGGAGTCTAGCACTCCGCACGTTCTTGAGTGAATCACTCCTGGGCTAGCCCCACGCGTTGTGGATTCATTCGCCCTTTCGTATTTAAAACACTCGACTTAATCAAAATCAATATGCATCGCACTTACATTTCACACATGTAAGTCGGTCACTTATGTGATCGCCGTCTGCACGACTTCTACATATCTTTATTAACTTAACAAAGAACAAAGCTCCGGAGTCTATCACTCCGCACGTTCTAAGAATGAATCACACCTGGGCTAGCTCCACGCGTAGTGTTTCGTTCGCTCCTTTGTTATTAAAACACGTTAATTCAAAACGTTAAAAAATACATCCAACTTATTTTATAATTTTAAAATACAAAAACAGAGCTCCGGAGTCTAGCACTCTGCACGTTCTGGAATGGACCGCTACTGGGCTAGCCCCACGCAACGTGGTCCATTCGCCTTCCGTATTTCGAAGTATCTAATCGCACAAATTAACTTACGAAAACAGAGCTCCAGAGTCTAGCACTCCGCACGTCTAGATTGGATCGTTCCTGGGCTAGCCCCACGCGACATGGTTCAATCACTGTTCGTATATCAAAATATCTCAATCATTTCATAAATTCAAATATGAAAGAATAGTGCTCCGGAGTCTAGCATTCCGCACGTTCTAGAATGAATCGTTCTTAGGCTAGCCCCCGATTTGTAATTCATCACTCTTTCATATTCAAAATAATTCAACAACCTTAAAAGATCAGACATGATTCATCTCCATAGGAAGATATTCCTCCTATCCCCATAAACACAGATCAAATCTTACAAACAATTATTCTCAAAGGAAGAATGTGGCATTGCTTGTCGATACTCATATCCAAGTTTAAAGCTTCTTCCGATTTTATTTCTCAAAGAAATAATGTGGCATTGCTTGTCGATCCTTGTATCCAAGTTTAAAGCATCTTTCGTTTTCTCATTCCTCAAATGTTTGTGGTGGAATAGGAGAGATACCTCCCTTAAAGATGACGGTTTGTCTCTTTTTTTTTTCAATACAACTTAAAACTTATCAACCAATACAAACTATTTTCCATAATTAATCAGAGAGTAGATGAACTCCGGAGTCTAGCACTCCGCACATTCTTGAATACAATCACTCATGGGCTAGCCCCACGCGACGTGGTTCATTCGCCCTCTCGTTTTAAAACACCTTAACAAAGGTCAAACATCTTTTTTTCTAAACGAACATTGTTTAAATATTTCTATCTCGCAAACAAGCTAGCGCTTCAGCCCCCCATCGCGAGCAGATAAGCCAATGCTCAATAGTATAAAGCATTTCAAACAATCATTCAATAAAAATCACAAAGCATAGTTGCACAAACTACGAAGCTCTGACTTTCCCATTGCACAAGGGAATACTTAGGCACGAGGATTTTAATCCTTCGCGAGCACAATAATAAAAAATTAACCATCTCTCCATCACAATAATAAAAAACTTAACCTTTCCCCATAATAAATAATAATTTTCTTTTCCCTTTAATAAGTAATCTTAACAAAAAGAAGACAATAAAATAAGTTAACATTTAAGCGCAAATTAGACTAAGAGGTTCCCGTTGAGTACAACGGACGTGAGGGGTTCTTAATACCTTCCCTTTGCGTAAATGACTCCCGAACTTAGATTAGTGGTTTCGTTGACCATTTCTTATCCTATTTAGGTTGTGTCTATATCTCCCTTTTCTTTAGTTAGAATAAATAGAATTAGGTGGCGACTCTGTGTTTATTTTAGGATCGTATTTTTCGAGGTACGACAGCCCCCAATTCACAATCGAATTGGACAATTTTATTAAATCACAATTGTTTTACAAGAAGAGAGATAAATGAAACAACAAACCAAACTGCGTTGAGTATGTTATCAAATCTTATTCTTGTCCCTTTATCCAAAGTAGAATCAAGTCTTCCACGCGTGTCGAGAAAGCCTCTGATGAATTGCTCCCTTCTTGCAAGAATTCACAATCCTCCAAACTTTGAGCATGACTGAGTTTCTCCAACACTTGTGAACCCACAAAGACCTTCACATCCTCCGTTTACCGTGATATGAAAGAATGATCCACTTGATCTTCAATCTACCTCACTCGGTTGAATCTACGAACGATCATTGTGTGCAAAACCCCCAAACCTTCAACGATCTTGGAGGAGAAAACCCTTCAGATTTTTCCAAGGAAATCCCACACACTCTAGACCCAATCTGAAACTCTAATTCATGATTGAACGATATCTTCGAAACAAGCACTGTAATCAAACAAAGATTGTTGTGTGTGATTGTTGATTGATGCAAGAATGAAGAGGATGAAGAGAGATGTGTGTATTTATTTCACTTTCCTTGTTAACCTCTCAAAAGAAATGAACCCTGCTATTTATATTGGTTAGTGATTGTAACATAAAAGAAAGAAAACTTAAATGAAAAATTGAGTCAGCATAGTAATGAGCCGACTCAAATCATTAAATGAGCCGGCTCAAATTGCCAGGTGAGCCGGCCAAAAAATAACAGAGAGGCAGCCTATTGAGACCCTCAGGAAATGAGAAGAAAAAACTTTTTGATGAGTCGACTCATGAAGGATTTTGACTCGGCTCATCCATACCCATGAGTCGACCAAAATGATGCTTCAGGAAGCCTGTTGGGACTCGTGTGTTTGGGCACCCAAACACACTGAATGAGTCGGCTCATTGTGGAATTTGAGTCGGCTCATTCAGTTCATTTTTCCAAAAATGTCATTTCTTGCTTTTTCTTAGAGAACCACTTATGCTTTCAAACATGCCAAGTTTTTGACACATTAAAATTCATGCCATGTCTCACAAACTCCCCCTTTTTGATGATGGCAAAAACTTGATGAATCAATCGCCATATGTTGTTGTTAAGCTCCCCCTAACTATATGACCCGATCTTATATGCTATAAATATCATCTCCCCCTTTGAGAACATCAAAAAGAAGATGATACATATGAGTTAACCACCAATGGAAATAGCATGCTAAACATAATTTCAAATGAGAAACCAATTGCAATAGGAACACGTATTCACAAACACACAATTTGAAAAAGCGAGTAAAAAATATGACAATAAACAAAACAAATTCAACCAAAGGAAATATGAGTTCATACAAAAACAAACCATAAACGGCATTCATAAACAACACAAACAAACATTATGCAATGATTCTCTCAAACTTGGGGATTACGATCCCGAGTGGATGGATAACGACGATGATAAGTGATAGGTTGTGAGTTATCCATATCGGTTTCGGTAAACTGAAGAAAATTGTTATTGAGAGAGTTGAAGGCAGTGTCCTGAGCAGCCAAATGATCCTGCAGTGCGGTATACCGAGTGTCTTGAATGGACACATAATCGGAAAAAGCGGTATCTTGCTCATTTAAACATCGTTCTATCTCCGAGTATCTCTCAGTATGAGTTGTGTAGTAAGCTTGTTGTTGAAGTTGCATATTTTGGAGCATAGCCATGATTCTGGAAGGATCATCTTGATGCGGTTGAGACGGAGAAGAAGATGGAGGTGCAAAGCGAGTAGTAGTGTTTGTCCACCCAGTGTGTTTCCATTCACCCCATCCTTGATTTTCATAGGAATCATTTGATGGGATGCCATGCCACTCTTCGTTGTCAGCGGACAATTCTTCATTTGGAACCACATTTGGTTCATTTTGGTCCTCAAGATCATCCCCATCAGAATTATCTTCTAACGGTTGATTTTGATCACTTCTTACCACAAACCGATACCATCTTTCTTGAGAGTCCCATATATGACCCATAAGACTTAGGGTCTTTTGTTGAAACCAATTTGTGTCAAGAACGGATACCATGGGTAAGTCACCAATAACAATTTCCGCTTTGTCGATGATCTTTTGAATGATGGAAAGATATGCAAGAGCAACTCCTTTCTTTTCCTTTAGGGCAAAGACACGACTCGCAAAATAATGGGGTCAGTTGACTTTGACCTTGTTCCGAAGAATATATATCAAATGAACTTCACTCATATCAATACGAGAAAAGCCTCCTTTCTTTGGATGTAAATTGTGTGCAACAATCCAATGAAGGATATAATCCAATGGCTTAACTTTTCCAGTAGTAGTAGTGTTCAGAAACAATTCAGAATTAGCAATGAATTTAACAAAAGGTTTTTTAAGCATACCATTTAGTTCAGAACGAAATGAGTAATTCTCCACTTGAGATGTATCAGTCATCAAGATACTAGCTTCCTCAGGATCAATGCGAAACAAATCTTTCCAAGGAAGATACCCTCATCTGTCTTTGAATCAAATTTACCAAGGTTTTCTTTTCCATTATTTAGCACAAAATATTTGTAACCAAAAACATGAAGATGTGACTGTCGCTCCCGGGATTTTCATCCTAGTACAAACGCGAAAGTGGCGCGGAAAAGGTAGAGTCGCCAGCCATACATTTTTATCCCGAAGGAACGGGAAAGGTAATGCTGCACAAACCTGAGGAAGAAGGAAAGGACAAGGTCCTACGAACCAAAGATCTGGGTTCGGGAGTCGGTTACAACCTGGGAAGGTGTTAGCACCCCAGACCGTCCGCCGTACCCGACGGGATCCACGCTTGCTTGTTTGTTTCAAAGGGTGAGAAATAAAAGATGTTGCTGAATAAAACTGCTAACTGGAATGGAAATGAGAAATGAGAAAGGAACTGGAAAAAAAAGAATGAAAAGAAAGAGGGAAATGTAGGGAAAATAAAGAATGTGCTCGAACGGGCCCTACCCCGCTGCCTACGTACCTCATCGGGAAAATGAGGATCAGAGTCAACGTAGTTCGCCTAACCAGGTGGGAACTTTATTTGTTTGTATTTTTTATGGCTGGAACTGCGTATCTCTATGCTCAGGTGTTGTAGGCTCGTCTGGTACGAGTGCGTTTACCGTCTTGCATGCGAGACAAGTCGTCGCGAGTTCGCGTTGTGAGTGAATGAGATGAGAAAAGAAGTTCCCGCAGGATAGTTGCTTATTGATTGGTTTTGTTTTTTTATAAGAAATGTTTTGAATTTGTTTTTGAACATTCTCATACTAAGACCTATCCATCGCGGTTAGTATTTATACCTCGCCCCGAAACAGGACGCGTATAAACACTCTGCAACAAAGTCTCGTGTCGTACAAGAACGTTCGGTTTTTATTAAGTGTTTTATTGTTTTTCTTTATGAGATGAGAAAGAATGACTCAAATTTCAAAAAAGGGAAAATCTAATGGGGACTAAGACACAACCCTAATTTTGTTGATTTATTTACAAGGGAGGTCCTATGGTTTGTGAAGTTTTCTAAACCTAATGGAAAAAGAACTTAGAACTATTAGAATGCAACTTATTTCCTAAGGAAGATAAGTTGATTCTAAAGCCAAGGGGAACCTATACAAGTGAAATATCAATCAATATACAAAGCATTAAAAATTGAATGTAAGAAATAAAATTCAAAGCAAAACAATTAAAGGCATAAACCTAAAATAGTCCTAATTTTGTTCTAAGTCTAATTAATATGAATCCTAAGCCTAAGTTCTAAACTAAGGGTATTACCTAATATTCTCATTCTAAAAAATCATAATTTAAACTAGCCTAAATTCATATTAAATCCTAATATTAAATCTAATTAAACTATTTTTTTATTGAAACTTAATATCCTAGCCTAAACTAATAGAATTTATATGCATAAGGCCTAAAGATCAATGTCCTAAAAAATAGTAAAAGCTCTGAAAAAATTATGAGATTTATTCTATGGGGCCCTAAAACTACCTATAATATTGTGTTAAAAGGAATCCTATAAATTTGAATTTTGCTATGCCTAAAAATTATTTATTTCTACCTAAGAATTAGTCATTATTTTCTAAGGATTAAGCCACTAAAATCTGAGATAAAATGCCTTAAAAAATCCACTAAAATTATACTAAGTACTAATATGAGTCCTCTAACTATGGTAAAAAGAATGGGCTAAATAAGTTACTAGAAGGTTAAGAAATAAAATCTACAAAATTATATACATTTGAAGGAAATTCATTAAAAAACACTTACATGAAAAATTCGAAATTAAATCAAAAATAAAGAAAATTCATAAAAATAAAATTCTAAACATTTCTAAAATGAATTAAAAGCCTACTTAATTTTTTATAGAATTTTTCTTAAACATTTTCTATTTTTAATGCATTTATTTTCTAACTATGTAAAACTAAAAATTAAATTCTAAACAAAATAATATGGAGGTGGATTTAGAAATTTTCTAGTTGTTTTTTAATACTGGTCCTGAAAACAAGGGTACGGATAGTAAAGGGCAAGGCCCATTTCGCTGGTTGTGAGGGGGGAGGTGCTGGAAGCATTTATTTGTGTTGTTTTTCGTACTGGGCTTATAATGGGGTGCTGGTAGCAATATGAGTTAGGCCCAGAATGCAGGAAGCCTGGGGAAGGTGTAGATAACAGTATTTCCAATTGTTTTTTTGTATTATGGGCCTAGGATGGGGAGTGTGGATAGTAAAGGGCAAGGCCCATTTCTCTAGATTAATGAAGGGAGGTGAGAAAAGTGATTTCTATGAGTTGTTTTTTTATATGGGCTTAGGATGGGGGTGCAAGTAGCAGAATCTGAAAGCCCATGTGGATTATGAGAGGGAGCATGGATGAGATTACAGCCAAATTGGTCCAACCGGACGGTGACATGTGTCACCGCCGGATTGGACCCCTAATCAAAACCTTATCCACGTAATTAACTAGGACGGTGGGGGATTATTTATGCTTAACGGTTTTGTTCAATTTTCATGGCCACATATTAATGATAATTTATGATTTTTATTTCTTTTAATCAATAATAAAAATCTGAAATCAATAAGTTCATAAGTTAAAACAAAAAGGAAGCTTCATACGAAAAACCTTCTTCCACCTCTCTCTTCTCTCACAAAACCCTAGCATCTCCCCCTCTCCTGGAGGCGTCGCCGCGTACCAATGAAGAAGACGAAACCTTGTTGAACGCTCCCTCTCAACCACTCTATGCTCTCATGTTCATCTCTCTCTCACAATCATCTCGCCGAAAACCCTAATAAGTCGTCGGAGAAAATGGCGCGACGGAAGCCACCATCGATTCCGGCGAAGCTACCGCAAATCACCACAAACCTAACCTTCACTCCCTCTCAAATGCCTCCTTCCTCTCAAAAAAACAAAAGGAAAATGAAACCCTATCCGTCAAACTCCAACCTCTTCCTGGAGAGCCGCCGCAACACTACTAAGCTAAACCTCTTCTACCCAAACCTCCTCATCATGAATCTGCAGTTAAATATTAAAACCACACATTTCCCTAAATCTAAGTCAAGACCAACAATCTATGGTTTAGAATTGGCATACCTGTGAACGAAATTCTGAGAGCGTTGAAGTTCCCGTAGAGAGTTCGGTTGTGGTGATCCTCGCTCCCAACTCGTCTTCTTTCTCGTGAATCCGAAGCTTTGCTGAAATGCTACGAGAAGTTTATTACGGTTAGTTTTCCTTCTTGTTAATCTTTCTCTATGTTTCGCAACTTTCACTATTCTGTTCCTTTTCTTCTTCGAACTCTGAAATTCTGTTGCTTGTGATAACGTGTGCGTTGAATCCGTGATAATTGTAGGTTATTTGCGAAGGTGATGATGAAACTCTTGAAGCCGATGCTGAGGTAATTATGTCCTGATGGGAGATTTTGTGTTCTTGATGAAGGTTGATATTGACATTGATTTCAGGTGGAAGATCAAGATGCTGCCGCTTGATGCAAGTGTTGCAGAATTGGAATATTAAGATTGATGAAGATTAAACGCAATTTTGTATGAAAGATGGAAAAAAATTCAGAGAAACTTGAGGGAAATTTGAAGAATGGTGAAGAAGAGGGATTCAGATTGATGGAGGCTTGGTTCAGGAAGGCTATGGAAGAAGAATGGTGAAGGAAAAGGTTGAAAGAGAAGAAGAAGCTGTGAAGAATTGAAGGAGAGTTTGGGGATTGTAGAAGAGTGATGAGAAGAATGGAAAATGGTGAAGAGATTGAAAATGGTGAAGAGTTTAGAAATGAAATTCAGGAGGGACCCTGGAGAAGAAGCTGAGCTTCTGATTTATAGAAGATCAGAGGGAGCTTTTTGTGAAGAACTCAGGTGAAGTTTCCAGAAGAAATCAGTTAAAAGTTTGTTACGATTCTGTTATTGATTTTTGATTTTCTGTTTTAAGTTGTGATCCTCTGCTTCTATAATTTCTGAGTTTTTGATGATATCAATCCCAAAATTGATCCAAATTTCCCCAATCCCATTATATCTTCTTTTTTACTCTTCTGTTTTTTTTCTTGTTTTAATTATTTCCTGCATTTTGATGCTCATGGAATTGCTTGTTCTTACTACAGCATGTGTTTTGCAGGTGTCGATGGCGTGAAGGCTTAGTGTAGTCCACAAGTTGTTGTTAGCTTATTACTCATGTGTGTATGGAATGTTACTCAGCTTGGAGTTTGGCTAGGCAACAATTTGGAATGTGAAGCTGGTGGAGTTTGTATGGCCCTATTTTGAAATTGTGTGAAAACTTTACCTGGTGTAACTTTCTATAGCCAAATTTCTATTATTTGAATTTTTCTCCTTTTTCTATTATCAAGCTGTAACTGAATTTTTCTATTATGATTTTCGTTTGAGAGTTTTCTTAGCCCAATTTCCGTAAAAAAAATGATGATATTGGCGAAATGCAACTTGTTGATGAATTGTCTCAATTTGTTCTCAATTTTTCAGTTAAAGACAATGTCTTGACCGTGCTAAAAAAATCCTCCTGTATCCAACTTGTAGTAATGCCCGGCATCCACTATTTCACCAAAGCCATTGCAAGAAGAATATTACCAATTAATTTAGGGAATGCTGATGAATTAAATTTAGTGCCATTTTAGGAACTTGCTATAATCACCAAAGAGAATTGAAACTGACAAATCAAACTTTTTCGCCTTCATTTGGCCTCATCTACCTGATATTGTCAATATGATATTGACATAATAAATGCCCAGGTGGAATTTTTTCACCAATAATAGAAGCTTTTCCATTTCCCTCGTACCAATAAGTGACAAAACTAATCAGCAACCAATGTTATTTCCATAAGAACATTCGAAAGCTTCCCATGCGATTTTATCTAACTATGATGGTATTCCCATAAGATGTGTTCTCTTTAAAAATGAACTATGCCTTTTAAATAAATGGACAACACCTTCTTATTTCCCTTTAATACATTAGAACCTTTAAATGTCCTTGAATTTCTACATAAATAGTATCGAAAGGGGATCTTGATTTTTTTTAATAAATACAACTTGATCTCCCTGACTCGATTCAGAGCTTTGAATACGAACTCCTGATCTTATCCCTAATTAAACATGTGTTCCAAGATCTTCTCAATAATCCGTACCTAGTCATTCATGCAAAATTTCTTCCAAATATGACTTGAACCGGATTCTTGAACAAAATAATTGCCTAAGAACTTGATGTCATCTGGCTCAACCTTGAACAATCTAAAATCAATGATCCAAAAGAGATGGCAACAAAACACAGTGATAACCTCAAATGAAATGACTTGATCATAGTGAACCCTTATTGAAAGAACTATCTCCCAGTTCAGCCTCAATGGAATGAGAAAACTCTTATGTTTTTTCCCTTTTTTAGAAATACAGATAGATAAACTCTAATTCAAGACTTTGCCGAATTTTAGAGAAGAATAGCCCTAGTAGCTTGAGTAGGAAGAAATCCATGGTAATTGTTCTTCACAATTTCAATCTCTCACTTAACAATGGATAATCTCTATAAGTGGAATCCTTGAAGACCACTTAATTAGGACAATAAACCCTAATCACGCTGCAAAGGTTCAAGAAGATGATGTTATTGATGGCCGGACGACCAACCTTGGATTCATTTGACAATTACAGACAAGGTGTGCAACCCTAATTCCATATGGCCTTGATCCCACATCTTAGGAACTCAATGCAAATGAATGACTGCAAGTGTTAATGACCTAATGGAAGAATGCAGATGAATACGAAATGATATGCCAGTAAAGGGAATAAATAATGAGGGCAAATTTTGAGGTATTACAGCTGCCCCTATTCAATCATCTGCAGACTTGAATGAATAATTGCAACAACTTTTAGACGTTCAAGGTGTGGAGTGATTGAATACTCGAATAAAACCTAGAAATTTGAACTCAGGATAACAGGAATGCCATCTGCCCATTTATTTCCTTATATATTTTGTTTTGACCTCTGAATAGGTAACGAAGATAGAACCAGGTGGAATAGAATCAATGCAATCACTGCGACTACTGAGTGAATCAAAGCCACAACGAGGGTGCCTGTTGGCGTAACAGGGCTTAATGAAACCATCAATAAAACAGAAACTCATCAATGTGACTGCTAGGCAGGACCAAGTCACAAAGAGACACACGTGACTACTGGGCAGGACCAAGCCACGGAGGATGCATGTTGGCGGAACAGGGCTTAAATCAATATGACTACTGGGCAGGACCAAGCCATAAAGAAAATCATACGCGACTGCTGGGCAGGACAAAGCCATGGAAGATGCCTGTTGGCGGAACAGGGCTTAAATCAATATGACTGCTGGGCAGGACCAAGTCATAAAGAAACAATACGCGACTGCTGGGCAGGACCAAGCCACGGAAGATGCCTGTTTGCGGAACAGGGCTTTAATCAATATGACTGCTGGGCAGGACCAAGCCATAAAGAGACAACACGCGACTGCTGGGCAGGACCAAGCCACGGAAGATGCCTATAGGCGGAACAGGGCTTTAATCAATATGACTGCTGGGCAGGACCAAGCCATAAAGAAACAATACGCGAGTGATGGGCAGGACCAAACCAACATGGCTTAAATCAATATGACTGTTGGGCAGGACCAAGTCATAAGGAAACAATACACGACTGCTGGGCAGGACCAAGCCACGGAAGATGCCTGTTGGCAGAACAGGGCTTTAATCAATATGACTGCTGGGCAGGACCAAGCCATAAAGAGACAATACGCGACTGCTGGGCAGGACCAAGCCACGGAAGATGCCTGTTGGCGGAACAGGGCTTTAATCAATATGACTGTTGGGCAGGACCAAGCCATAAAGAAACAATACGCGACTGTTGGGCAGGACCAAGCCACGGAAGATGCCTGTTGGCGGAATAGGGCTTAAATCAATATGACTGCTGGGTAGGACCAAGCCATAAAGAGACAACACGCGACTGCTGGGCAGGACCAAGCCACGGAAGAAAAGTAACATTGATTTTAGAGGACCAAGATATCTGGAAAATGGCATAAGTATCTTCTGCGGGGAATACTTCAGGTTGAAAATGATGTTATAGGTTGACTGTAACACCTCAAAACTAGCCCATGTTGGTATGCACATGTTGGATTTATGGCGTAATGCTCCATGATGACGGAAATGCTACGCTTTGGAGGATGCAAATGTAATGATGATTATGCATATGAAAATGCAAAGAGGTCTCCTGACAAGGAGCCTGCAAGTATCCCAGATGGCTTGACTGGGGAGGAATGATGATCGCTGCATTGATTTGGTTCATCCTTATAAGGAGGAGACAACTCTGCGGGAAAGCTGTCAATGATTCATCGGCTCTGAACAGCCGCCATTTCCAAAAGTAAATTGGACTTTGAGATTGGAGTGCCAAGACCCTGCTGGAGATGGACTCTTCTTGAACTCTGGTGGGGAAGTGAGGACCTCCTGACTTGGCTGAGAACCAAAGACATGATACTGCCGAGGAAGCAGCTGCTGGGGAGGCAAGACACTCCTTATACTGCTAAGAATTGCCCCTGTATGAAGGGAAATTCTGCTTGGGGATGACACCCACCTTCTTCTACCTTGCTGGGAGAAATTTCAACTTTCACTTCACTGGGGATGATTGGAGACATCCTGGGAGACACCTGCTCCTGTTCAAACATAGGGAAATGCTCCTCCTGGGAAGTTGTTGTTAGCTCTGTTAGCAACATCAGTACCTGTACATGCATGAACACAATCGATGGTACCTACAACATAGAGAGTTAGTTTGGGACCTGCTTGCCCCAGGCTCTTAGAATGAATCATTATCTGGGCATCTCGACACCCTTTCGGATTTGTATTAAATGTTTATGTCCTCCTGCACGAGTTAGAAAGCATTCATATGTTCACAACACAATGTAAATCACAATTTGCTAGACGTTTTCACAATCAATCAATGCTAGATGAGAAAAGCAAAAACAAGAAGCAAAATAGTCAAATTGACTGAAGTTGAATTTTTATTGATTTGGAAAAATGGCCATGAATAGGCAATACAAAGGAAGCAGTTCCCTGGAAAGAGGAAACAACCAAAAAGGAAAACAAACTATCCTATTGGCAATGTGAGAAGTGGATCTCATCAAATCTCAACCCGATTATGACTCGTATATCTTCAAGACGCTCCGCTCGCTCTACCTCTTGAGAAAAAGTAAGTGAACTGATATTCAACCCTTAGGATAGCCTCAACTGTAGATAAGTTACAGATCTCGCAGATCGCAGTCGTTCGTGTTAATCCCTCTTTTGCGTGGATCGCCTTTTCAGGTTTTCAATCCACCGGGATACCCTTTTTTGCCTGAGTTGTTTGATGTGGCTTTTCAACTCAGCGGGTGTACATTTTTTTCAAGATTTCCCTAACTTTTTCCCGAGCCTTTTATTCCGTTTTTGGCTCGCCGGGATGCCCATTTTTGCCTGGATCTTTATTCTGTTTTTATCCAGCGGGTCTTTTTTACACAAAGTATTTTCTTACTGCGTCTGTGTTAACAGGGGATTGGAAGTCTTCTCCGTCCATGGTTGTCAGCATCAAGGCTCCACTTGAGAAAACCTTTTTAACCACGAACGGTCCTTCATAGTTGGGTGTCCACTTACCCCTGTGATCATTGAGAGGAGGAAGAATCCTTTTCAACACTAAGTCACCTGGCATGTACCTCTGTGGTCGCACCTTCTTGTCAAAATCCTGCTTCATCTGTCGCTGATACAACTGTCCATGGCATACAGCTGCTAGATGTTTCTCTTCAATGAGGCTCAATTGGTTATATCTGGATCCGAGCCACTCAGCTTCATCTAGCTTAATGTCCATCATCAATCTAAACAAGGTAATTTCCACTTCAACTGGTAGGACTGTCTCCATACCATACACCAGTGACAACGGAGTTGCTCCTGTTGAAGTACGTACTGACGTTCTGTATCCATGCAACGCGAATGGTAACATCTCATGCCAGTCTTTGTACGTCACAACCATCTTCTGCACAATCTTCTTGATGTTCTTATTGGCCGCCTCGACGGCGCCATTCATCTTCGGGAGATATGGAGAAGAGTTGTGATGTTCTATTTTGAAGTCTCGACACTAGTCAGCCATCATCTTGTTGTTGAGATTAGAACCATTATCAGTAATGATCCTTTCAGGAATTCCGTACCGGCAAATGATGTCTCGTTTAATAAATCGGGCGACCACTTGTTTAGTGACATTGGTGTAAGACGCCGCTTCAACCCACTTCGTGAAGTAATCAATAGCAACTAGGATGAAGCGATGACCATTAGAAGTTGTCGGCTCGATCTTGCCAATCATATCAATGCCCCACATAGAGAATGGCCATGGTGAAGACATGACACTCAACGAATTTGGAGGCACATGGACCTTGTCGGCATAGATTTGACACTTGTGGCATTTACGGGAGTATTTACAGCAATCAGATTCCATGGTAATCCAATAGTATCCCGATCTCAACAATTTCTTGGCCATGGCATGTCCTCCAGCATGGGTACCAAAGGAGCCTTCGTGAACCTCCTGCATTAACATGTCTGCCTCGTGTCTATCCACGCATCTGAGCAGCACCATGTCAAAGTTCCGTTTGTACAACACACCATCTTGATTCAAGAAGAAAACTCCTGCCATTCTTCTAAGGGTCTTCTTATCCTTACTAGATGCCCCAGTCGGGTATTCTTGAGCCTTCAGGAATTGTTTGATATCATGATACCAAGGCTTGTCATCTTCACCATCGTCGACTGCAAAGACATAAGCGGGTCTTTCAAGACGGGATACCGTAATTCGAGGCACGAAATTCTCTTGACAAACTTTAATCATGGACGACAAAGTTGCTAGAGCATCGGCGAATTGGTTTTCATCTCGAGGAATATAATTCAGCTTGACTTTGGTGAAGAAAGTTAGCAGCCTCCTAACATAATCTCTGTAAGGGAGCAAATGAGTTTGATGAACCATCCATTTGCCATTGACCTGATTTACCACCAAGGCAGAATCTCCGAAGATCTCGAGGTTTTTTACTCGCAAGTCGATTACCTCTTCGACCCCCATGATACAAGCTTCATACTCTGCCTCATTGTTAGTGCATTCGAAAGTCAAACGAGCAGCTAAAGGTGTGTGGACCCCTTCCGGCGAGATGATAACAGCACCTGCTCCACTTCCATTCATGTTTACAGCCCCGTCAAACATCAACTTCCATTCGGATTCAGGGTCTGGCCCCTCCTTCGGAAGTGGTTCTTCGCAGTCTTTCGACTTGAGGAACATGATGTCCTTATCCGGAAACTCGAACCTCATGGGTTGATAATCCTCGATTGGCTGTTGAGCCAAGTATTCTGACAATACGCTTCCTTTGATTGCCTTCTACGAAGTGTATTGTATATCATACTCCGTTAATATCATCTGCCACCGGGCTACTGTTCCTGTCAGAGCTGGCTTTTCAAAAATGTATTTCACATAATCCATCTTGGAAATTAATAGAGTAGTGTGAGTCAGCATGTACTGTCTTAGTCGGCGAGCAGCCCATGCCAAAGCGCAACAAGTTTTCTCGAGTAGTGAGTAGCGTGTCTCACAATCGGTAAACGTTTTGCTAAGGTAATAAATGGCGTGCTCTTTTCGACCAGACTCGTCCTGCTGACCCAACACACATCCCATCGATCCTTCAAGCATGGTAAGATACATAATCAAGGGTCTCCCTGGAACTGGAGGCATAAGAATTGGAGGCTCTAGCAGGTATTCTTTGATTCGGTCAAAGGCTTGTTGGCAATCTTCGTTCCATTTAATGGCCTGATTCTTCCTCAAAAGCTTAAAGATAGGCTCACACGTGGCCGTTAGGTGAGAAATAAACCGTGCAATGTAGTTCAGTCTCCCTAAGAAGCCACGCATTTGCTTTTCAGTCTTCGGCTCAGGCATCTCTTGGATAGCTTTCACCTTGGCTGGATCAACCTCAATTCCTCGTTCACTAACAATGAAACCGAGTAGCTTACCAGAACGGACCCCGAAGGTACACTTATTTGGATTCAACCTCAGTCTGAACTTCCGTAGTCTGTCAAACAACTTTGCTAGATTAACCAGGTGCTCTTCCTCCGTTTGGGATTTTGCTATCATATCATCAACATAAACCTCAAAATTCATGATGGATCATGTCGTAAAATAGCGTCACCATCGCCCGCTGATAAGTGGCTCCTGTATTCTTCAAACCAAATGGCATGACCTTGTAACAGAAGGTGCCCCAAAGAGTGATGAAAGTTGTCTTTTCCATGTCATCGGGAGACATCTTAATCTGATTATAGCCGGAAAATCCGTCCATGAAGGAGAACACAGAGAACTGAGCAGTATTATCGACAAGCACATCTATGTGAGGTAGAAGGAAGTCATCTTTGGGACTGGACCTATTCAAATCCCTGTAGTCCACACACATCCTGACTTTACCGTCTTTCTTGGGAACCGACACAATGTTGGCAACCCACGGAGGATAACTGGTCACGGCCAAGAAGCCAACATCAAACTGTTTTTGTACTTCTTCTTTTATTTTAATTGCCATATATGGACGTGTGCGCCTCAACTTCTGCTTTACTGGAGGACAATCTTCTCTGAGAGGCAGCTTATGTACCACAATGTCAGTGTCTAAACCAGACATATCTTGGTAGGACCATGCGAAGACGTCATCATACTCTCGAAGCATAGCAATCAAACGAGTCTTGAAAGATTCTTCTAATGCAGCCCCGATCTTGACTTCTTTCTTGTCTTCTTCAGTACCCAGGTTTATTACTTCGACGGCTTCTTCGTGCGGCTGAATCATCTCCTCCTCCTGTTTAAGCAGTCTGGCCAATTCTTCAGGTAGTTCGCAATCCTCTTCACCTTCCTCATCGGCTTGATAAATTGGATTGTCGAAGTCATACTCAGCCATAACAAGGTCGTCATTGATAAGATCTGGTGACGAGCACCTGCATGAATGGTGATTCATGCAAGGCTTTAGCAACAACTTGAGAAAATGAGAAACATTGCCATTTTAAAACTTTTCTTTCTTTTTGAAAAACAAAAGCAAAAAATGAAAGACAAATAACAACATGAATGAATGTGAAACGTCAACTTTATTTATGATTATGTTAATGAACAAATGAACCCTTACAAAGAGCTACTATGCCCCGGGCAAGACATAGTGCTTTAATACAGGAAATCCAGAAACAAAAATTATTACTCTTCGAAAGAGGTGACCGAAATAAGCCTTTCTGATGTCCAGTTGCTAAGCTGAGTTACTGGAACGGCAGGCCTGATCCATTCATCTAGGTCACAGTCACTATCGATTGTGTCATCCTGTACAGCACTAATATTTCCGTAGTCTACCACTCCCGCACTCGTGAAAGTGACCGGGCTCTGATAACCTTTAGAACTTGACCCAGACGATGACTTCCCAGGATGATAGCCAATTCCGAACATATCTTTCTTCTCTGGCACTTCTACTGGACTGCCCCAACCTTCTCGTACCCCAGATTCTACCAATTCAAGCGCTTGCTTATAAGAGGCTATAGAAACCCCCTTCTTCGGTTCCTCAGGAGAAGTTGCCACTGCAGATGCTTGTTCACTCTTCAAGGGATCAAAAGCTTGACATGGAGTCTCAACTATTTCGCCATCCATCTCCATATATTTGAATGAAGACAAATGACTAACAAAAATATCTTCTTCCCCACTGACAGTTACAATTTGACCCTCCCAGACGAACTTTAACTTCTGATGGAGTGTGGATGATACCGCTCCTGCTGAGTGTATCCAAGGTCTTCCGAGTAAACAACTGTATGTAGGTTGTATATCCATTACGTAGAACGTGGTATTGAAGATCTGTGGACCTACTTTGATTGGTAATTCCACCTTTCCGAACACCGATCTCCTCGACCCATCAAATGCTCGAACTACTAGGTCACTGGGATTTAGAACCACTCCATCATAATCCAACTTCATCAGTACTTTCTTAGGCAAGACATTCAACGATGATCCAGTATCTACCAACACGTGAGAGAGTACTGCACCTTTACATTCTAAAGAGATATGCAATGCCCGATTATGAGCACGCCCTTCAGAAGTTAGGTCCAAGTCTGTGAAACCCAATCCATGACTGGCATTGACACTAGATACCACCGCTTCCAACTGATTTACTGAAATATCCTGAGGCACGTACGCCTTGTTCAGAATACTCAAAAGAGCCTTCCTGTGAGAATCAGAACACATAAGCAAGAACAAGATGGAAATCTTCGACGAAGTCTGCTGCAGATGGTCCACGATCTTGTAGTCACTCTTTTTGATAATCCTCAAGAATTCTTCAGCTTCTTTATCAAAGGTAAGGTCTGGATCAGTTTCTGGTGCAGGATCATTGACAACTGCTGGCTGCTTCCCTCTTGCTCTAGCCTGGATTCATTTGACAATTACAGACAAGGTGTGCAACCCTAATTCCATATGGCCTTGATCCCACATCTTAGGAACTCAATGCAAATGAATGACTGCAAGTTTTAATGACTTAATGGAAGAATGCAGATGAATACGAAATGATATGCCAGTAAAGGGAATAAATAATGAGGGAAAATTTTGAGGTATTACAGTGACACATTAGGCTTTCTTCCTTTTAAAAGTTCATAGGGCGTTTTGTTTAGAATAGGTCGAATAGTGATCCTATTCAAAACATAGCAAGTGGTGCTAATAGCATCGGCCCAAAAATATTTAGGAAGGCCACTATCATTAATCATAGTTCTTCCTAATTCCTCCAACACACGATTTTTACGTTCCACAACATCATTTTGTTGTGGAGTTCTAGGAGCGGAAAAATTATGATCAATGCCATGGTTTTCACAAATAATTTCAAAGAGATAATTTTCAAACTCACCTCCATGGTCACTTCTAATAGTTACAATGTTTGTGCCAAGTTTATTTTGAGATAATTTGGCAAAAGTTTCAAAATCCGAAAAGGTATCACTTTTACTAGCTAAGAAGATTGTCCAACAAAATTGAGAGTAGTCGTCAACGATAACAAAACCATAATAGTTCCCTCCTATAATTTTGATTCTAGAAGGACCAAAAAGATCCATGTGTAGAAGTTCAAGAGGTCTAGAAGTAGAGACTAAATTTTTTGATTTAAAAGATATCTTGGTTTGCTTTCCCATTTGGCAATCATCACAAAGATAGTCTCTAGTGAACTTTATGCTAGGCAAACCGACCACTAAGTTTTTGGACACAACCTTATTTAGCAAGTCAAAGTTGATATGAGCTAAATGTATATGCCAAAGCCAAGACTCTTCACTTTTGGAAATAAGACATTTAGGATCACTCATGGTCATCGAATTCAAATCAAGCATATATACATTGTTAACCCTCAAGCCTTTAAACACATCCTATTTGTTTTCATTATGTTCAATTATGCGACCTTCTTTAGAGAATGAGACATTATATCCCTTCTCACATAATTGACTAATGCTAACAAGGTTATGCTTAAGACCCTCAACTAAAAGGACATTAGAGATAGATGTAGAAGAGGGATTACTGTAACACGGTGGGAGAACTGACTTTAGTTAAATGTTGCGGATAGCAAGAGTCGCCACCGACTTTTATTTTATCCAAAGGAAAGGGCATAAAAGAACAGGAAAGACCTTAAAAGATTTTTGGGTTCGGGGGGTAGGTTATGTAAAGGGAATGTGTTAGCACCCTTTACATCCATGGTTATCCATGGGCTCTTAGTTACTTAACTCACTTTAAAATGTTTTGAGAAGTGTAGTGTGTGATTAAAAATTTTCTTAAGTACTTTATAATGATCCTTGTACGGATATATATAAAGACTTTGTTTTAAAAATTGTTTGAAAATGTGAAGTGTTTATGAAATGTTTTGAAGGAGTGAGCAAGTACTTAAGAGAAACCTACCCTAAGTTTATTCTTTTCTGTTCTTGAATGTTCTTTCAATGGTAAGACTATCCCTATTATTAAGGAATAGGTAGTCATTACCATGGATGTTGTATGGGACATATGAAGGGTCATCTGTTATTAGGCAACTGTAAGGTGTACTTAGCAATTCGAAGGGACTTATCATCTTTTATTCGAAAGGGACAAGATCATTTACGAAGGCAACCATGAAGGGACTTGATCTTATAATCTTTTAAAGGGACAAGATGATATTAATAAGAGAAGGGGCTTTGCTTTATACACCTTACTTGACCTTTTTTTGTTTAGGCAACATGAGAGGTATCCTTAAGAATGTGAGATGGCGATCAAAGATCGACTTACGTGTATGCGTGTACAAGTTCAAATATGTATCTTATAATTAGTGATCTAAATTAATTTTTAATATACAAACATGTTTTCACTCCCTAATTTTCTAACCATAGCAATTTATAAATAATTAAACAATAAAAATTACTACAACTATTACATGGCTTATACAATTACATTATAATAAAACAATTTTAAATAATAATGATAAATAAAAAGGTTAGTAATAAAAATATAAGAGGAAAAGAGGTTAGCACCATAATATACAATATAGAAATTAAATTAAAATTTTAAATTTAGATAAATAATTTTTTTTAAGATTTTTAAGAAGAGAAATAAATAATAATAAATTAGGGTTTAAAAAATAATTAGTGTTTTGGATATAAAAATATTAGGGTTTTTTAATTTAATATACAATATTAATTTAATTATTTACAAAATAAGTTATATATAATAATAATATGGACATATAAGTAAATTATAAAATAAAATATTAATTTTAAAATATATACAATTTATTCTATGTAAACAAAATTATATTATTATTATTAATTCATTATATAACTTTTATTTAAAATTAAAGAAAAGAAAAAGAAATAGAAAATAATTAGGTTAGAAAAAAAATGGGGAGGCCTGGATTTGAACCCAGGACCTCCCTGTTACCAGTAAGAAGACACACCACTGGGCTGCGCATGGATTGCTGGTGAAGGAATGAGCCCAACACAATATGTAAAGAACCTACAAAAATATGGAAAAAAAACAATTGATCAAAAAGGAAAACCTGGGAATCGAACCCAGGTTTCAAACATTACCAGCGCGCATCACAACCACCAAACCAAACGTCATCAGTTGAAATATAACGAAATAAAATTCTAAAAATATTAAGATGATTTTATGAAATTCCAGATGGCGCCAAAAGCCATCGTCTTCTACCTCTCACCCTACGAAATTTCCTGCGAATTTTCTTGGGCACTTTGTTGCGAATTTATCCGCAGGAAAACCTATGTTCTTGCTAACCTGCAAAACATGTAGAAATTGTCCAAATCGATTGTTCCAATAGCTTACCCAGGTCTCATACAGTTCAATTTTATCAATTAACATCATTTATATAGCCTAAATTGTAAATCCCTAAAATGGACCATGAAACCCTAGTTATGGCGAAATACGGTTACGGCCATGAAACTCAAAACAAACTATCCAGATTTCTTCTATGCTTCAAGACAAACAAGAATTGATGATTAGATTCAAGTTTTAACAAGCAAACATATGAAAACTATAATCAAAAAAATATGAAGAGAAAGTGATTCGGTTAGCATGATATGTCATGATTTTGATGGTATGGAGGATTGGTTTCGACTCAGGGATGTCCAAGGAACCCTTCCATGTCTTTAAAATACCTTTAAACACTCTCTAAGGAAGAATCAGAAAATTGAAATTTTGGATGAATTTTGAAATTTGAAAATGCTGTGAGAGGCTCAGAAAATTCGTCCTTCAGGCTGCTAAAGGTTCTATGTATATATGTGAATGAGATTAGGTCAAGAAAAGTTATAGCTCTTTGGACTTTTTGGATAGTTTGAGATTGAAAAAGATTTGTCATAAAACTTGATTTTTCTTTGATCCAACATTTCTATTTTGGGATAATCTTCATAAATCTTGTATCAATTAGATCCAAATAACCTTTATGACATTCTAGAAACAAAATAAATTTAAATCTTCACCATTTTATATTTTATTTGAATTTAAAATGATTTTTAATATAAAAAATCATAATAAATAAAAATAACATGAATAAAATTATGAAAATATTAAATTAATTTCGTGCATGATGTCATGGAACCTATTGGATCACAAAAAAGTCAGCCCATTTGAAGAATTTTGGTTTTAAGACCCCATTTACTTCATAAACCTCTCAAAAATTTCCCAACTTTTCAAGAGCACAAATCCTTCAATTTTAATGCTATGAAGGTGTTCTTGGACATTTTGGAAAGCTTAAAGAGTCCTCTAACCAACCTCTTTGGTCTCATGTCCATATCTTTTACCATTCTCAAGTTATGCTCTTTGGAGGTTGTTGACTTTTTGTTGACTTTTAAAAGGACCTATAATGTCTTAGTTCATACCTTCCAAATGAAGCATTTTTGGGATTGGCTTGTGAGACACAAAGTTGTAGAGAATTCAATTTCCTTTAAAATGAGCTTTGGATGGAAAAAATTTGATAAAGCATGTGAAAGTTATGGCTGGTCAAAGTTCAGTTGACTTTTCCTATGAAAACCCTAATTTAGAAACTCCTGATTCTTGATGATCTGAAATCTCCTTGATGAATCATGATCAACCCTTGATAAAATGATGAATTTTACTTCATATACTTGATTTTGGAAAAAAAAAATGCATGAAGTTTGACTTTGGTTTGACCCCAGTTGACCTCAGTTTGACTCTTTGACTGCCTTGACTGATTTTAGCATATCTGATCATCTGATTGAGCAAATCTTTTGGGAAAGTCTTGAAACTTGACATGGGGATTCTTGAACTCATATAGGATGCTATGAAGCTCAATTTAAGTCTTGTAAGTCCACTTAGTCTGATGAAAGTCAAAACCCTAGTTTAGGATGCATTGCTTAGGAGGATGTATTGTCTGAGGGAATTGTCAAACTTGTCAACCAATTGTGAACTTTGTGAACCTTGTGAACCTCATGATATGTCTTGTGAACCTTGTGAACCTTGTGAGCCTCTTAGTACACAATGACTTGTCTTATGGAGGGCAAATTTTGGGGTGCAACAGCTTCCCCTGTTCAATTTTCTGAAACCTGAGGGGTTAGATTGGTATATGTGTCGGTCGTGACCTGGAAGGTTGAAGGGGATTGAACACAAAAGCCCAAAAATTTGCACTCACTGGTGCGTAAAATAATACTGATGATTAGTTGTATATACTTGAGTGGGCTTGAAGATGCCACTTGGAAGAATTGGAGATGGGCTTAGAGATGCCATCTGGAGATGGGCTTGGAGATGCCATCTAAAGTATCAGGATGTGATGATGTCTTTATGTTGATACTGGATGTCAGTACTAGGTCTTTGTATGGGCCGTCTCTGAATCATTTATGCAACATGATTTGAATTGTTGAATGGACCAGTAGAAATAAATCTTCGTGGCGATTATCTCTTCTGGAAGTATTTTGGATTAGGGAATGGATCTTTGTACAGACCGTTTGCCTGCTATTCAAGGGCCAAAAGAACGTCAGGATTTGTTCTTCTGAAAAATATCTTGAACCAGGGAATGGATCTTTTTACAGACCGTTTTCCTGCTATTCAAGGGCCAAAAGAACGTCAGGATTAGTTCTTCTGAAAAAATATCTTGAACCAGGGAATGGATCTTTTTACAGACCGTTTGCCTGCTATTCAAGGGCCAAAAGAACGTCAGGATTAGTTCTTCTGAAAAATATCTTGAACCAGGGAATGGATTTGTTTACAGACCGTTTGCCTGCTATTCAAGGGCCAAAAGAACGTCAGAATTAGTTCTTCTGAAAAATATCTTGAACCAGGGAATGGATCTTTTTACAGACCGTTTGCCTGCTATTCAAGGGCCAAAAGAACGTCAGGATTAGTTCTTCTGAAAAATATCTTGAACCAGGGAATGGATCTTTTTACAGACCGTTTGCCTGCTATTCAAGGGCCAAAAGAACGTCAGGATTTGTTCTTCTGAAAAATATCTTGAACCAGGGAATGGATCTTTTTACAGACCATTTGCCTGCTATTCAAGGGCCAAAAGAACGCCAGGATTTGTTCTTCTGAAAAATATCTTGAACCAGGGAATGGATCTTTTTACAGACCGTTTGCCTGCTATTCAAGGGCCAGATAGATGAAATCTTCTGGAAATATCTTGGATTAGGGAATGGATCTTCTTACAGACCATTTGCCTACTCTCCGAGGACATCTTGAGTAATGTATGGATCATTTCTGACCTGTTGTGGATTGTGGATATTGTTTTATCTGCATATAACCAACCTGCAAAAAGAATGTTAGTTTATGCAATATGTATGCATGCATGGTATGAGGCACCTAAGTAAATGTATTATGCATTTATGGATATGTTATGGTATGATATGATGTAAATGATGTATGTATGAATCATGCAATCTGAAGCGTCTGGATATCTTCGTATGACAACTGCTGGCTAGGGAAAATAAATCCCGATTCGTTGCTGAAGAATATGAGAAACTCGTTCCCGTCTCGTTTGATAGTATGGTATTCATAACTTCCCGTCTTCGTTCGTCGTACTTCTATTGAAGGAATAAGTTCCTGAATATCCTGACTGAGGATAAAAGAGATGGACATAAATTCAAGGGGAGATGTAACTCGAAGATTTGCTATACTGGGGATTTGTAGTTATCTTGTGGGGATGAACCGGCGAAGCTTTGTTGAACTACTACCCTTGTTCGTCCTTAGTAAATACTATTACTGCATTTTCATGCATTTCTGGTAAACATCAATCATATTAAGCATTTTATGCATTTCTGGTAAACATCAATCATATTCAAAAACATACATACATTCAAACACCACCAATGGACGTTTTGCTTATGTAAATAGGGTAAAAGTAAATCTGGATTCAAAGATGGAATTTTATTTATATCACAAAGTGACCTATACGTAGGTAAGTTTGTACAAGGAGACAGAAATCCTAGTAAGAGGAATTCGTCGTAAAAATGTTTACAAAACAAAGAAAATCAGCTATGTGGGAAATAATCCTATTGAGTTTCAATTCTACTATTGCCATTATCTTCAAGTATCTCATCTTCTGCTGTCGAGACGGAAACGATTGGATTGATCTTTATCTGTTTGAGCTTGGTTAAGTAGCACAACTGGTTGGAGTTTTCATGGGTGATCCAAACGAGACATAGTCATACGCTTTATCTCTAACTTTTGCCTGGATTGCCCTTTCAGGTTTTCGACTTGCTGGGTGTACATTTTATATATATATATATATATATATATATATATATATATATATATATATATATATATATCCCTAATTTTTCCCCGAACCCTTTTGGTTCGCCGGGATGCCCTTATTTTTGCTTAGGCCAGTCAACCTAGCGGGTCTCTTTTTATGCGTAGTTTTTTTTAACTATGTCTGCGTTTACAGGCTGTGGGAAGTCTTCACCATCCATAGTAGTAAGCATCATCGCACCTCCTGAGAATACTGTTTTGACCACAAATGGCCCTTCATATGTAGGAGTCCACTTGCCCCTAGGATCACCCTGTGGTAGTATGATACGCTTGATTACCAAATCACCAACCTGATATACCTTTGGCTTAACCTTCTTATTGAAAGCCTTGATCATCCGTTTCTGGTACATCTGGCCATGACAAACAGCTGCTAACCTCTTCTCATCAATCAAATTTATTTGGTCAAGTCGAGTCTGAGTCCACTCATCTTCATCCAAGCCTGCATCCTTCATGATTCTTAAGGAGGGGATCTGAACTTCAATGGGTAGGACTGCTTCCATACCATAGACTAAGGAGAATGGGGTTGCCCCTGTTGAAGTACGTATTGTAGTACGATAACCATGGAGAGAAAATGGTAACATTTCATGCCAATCCTTATAAGTAACAGTCATCTTCTGTAGAATCTTCTTAATGTTCTTGTTAGCAGCTTCTACTGCCCCATTCATCTTCGGACGAAACGGAGAAGAGTTGTGATGCTTAATCTTGAACTGCGTGCAGAGATCAGTAATCATAGTATTGTTCAGATTAGAGCCATTGTCAGTAATAATCCTTTCAGGGATGCCATACTTACTACATATGAGATTATTCTTAATGAATCGAGCCACCACATTCTTAGTAACAGATGCAAATGAAGCTACCTCCACCCACTTAGTAAAGTAATCAATAGCAACCAGGATGAAATGATGCCCATTAGAAGCATTAGGTTTGATCTCACCAATCATATCAATGCCCCACATGGCAAAAGGCCAAGGAGCAGTCAACACATTCAATGGTGATGGAGGTATATGTACTTTATCAGCATAGATTTGACACTTGTGACATGTTCTGGAATGTTGATAGCAGTCAGCTTCCATGGTAGACCAATAGTAACCTGCTCTCAATATCTTCTTTGCCATAGTATGACCACTAGAATGAGTGCCAAAGATCCCATCATGCATGTCTTCCATAATCTCTGTTGCTTCCTTCTTATCCACACAACGAAGCAAAGTTGAATCATGATTGCGCTTGTACAAAATTCCACCACTCAAAAAGAACTTAGCAGAAAACCTTCTCAGAAACTTCTTATCTTTGACAGATGCCCCTTCAGGGAACTCCTGAGCTTCAAGATATCTTTTCACTTCATAGAACCAAGGCTTCTCCTCTGCTTCTTCAGTGTCAATCTCATTGCAGTATGCAGGCTTCTCAAATCTATCAATGGTAATTTTGGGAGCTTCATCATCCCAGCTAATCTCAAACATAGATGCCATGGTGGCTAATGCATCTGCCAACTAATTTTCTCTTCGTGGAATATGTTCAAAGGTAATTTCTTCAAAATACAGGATTAGAGACAAAACATAATCTCTGTAAGGAATGAGATTGTCATGCTTGGTATCCCAATCTCCTTTAATCTGACTTACTACTAGGGCTGAATCCCCATACACTTCCAAGAAATGAATCTTCATATCAATGGCAGCTTTGATACCCAGGATACATGCCTCATACTCAGCCATGTTATTGGTACAATAGAAACAAAGCCTTGCAGTAATCGGGGTATGACAACCTTCAGGGGAACTGATCACAACACCAACACCATTACCAAGTGCATTAGAAGCTCCATCAAAAACCATAGTCCATTGGGATCCTTGTTCAGGTCCGTCATATTGTCCAGGTTCTTTGGTAATAATCATAATGTCTTCATCAGGGAACTCAAAACTCATTGACTGATAATCATCCACTGCTTGATGAGCCAAATGATCAGCCACAACACTTCCTTTAATGGCCTTCTGAGTAGTATACTGTATATCATATTCTGTCAATATCATTTTCCATCTTGCTATTCGTCCGGAGATAGCAGGTTTCTCGAATATGTACTTGATTGGATCCATCTTTAAAATCAACAAGGTAGTATGAGTCAACATATACTGTCTTAGTCGGCGAGCAGCCCATGCCAAAGCGCATCAAGTTTTCTAGAGCAGTGAGTATCTTGTTTCACAGTCGGTAAACTTTTTGCTAAGGTAGTATATTGCCTGCTCTTTTCGACCAGACTCGTCATGTTGCCCCAACACACACCCCATTGAGTTGTCTAACACTGTTAAGTACATAATCAAGGGTCTTCCATCAACTGGTGGCATCAAAATTGGTGGTTCCAGTAGATATTTCTTGATTTCATCAAAGGCAACTTAGCACTCATCATTCCACTCCATTACCTGATCTTTCTTCAATAACTTGAAGATTGGCTCACAGGTAGCATTTAATTGGGAAATAAATCTTGCAATGTAATTCAATCGTCCCAAGAAACCTCTAACTTCCTTCTCAGTACGGGGAGCTGTCATCTCTTGTATAGCTTTCACTTTTATAGGGTCCACTTCAATACCTTTTCCACTGACAATGAAACCCAGGAGTTTACCAGATCTAACTCCAAAAGTACACTTGTTTGGGTTTAATCTCAACTTGTATTTCTTCAATCTCTCAAATAACTTATGCAGATGATCAAGATGTTGCTCTTCATTCTGGGACCTGGCTATCATATCATCCACATATACCTCTATCTCATGATGAATCATATCATGAAACAAAGCCACCATAGCACGTTGATATGTTGCCCCGGCATTCTTCAAACCAAATGGCATCACTTTATAACAGAAAGTCCCCACTGTGTAACAAATGTAGTTTTCTCCATATCTTCAGGTGCCATCTTGATCTGATTGTAACCAGAGAAACCATCCATAAAAGAGAATACCTTATGCTGAGCAGTGTTGTCTACCAGAACATCAATATGAGGAAGTGGAAAGTCATCTTTGGGACTGGCCTTGTTCAAATCCCTGTAATCTACACACATACGTACCTTACCATCTTTCTTAGGTACCGGTACCACATTTGCAACCCATTGAGGATAAGAAGTCACATATAAGAACCCTGCATCAAACTGTTTCATCACCTCTGCTTTAATCTTCTCTGACATTTCAGGACGCATGCGACGAACCTTCTGCTTCTTTGGACAACAATCTTCTTTTACCGGTAAATGGTGAACCACAATGTCTGTATCCAACCCTGGAATATCTTCATAGGACCAAGCAAAGATCTCCACATAATCATGTAACATCTGAATCAATCTGCTCTTGACACCATTCTCTAATTCAGCCCCTATCTTGACCTCTTTCCTGTTTTCTTCAGTTCCCAAATTCACAACTTCGATTGGCTCTTCATGTGGTTGTATAGCTTTCTCTTCTTGTTGTAATAACCTAGCAAGCTCTACAGGTACTTCACAATCTTCCTCCTTTCCATCTTCAGCTTGATAGATCGGATTCTCGAAATTATAATTGGCAATAGTAGAATTGTTATCAACAGGATCCAGAGTGGATGAGGATCTGCATTTTAGTGATGTGGGTGTGTGTAAGAACACATAGCTGATAAAACAAAAATAAAATAAAAGAAAGACAAGGAACACAATATTTACGAAAACGAAACGTCCACTGATTTTTATTGAATGAAGTATGCAAATGAAATGACATCCCGAAACAAGCATACCATTGTGCCTCGGGTAAGGCACAAGGCTTAAAATTTTAATTGTTCAAAAATTACAAGCTTAAAAAATAACAACACAGTAATAGTATTTACTCCTGACTAAAGGAGATAGGAATAACATCTTCAGCTTTCCAGTTATTGAGCCCATCACCCACAGTAGGAAAAATCCAGGCATCCAGATTGTAGTCTTCATCATAGTCACCCACAACATTGATCTGATCTTTCATAATCCCTTGATTGGTGATACGAACAGCACGAGCACGACGAACAGCCTTCTGGGACTCTGCAGTGAAACCCAAACCAAATTTGTCAGACTTGTAAGGAATGTCAGGGAGCTGACCCCAAATAGTACAACCACCTTCATCAACCACAACTCTAGCATCTTTGAGGGAGGCCATTGTAGGAGGTACTTTGTGACCACAGGAACTCTTTTGACAACAGGAGGAGCTTCAAAATTAGGAACAACCCAAGGAACTACTTCAAACGTCTAGCAGGGAGTCTCAACATATTCACCTTCTACTTCAAGATATTTAAATGTGTTCACATGGCTAATCATATATCCTTCCTCTCCGTAAACAGTGACAACCTTTCCCTGTACTGGATATCTCAGCTTCTGATGTAAGGTGGAGGTTACGGCACCTGCCCCATAGATCTAGGGATGCCCAAGCAAACAAGAATACGAAGGACGAATATCCATTACAAAAAAGGTAGCATTGAAAACCTGAGAACCTACTTTGATTGGGAGATCTATTTCTCCGTGAACCACTCTTCTTGAACCATCAAAGGCCTTCACCACTATATTACTGGGCCTCAACACAGCATCTTCAGGACTAAGCTTGTTCAAAACCTCTTTGGGCAGCACATTCAGTGAAGAACCGTTGTCTATCAACACATGAGACAGGGTAGTGCCCCTACATTCAATAGAGATATGTAAAGCCTTTTTATGATCCCTCTTGGCAGGAGTCAAATCAGCATCGAAGAAACCTAACCCATTATCATAGGTCAAGTGTGCAACACAATTTTCAAACTGATCTACAGAAATCTCATTTGGTACGTGAGCAGTCTTCAACAATTTAATCAAGGCTTTAGCATGAGCCTCAGAACACAACAATAAAGACAACATGGAAATCTTGGAGGGAGTATGCCCCAATTGATCAACAACATCATAATCACTCTTGTGAATGATCTTCAGTACTTCTTCCATTTGCTTAGAAAGATCATCAGCAGTTGGTGCATCAGCTTGCACAGGTTCAATAACAGGACCTTTGCCCCGAGCATCAGCAGTGGAGGTAGTAGTCGGAGTAACTGTATTCTTAGAGGTAGCCGGAGGAGAGAAAATTCTTCCACTTCTTGTGATCTTACTAGATCCAGCAATATTGTCAACATCAAGGTTTTCATCAGCAACAGGTGTATCAGCTAAGGGTTCCTGCTTAACACCATGAATATAAACGTTGGAACCATAATGCCAAGGCACAGCTTTATCAGAAGTATACGGAATAGGACCAGGAGTGGTAATAATCATAGGAGCCACTCTAGCTTCAGCAACAATCTTCACAGGGCCTTCAGCAGTAATCTTAATTGGACCCTTATGAGTGATTTTGACAGGGCCCTTGGAAGTAATCCTCACTGGCACTTTATCAACCATATCCACCTCTTCAACCTTCGCACCTTGAGTTATATGTTCAACCATGCTCTCTACAGAAGGTGTCCTCTCAAACAATATGGTGTAATTGTCCATGAGGCGTTGAATGCCATCCTTCAACTTCCAGCAACTATCCGGTTTATAAGCACAATAGAAACAATCTTCATTACAACCTGGAAAGAACCCAGCTTGTACCAACTTCTTCTTGATAACAGATAATGGTGTAGTCACATCTACAACTGAGGAAATATGTGAAACTTCATCAATAGCATTAACAGTCTTTTCATGATTTGGCATGGGAGAAGTAATCACATTTGGAGTACCAGGAGGGTCAAACTCAATCTCTCCAGCGTCAATCATATCTTGAATCTTGTTTTTCAATATCCAGCAATTGTTGGTATCATGTCCCTGACAATTAGAATGATATGCACACTGTGCATTAGGATTATACCTAGGAGAGGTAACATTAGGATTCTGAGGAGGGTCCTTCAAAGTAATGAGCTCACCCTTCAACAAGTGTTTCAAGGCTTGGGCCAGTGACATGTTGATCTTGGTGAACTGTCTTCTAGGCCTCTGTTGATTGCTCTATGGTTGTTCTGGTGTTGCAGGAGTAGGATTGGAGATATGAACTGCACTCACAGATTGGTGTCTCCTATTACGACCAGGTTGACCATAAACAGCATTTGACTTTTTCTTCCCACTAGGGGGATTCTTTGCAGTACTTGATGAAGAAGCACCCACTTATATCTTGCCACTCCTTATACCACTTTCTAGGCGCTATCCTGTCATTATCAACTCAGTGAAGCCAGATGATGAGCTTCCAATGAGATGACTATAAAAAGGACCATTCAACGTACACATGAACATATCCACTAACTCCCTGTCAGTTAGAGGAGGTTGTACTCTACCAGCCAAATCTCTCCACTTCTGGGCATACTCTTTGAAATTCTCCTTAGCACCCATAGACATGCTTTGTAGTTGCATGCGGGTTGGGGCTAAATCAGCATTGTATTGATATTGCCTATAGAAGGCCTCAGCAAGATCATTCCAATCACGGATGTTGACACTCTCCAATTGATAATACCATTCCAATTGTGCTCCAGACAAGCTCTCTTGGAAGAAATGGATCCACAGCTTCTTATCAGCAGTATGGGGTTGGATCCTCCGGACATAGGACCTCAGATGCAGCTTGGGACACGAAACACCATCATATACTACAAAAGCAGGAACCTTGAAACCAATGGGTATAACCACTCCAGATATCAAACTCAGGTCTTCAAAATCCATCCCAGAAGACTTTTGCAATTCCATAGCATCCATTCTATCCACCAGCATCTTGAACTTATCTTCATTAGGATCATGATAGTAATTTGCTTCAGAATCAGAATCTCCCATAGTATTATGGAGACTGCCTCCCTCTTTCTCAGACTCCTCAGACTCATAATCTTCAACCTGTTCCTTGGTCTTCTTCCCATATTGATGAGGCCTCCTGACCTTCTAGTCTTCTTAGTCTTCTTGGCCAGCAGTGTCTTCAATTCATCCTGCCCCTTGGACAAGTTCAGGATCAGCTCCTGGAATTGTGCATTATGTGCCTGGAGATCTTTGACTGTTTGTTCAAGAGCCATTTCTACTGAAATAAACAGCGAGAAGATAAGATACTTGTACATAAGAAACCTGTGATGCAATGATATGGTGTATAAATGCGTATGCAATGTTTTCAAGGACCGCAGGATTTAAATTTGTTTAAACAACCAAAAAGTAAACTTTTATTAGTAATAAATTTTTTGCCCTTTGGGCTTACAATAAAAAATGAAATGAATACAAAAGATGGGGTTTTAAGTCTCCCATGGACGTTTCCTCTTTGTGTTGAGGTATGAGTTGAGATTCCGCTCCTCGTGAAGTTGTTTTGTTAGCTCCAGGATTCTTTCTTGACTTGCTTTGTAATGAGTCTCAAAAGTATCCCGTTGCTCCTTCAACTGGATCCAGGACCTCTGTAAGTCTTCCATGTCAGTGGGCATGTCTGGGTGAAGGATGGTATAAGAAGTATCTCCTTCAGCAACACGGCTCTATAGTAACTGGCAAGATGGCAGGATATGGCATCATAAGAGTATGAGCACGAGATCGTACCCATCTGAGATAAGCTTCCATAGGAATAGTGTACTTGGGCTCCAGAGTCTTGCTGTCAACCTTGTTCACTTTTCCCTATGCTCGTATGAACCTTTGACGGTAACCTTGAAGATCGTTGTCGTAGTCAAACACAATACCCTGAATCAACATGTCATGAGGACCATCACTCCGAGCGTAACCAAACTGACGTAAAGCTAAGGAAGGGTTGTAAGTAATGCCCCCTCTTATGCCTAGAAGTGGAACATTAGGGAACTCCCCACAACGGTCAATGATAGTAACATTCTCCATAGATCTAGAGCACCAATGAATATCTGAATGAGAGAGTAACATGATTCTCTTGGACCATCTGAACCCTTGTTCATTCTTCATCACTTATCGAGGAAGGTGAGAAATAAACCACCTAGATAGCAAAGGTATGCAGCACATCAGAGTTCATCGTGCCTTCGTAGTACGAGTATGAAGAGAATGCAGAATGTCCCCAAGTAATGTAGGAACTGGATTGTGAGTCAAAAATATGTTGATGGCGTGAACGTCTATGAACTGATCTGGATTGGGGAACAACACTAAGCCATAAATCAACAAGGCTAAGATCTCCTCAAAAGCATCATAGCTCATAGCCTTCAAGAAAACTTGAGTCTTCTATATCAATACCTTAGCAAGAATACCCTTAACTCCACTCCTCGTTTCTAGGACAATGTCTGATTTCTTTAGATGTAGGGCTGCAGCAATGACTTCAGGTTTAGGCTCTTTCTCTAAGCCTGTGAAGGGTTTCTGATCAAGGATAGGTATACCCAGAAGCTTGGAGAACTCTTCCATTGTAGGAACCAGCTGATAGTCGAGGAATGTGAAGCAATGGTGCTTAGGATCAAAGAACTGAAACAGAACACTCATCATGTCTTCATTGAACCCTGAAGTGACTAGATCCAGTAGGTGACCATGTCTCTTGATGAACTGGGAGTTTTCAGACACTTGAAAAACCAACTCCTTAAGCTTAGGAGGTATTCCTACAAAGTTGATCCTGATAGTATTCCTACGAGCAGAAGCCATAACCAGCAACAAAGAACAAAGATAAATCCTTTGGTCCTTGGAATAGTTAGTGAAAATGCTATGCTTATGATGTATGATGATGCTATGATGTTATGCTCAATCACAAACATGTGGCACACACAAATAAGTCACACAATAGCCCTAGGTTTGAAGGCTTGCATGAGGTTTAAAGGTAAGTACCCTCCCCTGAAGTTTAGTTGGTTCATCCTGTCCTACAAAGTAACCAGGTTCTAAGGGATCTCAATATCATTGATCCTTCACAAGGGTGGTTGTTCAGTAGGCAACTTACTTGCCGACCAAAACCCTCCAAGTTTGGAATCTCAATGAGCGTAGTATCGAGTATCAACCAACTTCAGTCTGCACCAAAGTCGGTTATCTCACTACTTTACTAAAGGCCAATATGGGATAACTAGGGTTTTAAAAGTTAGTTAGTGTATTGACAACATATGGCAGCCTCATATTATCCTCAACTTGACTTAAGGGACATAAGCACCAACCAAGAAGTCACACTAACTATGGCCACCAGATCAACCATATCGGTATACGCCGTACAGTTTCCTTGGTCTATTAACATTTACCTAGGGTACACTAGATCCGGGTTAGGATCTTTCACATATAAAGCCCAACAAGTAATATAAAGCAAACAAGGCAAACAAGTTAAAGTGATCTAATTCCTAAGGGTACCCCTCTTTTATTAAATCCCCAGCAGAGTCGCCAGTTCTGTAACATGGTGGGAGAACTGACTTTAGTTAAATGTTGCGGATAGCAAGAGTCGCCACCGACTTTTATTTTATCCAAAGGAAAGGGCATAAAAGAACAGGAAAGACCTTAAAAGATTTTTGGGTTCGGGGGGTAGGTTATGTAAAGGGAAGGTGTTAGCACCCTTTACATCCATGGTTATCCATGGGCTCTTAGTTACTTAACTCACTTTAAAATTTTTTGAGAAGTGTAGTGTGTGATTAAAAATTTTCTTAAGTACTTTATAATGATCCTTGTACGGATATATATAAAGACTTTGTTTTAAAAATTGTTTGAAAATGTGAAGTGTTTATGAAATGTTTTGAAGGAGTGAGCAAGTACTTAAGAGAAACATACCCTAAGTTTAGTCTTTTCTGTTCTTGAATGTTCTTTCAATGGTAAGACTATCCCTATTATTAAGGAATAGGTAGTCATTACCTTGGATGTTGTATGGGACATATGAAGGGTCATCTGTTATTAGGCAACTGTAAGGTGTACTTAGCAATTCGAAGGGACTTATCATCTTTTATTCGAAAGGGACAAGATCATTTACGAAGGCAACCATGAAGGGACTTGATCTTATAATCTTTTAAAGGGACAAGATGATATTAATAAGAGAAGGGACTTTGCTTTATACACCTTACTTGACCTTTTTTTGTTTAGGCAACATGAGAGGTATCCTTAAGAATGTGAGATGGCGATCAAAGATCGACTTACGTGTATGCGTGTACAAGTTCAAATATGTATCTTATAATTAGTGATCTAAATTAATTTTTAATATACAAACATGTTTTCACTCCCTAATTTTCTAACCATAGCAATTTATAAATAATTAAACAATAAAAATTACTACAACTATTACATGGCTTATACAATTACATTATAATAAAACAATTTTAAATAATAATGATAAATAAAAAGGTTAGTAATAAAAATATAAGAGGAAAAGAGGTTAGCACCATAACATACAATATAGAAATCAAATTAAAATTTTAAATTTAGATAAATAAATTTTTTTAAGATTTTTAAGAAGAGAAATAAATAATAATAATTGTATACTAATTTACTTACAAAATAAACATGGTTAATAGTTTGATAATTTAATTATATATATATTAGCAATATTTATTAAGTATAATTAAACAAACATAAATAAAATAAGAAATTAAAATTATAAAAGAAAATTAGGATTTTGAATTGTTAGAAAATAAATTAGGGTTTAAAAAATAATTAGGGTTTTGGATATAAAAATATTAGGGTTTTTTAATTTAATATACAATATTAATTTAATTATTTACAAAATAAGTTATATATAATAATAATATGGAAATATAAGTAAATTATAAAATAAAATATTAATTTTAAAATATATACAATTTATTCTATGAAAATAAAATTATATTATTATTATTAATTCATTATATAACTTTTAATTAAAATTAAAGAAAAGAAAAAGAAATAGAAAACAATTAGGTTAGAAAAAAAATGGGGAGGCCTGGATTTGAACCAGGACCTCCCTGTTACCAGTAAGAAGACACACCACTGGGCTGCTCATGGATTGCTGGTGAAGGAATGAGCCCAACACAATATGTAAAGAACCTACAAAAATATGGAAAAAAAACAATTGATCAAAAAGGAAAACCTGGGAATCAAACCCATGTTTCAAACATTACCAGCGCGCATCACAACCACCAAACCAAACGTCATCAGTTGAAATATAACGAAATAAAATTCTAAAAATATTAAGATGATTTTTGAAATTCCAGATGGCGCCAAAAGCCATCGTCTTCTACCTCTCACCCTACGAAATTTCCTGCGAAATTTCTTGGGCACTTTGTTGCGAATTTATCCGCAGGAAAACCTATGTTCTTGCTAACCTGCAAAACATGTAGAATTTGTCCAAATCGATTGTTCCAATAGCTTACCCAGGTCTCATACAGTTCAATTTTATCAATTAACATCATTTATATAGCCTAAATCGTAAATCCCTAAAATGGACCCTGAAACCCTAGTTATGGCGAAATACGGTTACGGCCATGAAACTCAAAACAAACTATCCAGATTTCTTCTATGCTTCAAGACAAACAAGAATTGATGATTAGATTCAAGTTTTAACAAGCAAACATATGAAAACGATAATCAAAAAAATATGAAGAGAAAGTGATTCGGTTAGCATGATATGTCATGATTTTGATGGTATGGAGGATTGGTTTCGACTCAGGGATGTCCAAGGAACCCTTCCATGTCTTTAAAATACCTTTAAACACTCTCTAAGGAAGATTCCGAAAATTGAAATTTTGGATGAATTTTGAAATTTGAAAATGCTGTGAGAGGCTCTGAAAATCCGTCCTTCAGGCTGCTAAAGGTTCTATGTATATATGTGAATGAGATTAGGTCAAGAAAAGTTATAGCTCTTTGGACTTTTTGGATAGTTTGAGATTGAAAAATATTTGTCATAAAACTTGATTTTTCTTTGATCCAACATTGCTATTTTGGGATAATCTTCATAACTCTTGTATCAATTAGATCCAAATAACCTTTATGACATTCTAGAAACAAAATAAATTTAAATCTTCACCATTTTATATTTTATTTGAATTTAAAATTATTTTTAATATAAAAAATCATAATAAATAAAAATAACATGAATAAAATTATGAAAATATTAAATTAATTTCGTGCATGATGTCATGGAACCTATTGGATCACAAAAAAGTTAGCCCATTTGAAGAATTTTGGTTTTAATACCCCATTTACTTCATAAACCTCTCATTTCCCAACTTTGCAAGGGCACAAATCCTTCAATTTTAATGCTATGAAGGTTTTCTTGGACATTTTGGAAAGCTTAAAGAGTCCTCTAACCAACCTCTTTGGTCTCATGTCCATATCTTTTACCATTCTCAAGTTATGCTCTTTGGAAGTTGTTGACTTTTTGTTGACTTTTAAAAGGACTTATAATGTCTTAGCTCATACCTTCCAAATGAAGCATTTTTGGGCTTGGCTTGTGAGACACAAAGTTGTAGAGTATTCAATTTCCTTCAAAATAAGCTTTGGATGGAAAAAATTTGATGAAGCATGTGAAAGTTATGGCTGGTCAAAGTTCAGTTGACTTTTCCTATGAAAACCCTAATTTAGAAACTCCTGATTCTTGATGATCTGAAATCTCCTTGATGAATCATGATCAACCCTTGATCAAATGATGAATTTTACTTCATATACTTGATTTTGGCAAAAAAAATCATGAAGTTTGACTTTGGTTTGACCCCAGTTGACCTCAGTTTGACTTTTTGACTGCCTTGATTGATTTTAGCATATCTGATCATCTGACTGAGCAAATCTTTTGGGAAAGTCTTGAAACTTGACATGGGGATTCTTGTACTAATATAGGATTCTATGAATCTCAATTTAAGTCTTTTAAGTCCACTTAGTCTGATGAAAGTCAAAACCCTAGTTTAGGATGCATTGCTTAGGAGGATGTATTGTCTGAGGGAATTGTCAAACTTGTCAACCAATTGTGAACTTTGTGAACCTTGTGAACCTCATAAGATGTCTTGTGAACCTTGTGAACCTTGTGAGCCTCTTAGTACACAATGACTTGTCTTATGGAGGGAAAATTTTGGGGTGCAACAATTACCTACACTACCTTTGTCGAGTATAGCTCCCTTGTTGTTATCACCATAGGTAACAAAGCCCTTCTTCTTAGCCATAAAGTCATAGAATAGGGAAATATCACTTGTCATATGCCTTGAGCATCCACTATCAAGAAACCATCATTTCTCCATAGTCTCAAGACACTCCACCTACATGATTATACAAGAGAGAAAGGTACCCAATTTTCATTGGGTCCTAGAGTGTGAGTGAAAATTTTGTTACTTTTGGGCAACCATTGACAAATGTCTTTAGGGTCCAAGTATCTCCTAAACTGACATTTGGCAATTGTATGACCTTCCTTGCAACAATAGTGACATTTCAAGAATGGTTTAGACTTGCATTTACTATTTTGATCCTTCACAACATAGGTATATTTTTTATATGGGTTATTCATTGATTATCTAAAGTTTGAATGATCAATAGTAAATGTCATTTTTGGTTGTGACAACTTGTCTAGTTTGGCTTGAAGAGTTTTAACCTCTTTTTGCCAAATCCAACATGTTTCACAACTATGAAAGTTGTTCCATTCTCACTTGTCTTCTACTACTATAGATTCTACCATCAATGTCTTAAGAGCTTTCATAACATTTTCATTATCCGAAACCTTTTTCTCTAAATATGCAAAAATTCTTTTGTCGGATGCAATGCGCTTGAAAGCTTCCTTAGCCTCTTGATGGAGAACATTAAAAGTACTAAGCAAATTATTATAAGACCATTTTTCAGCATAATCATATTTAGCATGTCTTACCTCTTTCTTGCCTTTCTTATGAGCCATGAGGCAAAGATTTACTTTCTCTTCCTCATCGCTTGAGCTATCTTTGCTAGACGAATCACTATCGCTTTCCCAAACAATATATGCTCTTCTAGCCTTGTTACCTTTTCTTTGATATCTGTCTTTTGCCTTGTCTTTCTTTAGCATGGGACAATCCAGTTTGTAATGTCCCGGTTTTCCACAGTTGTAACAAGATCCCTTGCCTTTAGTACTTTTAACAAACTCTTGCTTGGAAGGATTCGATTTTCTTCGATAGTTGATGAGACGCTTGTCCGAATGGGATTTCTCATTCTTTTTGAGATACCGATTGTATCTTCTTACAAACAAACCCATATATTTGTTTGATTCGTCTTCATCATTACTTGAATCACTCTCACTATCTTTATTGGTGGAGGATTTTGAGGAAGAAGCCTTTAATGAAATAGACTTCTTCTTCTTCTCATGATCTTTATTTTTCTCGCTCTTTTCTTTCTTTTCATTGTCTTCATGCTCATGTAAGTTTAAGAGCTCTTTTTCATGCTCTTGTAGTTTTCCAATGAATGTTTAATCGATTTTTCAAGTGAGAAAATCTTTTTCCCATTTCACCAACGGTTTCCCCTTGGCTCAGGTGAAATCGATCGAACTCTTGTTGTAGAGTATTAATTCGAGCAAGCTTAACATCATTGATTCCTTCATGGGTGTTGCTCCCCGGACTTCCGTCCCAGTGCAGACACGGATCGTCGGCGATGTTGGAGGTTGAGGTTGAAATAGAGTCATCAGCTAGGCATTTTTATCCCGAAGGAAAGGTAATGCTGCATAAACCTGGAAGGGTATGGATAAGACGGTTGCGAACTAGAGAAACTGAGAAAGGGGGTTGGTTACGACCTGGAAAGGTATCAACACCCAGATCGTCCGTCGTACTCGACGGGATCCACGCTTACTTGATTGTGTTTAAAAGGGGATAGTGTATGTGCTAAACTGTGCATAAAAGCTAGGGAGAAAAGGATGTATAGAGTGTCAGTGCAAAAAGAAGGTGAGTGCTCAAAACTGAGGCTTAAGGAAAGAGAACTGAGAGGAGGAGAGGGGGAAGACAAAGAGACTTTTGTTCGATAATTGTTAAGTTATGCCTACGTATCCTCTCGTGAAATGATGAAGTCATAACACCGTAGTTCGACTCAGAGAGACTGGATGATTTGTTGTGAACTGCTTGCTTGTCTATGCTCAAGTGTGTGACTCGTCTGGCTCGAGTGCTAACTGTCTTTCATTAGACGGGAGAAATGAGTTCTCGTTTTTAGAGTGAGTGTGATGAGAAAAGAATCCCGAAGGAGACGTTTATTGTTTGTTTTTGTGTTTTCAGGTTTTTATTGTTTTTGGTGTTTTGCATAGGATAATGAGCTTAAGCCTAAATCAAAGGGTTGTAAACTCATTATATCCTCCCTGATTAGGGATAATGAGCCTACTTAAGTATGAGATAAGCATCTCAACTTAATTACCATTATGATATAGGATTAATATCATCAACCTACTTGGTAATTATTAAGTGTTTTTGGGTTTTTGTTTAGTGTTAAGTAATGAGTTTAATCTCTAATCAGGGATTAATGAACTCATTACACCATCCTAAGAGAATGATGATATATGAGAACACTTAAGCTGAGAAAGAATCCTCAACTTAATCCATGGTTAGGGATTAAATTCATTATATAACAAGCCTTTATTAAGTGGATTTTAATTAAAGGTGAGATTGAGAAGTGGATTTTAAGTTTGTAAGACTAGCTTGAGGGGGACTTGTTCATTAAACACTAGGGTTAGTCCCTCTTAACCATAAGGAAAAGATGTAACCCTAATATAAGGCCCAAGTTACAAGCTTAAGTCTTAATAGTTATTAGGTATTTTGATTAAGAGGTGTAAACAAATTAAAGGTTTAACACTGAGGATTAAAGTTATACACTCCATCCTAAGATAAGGATGCAGGCATAACCCTAATTCAAAGTCCTAAAGCTTTAAGTGTTTAGCCTCTGATTATGAGATGAGAAGAGAGACTCAAGGAGACTCAAAGGTAAAAACTAAGGTGAGACTATACACAACCATAAAGTTATCATGCTTGGATGTTCCTATGATTAGTGAGGCTTAAATAAAGATCTTCAGGAGGCCACCAAGGAAGAGAAACAGATGAAAAGAGAAGGAGAAAGAGAATAGGTTACTTACTTCTTGAAGAAGATAAGTAACCTAAAAGAAAGAAAGTAAGAACAAGAGAGCACAAGTTAAGAAATTTCACTTCAAAGACAAGTAAAATATACAAATGAGAAGATGAGAAGAGGTGGGATGAGAAGGAAAATCCACATCCCAAACAACTTACCATAAGCCCCTAAAATGTTAGTATGAAATGCATAAGATGCAAAGCAAAAGGAAATAAAGCAAATGGAAGTGCAATGGCCAAAACCAGAAGTGAATATGCTATGCAAATGTGTTATGAGATGATATAAAGTCATATATGATGCATATGAATGATCATACAAAGGATGAGATGCAAAACAAACATGCTAGAAGCTTGAAAATACATGGATGTTCATGAAATGTAATGAATTCAAAGCATACCAAATGAATGAATAAATGATTAAGCAATGTTCTAACATGTTATAAGAGTAATAATATGACATGCAAATGCTTGGGATGGCATGGCAAGTTCATATGATGATGATATGCAAAGATGGATGCAAATGAACATGAGAAATTAGGGTTTTATGAAAGTATGAGATGCAAATGGCAAAAACAGAAGCATACAACATGAAAAAATTTGAAATTGAACTCAAAAAAACCCTAAACACATACAAGATCACTCCCCAAAGGTGGAGGTCAGAAGCTAAACCTAGAGGAAGTTATGAATTTCCTATGTTAAGTAGGGTTTTTGGGTGATTCTAAAGGAAAAATGCCAAACAATTTGAAAATGCAATGCAAAATGATGAGTTAAATAACCTAGATACTAGATGCAATGTGTGAAAGAATGCAAAAATAATCAAGTTCAAACTCATCATGGTTGATCAGAAATGATTTTTTCAAGTTAGGGTTAGAAAATAGGAATTTTATGAACCCTAATTCAAAGATAATTGTGAAAACATGATCAACCCTAAAAAGAAATTTGTGTGATGAGTTTGTAAATGTTTGTAAATGTATGATAATTCTTCATGAATCTTTTTGTGATTTTTAGATACCTAAATATATTTTTAATTAATTAAAATCAATTAATTAAATAAATAAAACATTTAAATGATTTAAAAATACTTTTTTAATGTAAAAATTAAAAATAAAAATATTTTTGAGTTTAAAAAAATATTTGAAGTAAAAATGCATAAAATGGTATTTTTATAAATGTTTTTGCTATTTTTAATAAATGGATGATATAAAATGTGAAAAATAAAAAGAAAATTGAAAGTATGCAAGATCTAAGGTCCAGATTTGAACTTGGGGAGACTACGCGCGTTTTTGGATGGCTGGGATTGTTTCTAATTAATTAAACCTAATTAATTTAATTAATTATAATTAGGGTTAAGTGGATTAATTTGGGCCGCACGTGTCTTAAACTAATCACTCATCCAATGGTCCACATTTAAACTGACACTTAAACCCTAATTAAAACCCTAATCACTCTCAGGCGACCGAAACAGTGTTCCAGTCGTCTTCTCCGGCCAACCCCAAAACCTAACATCTTCCCTAGGAAAAATCAAGACCTCTAAACTACCCAAAAATGATCCCCCAAGCAAAATGCAACTCAAATCAATCATTAAACAAAATTTATATCACACAATCAGAGAGAATCGAATCAAAACATATTCAGGGACAAAATTTCAGAAGTTCGTAACATGCTCATTTCTTGACTATTTTCAATTCTAAAAGCATCAGTGTGATCCCCATAACATATATTTTTATTTTGTAACAAGAAATCAAAGATCTGAGAAAATGTGTTCTTGAGCATACCTGAGCTGGTGAACTGCGAATGTGAGCTTTCAGAGCCTCTCCTTCGTGCAAACAGCTTCCTCTGGTCCCCCTTGAGTGAATGAAGTGCTTAGATGGAGCTTAGATCGCTTGGTTTGTGTGTTTTAGTTCTGGTGTAGCAGAAATGGAGATTTGTGTTTGTGATGTTTCAGGCCATTTTGAGGGTTGGGTTTTGTTCTATGATTGATTTTGAGAAGGTTGGTGAAGAAAACTTTGAGTTTTGATGGTTGTCTTGAGAGATTTGAAGAGATGAAGGTTTATGGAAATTTTTGGGATTCTGAGTGTATGGATGTTTCAGGCTTGAATGTTATGTGTTTTGTGTTGCTTGAGGTTTGTATAAGCCAATAGGATTGATCAGAAAGTTGGTGGTGGCATAGTGTGAATGGTATGGCTTGTTTTGCAAAATGTCAAAAGTTGTGTACTATGAGTATGGGAACGGGTCAGAGCTGGTTTGAAGGGTTTTCTTACCTCAGCCAGCTTCAAGGAGAGCCATGGGATTGCTTAAAGTGATCTGAAGTGATTGAAGGGTGAGATTGAAGTGGTTTTGCAAATTGGCAACTTTGTGAAATTTGAGAAAATTGGTCATGGAAATGGTTGATTCAATGCTGAATTCTGGTCATGACTTGTTATGTGATGTTGTTATGATGCTTAGAGATCAATTAAAGCCTACAAGAGTGCTTAAAACTTGGTTTTGCAAAATTCACCCTTTGGCACATACTTGAAAATTACAAGATTTTTCCCAACTTTGAAACATCATATCTTGAGTTCTAGGATGAATCAAGAGGAATTCTTGTGCTTTTTGAAAATGGGAAGATCCAATCTACAACTTTCATGTTTAAGGATTTTTCATTTGAAGCATTTTTGATCAAGAAAGAGGAGGTTGAAAATCTTTCCCAAAATGGAAAGTTTCCATTACAAGTCATGTCCAAAAATGGAAAGTTTGCAAATGGCTTGAAATTCTTCAATCTTGTGAACTTCTAACCACTTCTAAATCAAATAAAGATCATAGAACCTCAAATTGATGAAGATGACCCTTTGGTACTGATCTTACCTGATCAGGAGGACCTTCCAGTGACTTGATGTACGGCCAAAGAACGTGAGAAATGAAAAGGGGGGGTTGTACCTGCAAGGCACTCCAATGCTTAAGTAAGTAGAGGTACAATAGAATAGGTAAGTTATATGTGAATCAGAATACCTGACCCTTTAGTGAAAAAGGGTATTTATAGTGAGCCCCCAGCACTGGGCCAAGGTCTTTCTTTGGGCTGGATCAGCTAGGCCCAAGGAAGAACTGCCAAGGAACGCGTGAGAAGCGTGAAGACCTAGCTAAGAGGTCTGGTCCTTGGTCCAACTGCCCCTATCTTTCAGGAGATAATAAGGGACAGTTGGGTGGTGTGACAAGTGACCTGGAAGACTTGCTCTTCGCCCGTCCTGAATGTATGCCCGACCGTTAGATGTCCCTGCCCGTCTGTTAGGCGTCCCTGCTCAAGTATATGGGCCTCTGCTCGGTAAATTGGTCCATAGCTCAATTTATTCTTGGGGCCCAGTCCGGAACAGGAGCCCCCCAAGTCGAGTCTTCGAGTCGGAGCGATGAATTGTAATGTAGTCGGGCGCAAGCATGTTGGATAAAGCAACGGGCGCATAGCCAAGTCGAGCATGATGTCTAGAGAGTTAACTGTAGTATTCTTTTTCGTCGGGCGTGTGACGTTCAACAGAGTCGAGGACGTTTCATGGGGTCGAGGACGTCTCATGGATTCGTGGACGTTTCATGGGCTCGAGGACGTCTCATGGAGTCGTGGACGTTTCGTAGAGTCGAGTTTGAAAAATTTCGTCGGACATGTGACGTTTAAGAGAGTAGAGGATGTCTCAAAGGGTCGAGGATGTTTCATAGAGTCGGGGAGGCATATGGTTGCTCGGCGTCGTTCAAGATTCCTTATGGATTGACGTGTCTCAGCATTAATGGTGCGTCGTTCAGGACTTCACTTGCTCGTGAGGGTCGCCCCTTCGTCAGTCCTAGACCAGTAGTCAGGTTTTTGGGCGTGCGTTTTTAGTCCTACGCCCTTTCACTTGACTTGCAGTGGAAGGGTGGATTTGATGCGATGTCAAATTCACTTTTTCTGTTTGCGTTTCAGGTACGACCGGGCGTCTTCAACCTAGAGGAGAAGATACTAAACCGCGGCCAGTAGAAGAAGATGTTGTGCGCTTAAATGTCGAGGAGGGAAGTGCCGGGGGGCACTGAGCACGTCTCCTCGTCTGGGAAAAACGACCTCTCCTGGGTTGCGGACGAACCCTTGGACGAGGAATCTTATTTTTGCAATGAGTCGACCCGTGCCTACGCCGTGGTGGAAGATCTGGGTCCCGAGGAGTCTGAAAATTGGCAGTGTCGTGCTCCTAAAGAGGCGGACCGGATATGTCATCACTTCCCGAGGAAACAATTTTCCATGTACGAGTTCTCTTTTTGAGAGGCGAGGGTCAGGCTGCCCTTCAACTCATTTCAAATGTCGATCTTCAAGTGGCTTCGGCTGGCACCGTCGTAGTTGCACCCCAACGCCATCGCTTTCATGCGGGCGTATAAATTAGTTTGTCGTTTCCTCGGTATCGGGTGCACTAGGCCTCTCTTCTTCCATATTTTTCACCTTCAACGGTCCGGTCTTCGAGGGCGTCATAACTGGGTTTCCTTTAAGCAGCCGGTGAGGCTATTCAAGACGTACGTGGATTCCGCCCGACACTTCAAAGTGCGATGGTATTTGGTGAGGCCGATCACCCGTTTCGCCCTGCATTCTCTTTATTATTACAAGCGAGATGCAGACGGGGAGGAGAAGCTCATGTCGAGGATACCGTTGAGGTGGCAGCCCGACCATTTTGATCTTTCCACCAGCCATTATCGGGTGAAGTTCTCGAGTCTGGGTGTCGAGGACAGACTTGCTTACAAAAAGCTGGTGGAATTCATGCAGAGTTTTAACCTGGCGGTTTGGGTTGACCGAAAAGGTGTCCCTTATGTCGATGAGGTCGGGATGCCGCTCTGCGAACCCCGTCTCATCAACACGAAGGCTCTGCTCGAATGTGATACTGACGATCAGGCTATGGAATTATTGAGTAGGTGTTCTTTTATTCCTATGTTCCTTTGTCTCGTGTTTTTCTCGCTGACGTTTGTGTTTTTGTTTTGTAGGTGTTATGCCCTCTGCTCATGACCGAGTTCTCTAGATGGCCAATCAAGCAGGAGCCCCGGACAGGGTTCCCAAGAAAAAGAAGAAGGCGGCTCCTCGTGTCCAGGAAGTAGATGGTGACTCTGGGGCGGGGACCTCGAATACGGCTAGCCTAGTGCCCACTTCCCCACCCCCCGTCCCGCGCTCCTCTCCGATCCATATACCAGATAGCCCGCCTCCATCTACCTCCCCTCTCCACAAGCGGAAGCGCTCAGATAGGACACTTGCTAGGTCTGCCTTGGCGGGGGGCAACAGTTCAGGTGGCCCCGGGAGCTATTTACTGCCTCCTTGCTATATAGAGCATGAGTTTTTCAAAGTTGAAGGTGTTGCTGCTGTGTCAGCGCCCGAGGCGAAGGCCATTCTGAGCCAGGAGGCTGATGTCTGGCGAAAGGAGTTGGCGAGGGATCTGGCTGCAGTCATCAGGGTGATAGAGACGGCCATGGTTCTGACCGATACCTCCGTATCCACGGCTTCCCTGGAGGATGCCCTTCTGAAGGTCCATTCTGAAAATGACAAGTTGTCAAAGGACCTGTCGGACTATAAGGAGGAGCATCAGCTGCAGGAAGGGCTGAAGAAAGAGCTGGAGGAAGTGAAAGGGGAGCGGGATACGCTGAAGACGGAAAAGGAGAGCCTGGAGGAGCAAGCCGCTGAGCATAAGAAAGTGGCCGAGGAAAATGCCGAGCTCCGTGCTTGTCTGGCTCTGCTCGAGGATATCGTTCGTCCCTTGGCGGATGAGAATGAAGAGGAGCTCGCTCTCCGTTCCCGGGGTGAACTGGTGGGACACATCCGTTTGCTCAACCAGGATCTGGTGGCCGTGTTCAAAGAAGGGTTTGACAATGTTGTCGACCAGCTGAGGATATCGAACCCTGGGTTGGCGATGGAGGGGTCAGCTCACAATTATTGCGTCCAGGATGGGGAGATTGGGTGTCCCTTCGAAGCGGAGGAGGAGCTGGGAGAAGAGGAAGAGTAACTTCGGGCGGAGTCTTTGGATTTTTATTTTGTTTATTTGTATGGCCTGTGTGCCTAATTTGTATGGCCTGCATGCCCAGCTTGTATGAATATTGGCCTTCGGGCATACTTGTATTTTCTTCGGCTACGGTCGTGTTTGAATGAATGTTTTGTTTTAGCTGTTACCTTGCTCGGCTCTATTCATTTTGTATTTGCTATATATTGAACTGTTTATGCTCGACTATGTTGGTCTCGTCGGTTTAGGGAACCAATGAGGTAGCGGGCATTGCGCTTGCCTAAAGTCGAAGTCGAGTTCGCGATTGGAGAACTCCGACCTCGGGGCTTGGGCCATTCCATCGCGAGTTGGGTGCCCTACCAATCTTGGTATTGCGACGCTGGGGCTCGCTTGAGGTCCCAACTGACGGGGAGGGTTGTGTCCGCTGGAGGGGTCATGTTCGTACCTTGGTAGCGTGGATCCTCTCTGTAGTTTGGTGGTGGAGAGCATGTTCGTACCTCCTATGTCTCCCCGCGACATATTTAGTTGTAATATTGTCTAAGTTTCTCTGCGTTCCATGGTCGAGCGAGTTCGTCACCTTGTAGGTTTTCCAGATAGTAGGCCCTGTTGCTCGTCTTGTCGCGGACGCGGTAGGGACCTTCCCAGTTGGCGGCCAGTTTACCCTCTCTTGGGTTTTTTTGATTTCTTCTGAGGACCAGGCTGCCCACCTGGAACTCTCTCTTTATGACCTTCGCGTCGTGGCGCAAGGCTATTTTTTGTTTGAGGGATATTTCTCTAAGGGCTGCTTCGGAACGAATCTCTTCGACGAGATCCAGCTCGGCTCTAAGTGCCTCGTCGTTCATCTCCTCGTCGAGGGGTTCCTCTATGCGTCTCGTAGGCTCTCGTATTTCTATTGGGATGACTGCTTCGGTGCCATATGTTAGTCAGAATAGGGTTTCCCTGGTCGTGGAATTTGGTGTCGTGCGATATGCCCACATGACGCTGTGTAATTCCTCGACCCATTCCCTTTTTACCTCGCTGAGTCTGCGCTTCAGCCCGCGCAGGATTACCTTGTTGGCCGCCTCCGCTTGCCCGTTGGTTTGAGGGTGCTCGATGGATGTGAAATGTTGTTTAGTACCTAAGCTAGCCACGAAGTCCTGGAATCCTCCGTCCGTGAATTGCGTCCCGTTGTCCGTGATGAGGACCTGAGGTATGCCGAACCGAGCGAGGATATTTCGTTTGAAAAATCGAAGAATGTTCTGTGCTGTTATATTGGCCAGTGCCTCTGCTTCGATCCATTTGGTGAAATAGTCTACCCCTACAATGAGGTATTTATTCTGGTATGATCCAGTTATGAAGGGTCCGAGGATGTCCATGCCCCACCACGCGAAGGGCCAAGGAGAGGAGAGTGTTTTTAGTTCGTTTGGGGGTGCAAGGTGCATGTCGGCGTGTCGTTGACATTTGTCTCATTTTTTGACGTGTTTCTTGGAGTCGTGTTTCATAGTCGGCCAATAGTAGCCTGCTCGAAGAGCCTTTCGTGCGAGCGATCGTCCGCTGGGATGTTAGGCGTTGATTCCTCGGTGCATTTCCCCCAATATGTCGGAAACTTTCTCTTCTTCGACGCATTTGAGTAACGGGATGGAGAGTCCTCTACGGTAGAGTTTCCCTTCGAGGAGGACGTACGAACACGCCCTACGTTTGGTGACGGTCACCTCTTTAGGGTCAGTGGGGAGTTCGCCCTTTGTGAGGTAATCATAGATGGGCGTCATCCAACAATGAGTATCCCCGATCACGTTAACCTCAAGTGGGGGAGGCGGCTTCTTGATACTAGGTCGAGGAAGGATTTCCTGGATTACTGATTTGTTTCCGCCCTTCTTTCTCGTGCTAGCTAGTTTCGATAGGATGTCCGCTCGTGTGTTGTTCTCGCAAGGTACGTGTTGAACTTCCCACTTCTCGAATTTTTCGAGTCTTTCTTTGACTGGAGCTAAGTACTCGATAAGGTTGTCGTTCTTGGTTTGGTACTCTCCCCGTACTTGTGATGCTACGAGCTGGGAGTCTATTGATATTTTTACTTCCTTTGCTCCTCGGTGGGGAGAGCTTGTTATGGTCGGGGCTTCGATCGTGCCTTGGCGAGGCTCCCGATCGGCCGGAGTCACGGCGGGCACGCGCCCTACTCGTGTTGGGCTCTGGGGAGCGGTGTCCCCGTTTCTCTGTCGCCTTTGGATGTTGTTGCGTCCTCCTTACTTACTGAGGTCGGCCCTCCTGTCGATCAGCTTCTAGGGCCATGATTCTCTCGTGCTACTAGTAGAGCATGGAGCTGGCCTGGTTGAGGGCGTTCACCATAGCAATCAGGGTGGCGTCCCCTTCGACGGGAACGGGGATGGGTTGGAACGTGCCAGTCACCTGGTTTTGAACTTGAGGCGGGTTCCCATTGTTCTCGGGTTCAGGAGACGGGGTGGCTGGGCACCTATCTCGGGCGTCAGCCTCATGGTATTGCAGATTTTCCTCCATCGTGTAGTTGACGAGGGGACAGTTGCGTTCATTGAGTTGTTCTCCGGACATGCTGGAAGGATGGTGTTTGAGCTTTGATCTTCTGTTGTGGAAGAAGGGGAAGCTAGATTCCCACAGACGGTGCCACAGATCTTACCTGATCAAGAGGACCTTCCAATGACTTGATGTACGGCCAAAGAACGTGAGAAATGAAAAGGGGGGGTTGTACCTGCAAGGCACTCCAATGCTTAAGTAAGTAGAGGTACAATAGAATAGGTAAGTTATATGTGAATCATAATACCTGACCCTTTAGTGAAAAAGGGTATTTATAGTGAGCCCCCAGCGTTGGGCCAAGGTCCTTCTTTGGGATGGATCCGCTAGGCCCAAGGAAGAACTGCCAAGGAACACGTGAGAAGCGTGAAGACCTAGATAAGAGGTCTGGTCCTTGGTCCAATTGCCCCTATCTTTCAGGAGATAATAAGGGACAGTTGAGTGGTGTGACAAGTGACCTGGAAGACTTGCTCTTCGCCCGTCCTGAATGTATGCCCGACCATTAGATGTCCCTGCCCGTCTGCTAGGCGTCCCTGCTCGAGTATATGGGCCTCTGCTCGGTAAATTGGGTCATAGCTCAATTTAATCTTGGGGCCCAGTCCGGAACAGGTACCATTGGTGGTGGCCTCAGATGCCATGATTCAGGCTTTTCTTGCATAATAAGTTACCAGTTGATCAGATAACTTCCATAATGAATTTCTTCATCAAATTTGGTACACATGCTCCTTATAACATATGGAATCAAGAATGACCAAAAAATTTGAGGTTAAAGGCCTCAAACCCAAAACCCTAATTTTAGGTCATATGTGCAGGAAATCTTCAGTCTGCCTGGACCTCTGTGCAATCCTTTGTGATTTTGTGACTTCAAAGACTTCTTGGGGAAGTAATAAGATCATAGACCACTCATGGATCTTCTTGGAATACTTCAAGACCATTGGGATAGCTCAGATCACTTTTTGGATTCTCCTGATCACAAACCCTAGTTGTGCAACTTATGCAGATGAAATGAACTATGTAGAGAGAGATGATATGATTATGCAATGCTATATGAAAGATCACAATCCATGGTGTGAGAAAAAGTGAGGGAAAATTTGGGGTGTTTACAACTTCCCCTATTCAAGCATGAGTTAGCTATGCAGGGTGTAAGCGCCTGGCTTAACTGACTAACAAGATAACTTGTGGTTGAATACCAAAGACAGTCCAAAATTTGCACTCGCTGGGGAGAAGAAGAAAAGGGATATAAATTATAACCGGCAGTATAGTATGTGTATCAAATGGAAGTGATGGAAGACGACCATCGAGCAGAGGATGACTGTTGGGGATGGAAAAACGGTAAGTAAAGTAATGACGGGGATGACCATCATGATGGGAAATAAAGAGACCATGACGGGGACGGCTATCGGGCAAAGACATAAAACTCTATGGGGATTACAGAAATGAGGAAAGCACTGACGGGGATGGCCATCAGATTAAAGGGTAAATAAACCGCGACGAGGACGGCCATCGGTTAAAAGAATAAATGAAATAATGATGAGGGACGGTCATCAAAAGGTGAGGGAAGATCACCTAGCAGGGGACGGCTGCTGAAAATATCGCGACATAGGACGAATGTCGGATAGAAAAGATCAACGATGGGGACGACCATCGGATAAGCATGATGAAGGACGATCATCAAGAGGTGAAGGATGATCACCTAGCAGGGTACGGCTGCTCTTGGGGATTATCTCGACATAGGACGAATGTCAGATAACAAAGATCAACGATGGGGACGACCATCAAATGAATGATGAGGGAAGGATACCAAGAGGTGAAGGACGATCACCTAGCAGGGGACGACTGCTAAAAAGATATTGTGACATAGGACGAATTCCGGATAGAAAGTTCCAACAATGGGGATTCCACTGGGGAAAGAATGAGGGACGATCATCCAAAGGTGAAGGACGATTACCTAGCAGGGTACGGCTGCCGAAAATATCGCGACATAGGACGAATTCCGGATGAGAGGATCGACGATGGGGACGACCATCAGATAAAATGATGAGGGACGGTCATCAAGAGGTGAAAGACGATCACCTGGCAGGGGACGGCTACCGAAAATATCACGACATAGGACGAATGTCGGATAGAAAGAGATTATTTTATTGGTGACTTACTGGGGAATGGTAAACATGGACGAATGCTTACGCTTTGAAGTAAACGATATAAGTGCTTGAAGGTGTGTATAGACTAAAGATGTGGACGAGCATCCTTAGGACCACGATACGGACGAGTATCGATAGAAGCAAACATTGACACGTGTTTAAGGATGATGATACGGACGAGTATCAATCGGTTAAGCAAGGAACACAAACGAGTGTTGATCTGCTGAGGAGATGATACATACAAGATACAGATGAGTATCAGAGGATTGTGTATAAGCATGTACAAGTATTTGACCTGCTGGGGAAATATGTGCAAGACACGGACGAGTGTCAAAAGGATTGAGCAAGGGACACAGACGAGTGTTTGACTTGCTGGGGAAGTGTGACACGGGCGAGTGTCAAAAAAGAATATGTACAAGTATGCACAAGTGTTTGTATTGAGAGTGCAAAAAATTATTCTGGTTTTATCTGCGGGGATATGTGTTTTGTATATTGTTGGTGAAGTGATTCTGATGTTTGGCAGGTGACTGGCTCAAACCTAGCTTATGATCATGCAAATGTTTGATTTTTATCGTAATGCTCCGTATTAGACGGAATGATACGCTTATTTTGGGGGAAAATGATGTGAATGCTAAGATTATGCAAAATGAGAGAACTGATATGAGATTCGGATCCTGCAGGGAGGAAGATCTCTGGGCGATCTGTCTAGAGGGAGAACTCCGCAGGGGAAAGAGATCATTGGCTGATCTGTGGGGAGAGAGGATCACCGAACGATCTTCCTAGGGAACTCTATGGTCCTCTGGGGGAAGAAATTTGTGGGGATCCCGGTCGGGGGAGCTTCTGTTGAAGAGACTTATGTTGGGGATGAATAGGCTTTGGAAACTCCGCTGGGGAAAAACAGTTCAGGCATTGCTTGGGGGATCCTACTTGGGGAGAATTTCTAGGGAGTAATTTGTTGTAACTCCTTCGTCCAAGCAACACGCTGGGGATCTAATGAGTTTCTCGAAGGATCCTCTGAGGGGATAACAGCTTTGTGGGGGAATACTTATGTCAAGTAACCCTGCTGATGAGGTGATTGCTGACTTAGCTGGGGATACGAGGCTTGATATACCCCATGCTGTGAGAGATTGTCTGCCTTGAGTACCTGCAACCTATTAAAAATAAATGCACAAGTGTCCCGAGGTATCCTCAACCGGATTTCGTCATAGGAGTTAGATTTGCTCAAGAGTGCATATTTCCTGCAAGCATATATTGAAAAACGACTTATATGTTTTCATGCAAGTGTTATATTATGAACTTTGGACATTTTGCAAACGAAACAAAAATGTACAAAACAAAGTGTGACTGAATATTCTGATTTTATTGATTTGTGTGCCCTAAATAGGAAAGTACAGTGAAGAAGCGAATCCCTGAAAGGAGGAGATTGCTGTAAATTGAGAAAATAAAAGTGTTGGCAATGTTGAAGTTGACGCTCCAGTGAGCTTCCTTTGTTATGACCTATATGACCTTGACGTTCTTCTTATATTGCTTTCTGAAGAAGGTTGATTATGACCGACACTTTATCCTTTCGAAACTTGCCATGTTGTGAGTGATACAGACGAATTCAGAATGCAGTTGTTCGCTTTTCCCTGATTTTGCGTGGATCTCCCTTTCGGGTTTTCAATCCACCGGGATACCCATTTTTGCCTGAGTTGTCCGATGTGGCTTTTCAACTCAGCGGGTGTACATTTTTTCCCCTTATTTTTGCCCGAGTCTTTTATTCTGTTTTTGACTCGCTGGGATGCCCTATTTTTGCATGGACTTACATTCTGTTTTTATGTCCAGCCGGTCCTTTATGCCAAGTATTTTTTAACTGCATATGAATTCACATGAGATAAGAAATCCTCACCATCCATAGTAGTGAGCATCAGTCCCCGCCAGAGAAAACTTTATTTACTATGAATGGGCCTTCGTAGTTTGGCGTCCATTTGCCCATGTGGTCTATATGAGGATGAAGAAGTCTTTTCAGAACAAGCTCTCCCACTTGGTATTCCCGAGGTCTGACTTTCTGATCGAAGGCTTTTTTCATTCTCTTTTGATACAACTGCCCATGATAGATAACTGCTAATCTCTTTTCTTCAATCAGACTCAGTTGATTATATCGAGATCGGACCCATTCTACTTCATCCAGTTTCATATCCATCATTACCCGTAAGGAGGGTAGTTCAACTTCAACAGGTAGGACAGCTTCCATACCATACACAAGCTGATAAAATGTTGCCCCAGTAGATGTTCTGATAGAGGTTTGGTACCCATGTAAGGAAAATGGTAGCATTTCGTGCCAATCTTTGTAGGTGACTACCATCTTTTGCACAATCTTCTTTATATTCTTGTTAGCGGCTTCAACAACGCCATTCATCTTCGGCCTGTAAGGAGAAGAGTTGTGATGTTGAATTTTGAAGTCCCGACAAAGTTTTGCCATCATCTTGTTGTTTAAATTGGAACCATTATTAGTAATGATTCACTCAGGAACTCCATATCGACAAATGATATCCCTTTTCAGAAATCGAGCTACCACTTGCCTGATGACATTTGCATACGAAGCTTCTTCAACCCATTTCGTGAAGTAATCAATGGCTGCTAGGATGAATTTGTGACCATTTGAAGCAGTCGGTTCAATCTTTCCAATCATATAAATGCCCCACATGGCGAAGGGCCAAGGTGAAGACATTACATTCAAAGGATTCGGAGGTACATGCACTTTATCCGCGTAGATCTGGCATTTGTGGCATTTTCTGGCATAAGCACAACAGTCTGCATCCATTGTGATCCAGTAGTAACCCGATCTCAATAACTTCTTTGACATTGCATGTCCTCCAGCATGGGTACCGAAAGAACCTTCATGTACTTCGTGCATCAATAGGTCTGCTTCCTTCTTGTTAACACATCTAAGCAAGACCATGTCGAAGTTTCGCTTGTATAAAGAACCATCAGTATTGAGGAAGAAACTGTCGGATAGCCTTCTTAATGTCTTCTTATCGTTTGACGATGCCCCAGGTGGGTATGTCTGAGTTTCCAAGAAGCATTTAATGTCATGGAACCAAGGCTTGTTGTCAGTAACAATGTCCACAGAGAATACATATGTCGGTCTGTCCAGTCTGGATACCAAAATCCGAGGTACATAATTGGCAGCTTGTACTTTGATCATGGATGAAATGGTAGCCAAAGCGTCTGCAAACTAATTCTCATCTCGAGGGATGTATTCAAGCTTAACTGTTGTGAAGAAAGTCAACAATCTCCTCGTATAGTCACGGTAGGGAATCAAATGCTCCTGATGAATGTACCATTTGTCGTTGGTCTAGTTGATTACCAAAGTTGAATCTCCGAATACATTCAAGGTTTTTATCCTGAGGTCAATGGCTTCCTCAAGACCCATGATACAAGCTTCGTATTCTGCTTCGTTTTTAGTGCAGGCAAAGGTGAGCCTTGCTGAGAAAGGAATATGAACTCCTTTGGGTGTAATAAGCATTGCACCAATTCCACGACCGTTGCAATTAACTGCCCCGTCAAACATCATAGTCCATGCTTCTTCTGGGTCAGGCCCTTCAGTGTGAATAGGCTCTTCACAATCTTTTGCTTTTAAGAACATGATGTCTTCATCAGGGAAGTCAAATCTCATAGGCTGGTAATCATCAATGGGTTGCTCATCCAGATAGTCAGACAATACACTGCCCTTGATGGCTTTCTGAGAGGTGTACTGAATGTCATATTCGGTTAGAATCATTTGCAAACTTGCAACCCTTCCGGTAAGTGCTGGCCTGTCAAATATGTACTTGATTGGGTCCATCTTTGAGATCAACAAGGTAGTATGGGTCAACATATACTTTCTTAGTCGGCAATCAGCCCACGCTAAAGCACAACAAGTTTTCTCGAGTAATGAATAACGTTGTTCACATTCGGTAAACTTTTTTCTTATGTAGTATATTGCATACTCTTTTCGACCACACTCGTCATGTTGGCCCAACACACACCCCGTTAACTCTTCTAATACTGCCAGATACATGATTAGAGGTCTTCCTTCAACTGGAGGCATGAGAATTGGAGGTTCTTGCAGATATTCTTTGATCTTGTCAAAAGCTTTCTGACAGTCATCGTTCCACCTGACTGTTTGCTCTTTTCTTAACAGCTTGAACAAGGGTTCGCAGGTTGCAGTGAGATGAGATATGAACCTGGAGATGTAATTCAATCTACCTAAGAACCCTCGAACTTCTTTCTCAGTCTTAGGTGCAGGCATTTCATGAATAGCTTTGACTTTATCGGGATTAACCTCAATTCCTTTTACGCTTACAATAAAACCCATCAGCTTACCAGAACATACCCCGAATGTGCATTTGTTGGGGGGTTCAACCTTAACTGATACTTCCTTACACGCTTGAACAGTTTTAGCAAATTCACTAAATGATCTTCCTCTGTAAGGGACTTGGCAATCATGTCATCCACGTAGCACTTGATTTCTTTATGGATCATATCATGGAATAATGTTACCATAGCCCGTGATATGTTGCACCGACGTTTTTCAGACCAAACGACATTACTTTGTAGCAGAACGTGCCCCAAGGCGTGATAAAAGTTGTCTTTCCATGTCTTCAGGTGACAACTTAATCTGATTGTATCTAGAAAATCCATCCATAAAAGAAAATACCGAGAACTGAACTGTGTTATCCACCAATACATCAATGTGAGGTAATGGGAAATCATCTTTCGAGCTAGCTCTGTTCAGATCCCGGTAATCAACACACATACGCACCTTTCCATCCTTCTTAGGTACGGGTACAATGTTAGCAACCCATGGCGGGTAACTAGTTACAGCAAGAAAACCGGCGTCCCACTGCTTTTGTACTTCTTCTTTGATTTTCATGGCCATGTATGGGCGAGTACGGCGCAACTTCTGTATGGACGGTGGGCAGTCCTCTTTCAATGGCAGCCTGTGCATGACAATATCCGTATCCAAACCTGGCATATTCTTATAGGAAAAAAAAGACGTCGACATACTCTCAAAGCATACTGATGAGTTGTTCTTTCACTGGAGCTTGCAGACTGGCCCCGATTTTCTCCTTTTTCACATCTTCCTCGGTACCAAGATTGACAGTCTCAACTTCCTCTTGATGAGGAGCAATCACATTTTCCTCTTGTCTCAATAACCTGGCCAACTCTTCAGGCAAATCATAGTTTTCATTAACCCTTTCATCTGCTTGATTAATCGGATTTTCGAAGTCATACGAGTCATAGCAGTGTCGTTGTCGGTGCATTCTGGAAGGCTATCTCTGCAAGGGTTGAGATTTGCTCATTTTAGTGATTGATTTTATCTTATTTAGAAAAAGTGAATGAAGTTTATTAAGAAAACATTGCCATTTATTGTTTTGTGCGAAAATAACAAAAATGAAAAGACAGTGAGCGAAAAAGATTGTTTGCAGAAGATGTCCATTGTTCATTAATATCCATTTGCACAAAATACATATATGGCCCTATTACAAAATGAGTCATGACACCTTGGGCAAGATACATGACTTGATGCATGCTTAAATAGGAAATAATAATTACTCTGCAGCAGTAACCCTTATAATTTCCTGGGAAGACCAATTGAGGACTTGTTGGCTCGGGACTCTTAGACAAATCCAGCTTTCCAGGTTGTAGTCACTTTCAGCCTCATCTTCCACATTGTTGACAGCATCCAGGGTCAACATTCCTCCACTTACAAACTTGGGAGCTTCAGCAGCCTCCTCTTGAGCTTGTCGGAATGGTCTGTAACCCAAACTGAATTTGTCTTCCTTGATCTGAACTTGCAGCAGCTTGCCCCAGCCTTGGGCATTCCCGTCTTCAACAACCTTCCGAGCTTGTTTGTAAGAAGCAATTGAAGTACCAGACACTTCATTTGTTGCTTCATTGACATTGAGAGCTTCAAAACCATGACTCATTGTTTCATGGATCTCCCCGTCCATTTCAATGTACTTATACGTAGCTAGATGACTGACGAAGATGTCCTCCTCTCTACAGATAGTGATAATTTGGCATTCCCACTCATATTTTAACTTCTGGTGAAGGGTCGATGTTACGGCGCCAGCGGCATGAATCCAAGGTCGACCCAACAAACAGCTGTAGACAGGCTGAATGTCCATCACATAAAAGGTAGTTTTGAAAATCTGTGGGCCAATTACCACAGGCAACTCAATTTCTCCAAGAACTGATCTCTTAGAACCGTCAAAGGCTCTCACAACTAGGTTACTCGGGCGGAGTGCAAGACCATCATATTCCATCTTTACCAAGGCTTTCTTTGGAAGGACATTGAGAGAAGACCCAATGTCAACCAAGACATGAGAAATTACAGCACCTTTACACTCCAAGGTAATATGTAAAGCCTTATTGTGGTTACGGCCCTCCGTAGTCAGATCAGCATCGGTGAACCCTAGTCCATGACTAGTATTGACATTTGAAACCACCGTCTCTAGCTGATTAACTGTAATCTCCTCAAGCACATAAGCCACGTGCAAGACTTTGAGAAGTGCATTCCGGTGAGCTTTGGAACACATGAGCAGAGATAGGATGGAGATCTTGGAGGGTGTTTGATGGAGTTGGTCCACAACTTTGTAGTCACTCTTCTTGATGATCCTCATGAACTCGTCCACATCCTGATCAAAGGATGTCTTCTGAGTTTCCTTGGAAATTGGTTCTTCAGGCACCACACTCTTGCCTTTAGCTTTAGCAGCAGCTTCTGCTTCAGCACTAACTCTTGGGACTTGTGAGGCAAAGAGACGTCCGCTTCGAGTGAAGCCTCTGCCTCCCTCGACATTGTCAATCTGTGGTGTAGAAGAGTCAAGAGTAACTTTATTTCCGTTGCAATAAAGATCTGAGCCGTAATGCCAAGGCTAGACACTGCTGTTTTCATATGGAACTAGTCCAGGTACCGTAATGGTAACCTGACTGATTGCTGTGGAAGAAGGAGTTATGACAGTCTGTGGGTCATAATAGATTGTGACAGGAGGTATGATTGCAGGTGATGCAGGTGTATGGAGTTGTTGATGTTGATGTCGCTGAAAGTTGTTGAAAGAATCTGGGACATGAATTGTTGCCAGATCATAATAAATGGTGACCGTTGAGATGTCGTCATTGATGGTTGTTGTTGTTGTAGTAGACTCTGTTGAAAAGATATTTGTTGAATTTGTAGGAGATTCCTTTGAAATGATGTTTGTTGATGTTGTAGGAGAGATGTTTCTTGGAGTTGTAGAAGTGGGAACTGTTGAAGTGATTTGTAGGATGCCTTATCTGATAAGACTGTTATACCAATCTTCAAGTTTGCACAACCATTAATAGAAATCTTTCAAGCTTCACAATGGGCCTCATAACCTGGGAACACTTGGCACTTCAAAAGTTGAGCTTTCATTTCGGCCAGTGGTGTTTGAATACTTGCAACGTCATCAATCAGAATAGATGGTTGGTCTTCCTCGATAGCATTAATCCTCGGTCTACCGTGGTTCGGTATTGGATTATTTGTGACATTAGGAGGAGGTGCAAAATTCAAAGCTTTGGAGTCAACCAAGTCTTGAACTTTCATGTGCAAGGCTCTGCATTTCTCTGTTGTATGGCGATGTGCATTGGAGTGAAAATCACATATGGCGTTGACATTATAGTTCCTTGGAAGATTAAAAGGATCAGGTGGAGTCAAGGTTCTTAATTCAATTAGGTTGAGCTTCAGTAACTGTGGAAGTTGAGCTGCATAGGGCATCAGGATGGGATCGATAACCCTATTGATCTGTGAAGTCCTTTGTTGGAATGGACGTTGTTGTTGATTGTTGTTGTTGTAAGATCTCTGTTGTTGAGGAAACTATTGTTGCTATGGGAAGTGTTGTTGCTGAGGATATTGTTGTTGAGGTGCTGGAGTGGGAATGGTGACATCAGCTACTGATCTTTGCATGTATTGAGGCCTACCTCTGCCCATATGTATTGAATTAGTTTCACCCGTCCTACGAGGCCCTGAGAAAGGTTTTCTGGCATTGCTAGAGTTAGCACCATTGTCAGAGATCTTACCCATCTTCAAAAGACTTTCAATTCTCTTACCAGCTATAATCACATCAGCAAAACTAGTGGAAGAGAAAGCAGCAAGTCGGTCAATGTAGGTTCCCTGTAATGTGTTCATAAACATGTCAGTCATCTCCCTTTCAGACATAGGTGGCTGGACAGCAGCAGCAAGTTTTCTCCACCTTGGGGCATATTCCCGGAAACTTTCTCTCGAGGACTGAGGCATACCCATCAACAAAGTCCGGTTGGGTACCTTATCCAGTTTGTACTGATATTGGCATATAAAAGCTTCAGCTAAGTCCTTCCAGTTCCTGACTGTTGCTCTGGATAGGTGAGAATACCACTCACGGGATGCCCCGGTCAAGCTATCTTCAAAGTAAAACATCCTTAGTTTTTCATCCATGGTATAAGCTTTCAATCTCCCCATAAAGGATTGAAGATGGGTACGAGGACAGAAGGTACCATTATACTTCTCAAAGCAAGGAGGTTTGAACTTGTGAGGAATCCTGACTCCTTCCACTAATCCCATATCCATCACATTAAATCCCAAAGAGTTTTGGGATTCCAAGGATCTCAGCTTCTCAAATATTTTGTCCAGACGACGATCATAAACTTCATCAGCTCCAACACCTAACACTGTAAACTGCTCGTCCAGAGGATCTTCCTGCAGAACACGATCTCCAGTGTTTCTCTGGGTATTTCCAATAACATTGACTTAGTCGGCAAGCAGCCCACGCTAAAGCACAACAAGTTTTCTCGAGTAGTGAATAACGTTGTTCACAGTCAGTTAAACTTTTTGCTTAGGTAGTATATTGCATACTCTTTTCGACCAGACTCGTCATGCTGGCCTAACACACACCCCATTGACTCTTCTAATACTGTCAGATACATGATTAGAGGTCTTCATTCAACTAGAGGCATGAGAATTGGAGGTTCTAGAAGATATTCTTTGATCTTGTTAAAAGCTTTCTGAAAGTCATCGTTCCACCTGACTGTTTGCTCTTTTCTTAACAGCTTGAACAAGGGTTCGCAAGTTGCAGTGAGATGAGATATGAGCCGGGAGATGTAATTCAATCTACCTAAGAACCCTCGAACTTCTTTCTCAGTCTTAGGTGCAGAACTCCTGCAAAACAAATGATTAGCATTGTAACACGGTGGGAGAACTGACTTTTAGTCATGTTGCGGATAGCAAGAGTCGCCACCGACTTTTATTTTATCCATAAGGAAGGGACATAAACGAACAGGAAAGACCATTGTTTGAAAAGATTTGGGTTCGGGGGGTATGTTATATAAAGGGAAGGTGTTAGTACCCTTTATATCCATGGTTATCCATGGGCTCTTAGTTACTTAGCTCACTTTAATTATTTTTGGAAAGAGTAGTGTGTGATTAGAAATTTTCTAAGTACTTTGTAATGATCCTCGTATGGATGTATACAAAGCCTTGTTTGAAAATGTTTTGAAATTATTGTGAGGTGTGAAAAGTATTTTTGAAGAGTGAGCGAGTAACTCTGAGGTACCTACCCTAGACTAAGTCATTCATGTTCTTATATGTCCTTTCAAGGGTAAGACTCCCTATTATTAAGGAATAGGTAGTCATTACCTTGGATTTTATTAAGGGACGGGTGTAGGGTCATCGTATGGTCAATGAAGGCAACTTAAGGGTGTCTTTAGCAATTCGTAGGGACTATCATCATTTATTCGAAGGGACAAGATCATTATCGTAGGCAAACTTGAATGGACTTGATCTTTTAAACTGAAGGGACTATGATGATTTATACTTGAAGGGACTTTGCTTAAGACACCCCTATATTCGAGGGACTTGACCATTTTAAATAAGGCAATCAAGAAGAATACCTTAGGAAGTGCAAGATGGCGATCAAAGATCGACTTACGTGTGTGAGTATTGTTTTCAGATATTTATCTTGATTATTAATTTTCTAAGTCCATGGTTCATTTATTTTTTGGCACTCCCTATGTTACTAACCACGCAGTTAATATGAAAAATAAATGGCAGAAATTAAAAGGCAGAAAATAAAATTCCTACACTATTACATGGCTTAGGGGCAGTTACATAATAATAATAATGGCGGAAAATAATAAAAACCAATTAATACAAAGGCGAAGCAGTTACATAATCAGGCAAACAATGAATGAATAACATAAAAATGAGTGAATAAATTAGAAAAAAAAAGTTTGCAAACTAGGTTAAGAAAACAATTAGGGTTAGAGTTTGAGAAAAAATTTAAGGTTTAAAAAAAATTTAAGGTTTAGGAAAAATTTTAGGGTAAAAATTAGAGCGAAATCTGGGTTTTAAGATAAAGATTAGGGCTAAATTTTTAGGGTTTAAAATTTATGAAAAAAATTAAGACTTAAGTTTAAAATTAAGGTTTAGAGAAAAAAAATTAAGGTTTATGAAAAAAATTAAGGTTTATAATAAAAAATATAAGTTTTTAAATAAAAGATTTTGTTTTATCCTTTATAAATTAGTTTAATAATAATAAGAAGAAAATTCAAAGAAAATACATAATTTGATGAAAAAGGGAAAAATAAAGTTTGAGATACCCAAAATATTGGGGGTTGGTGTTGAACCCCTGACTTTGCCTTTGCCAACAAAAACCTTCAGCCACTACGCTACGCCACATTTCTTTGCCAAAATGTTGGGAATGAGTGTTGAACCCACGTTTCTTTGCCAAAATGTTGGGAATGAGTGTTGAACCCACACCCTCAGACTTTCAACCTTAGGTCTTTGTCATTAGGCCAATCAGCACACACCACACACCATCTTCTTCCTCCCACCTGCATATTTTTGGTATATACTATTGGAAGAATAAAAAAAGAAATAAACAGGATCAAATAAAATCGCTACAGATTTTAAAATAATGAAAAATAAGAAAAGCGATTAAAATAAAATCTAAAAAATATTAAAATGATTCTAAAAATCTAATAAAATCAAATAAAGAACACACAATTTTTTTTAGATTTTTTTGAGAATATGAAAATAGAACATAAATCAAATAAAATAGAAAAAAGAGGAATTTGCGATTTTAAGGGTTGAAATCTTTTAGAATTTTTTTCTAAAAGAGTATTGTTCGTCGATTTTTTTCTGAACTTCTGGAAAAAAAATTCGGAGTAAATCGAAACAGTAGTACTTACCTGACTTACATGTTAGCCTGGAATTCTTATTACTATTGCAGCCTTCGAAGTATCGACGAAAACAGATTGCAGCAGATTAACCAATAGTTTAGTTCTCCATGGTGCCCTATGATTCCTGCATCGAAACTTAAATCCAACTATCCAGAAACCATCTACACAATCAAACAAACATATTATGTAATCAAAATCAATTAATCATGCATAAATCATTGAAATTGAAAAAAATCAAAAGAAAAGCAAGAATATGAATTTGGTTTGTATGATTTGGCATGAATTTGATGATGAGGATGATTGGAATAGGTTCAGGAAACCTCAAGGATTCATTTGCAACCTTTAATCAACTTGTAAAAGTGGTGGATTATGGAAACCGAATTTTGAATTGTGTGAAATTTTAAAGTACGAATATGATCCTCTTGCTCTCCCTCCTCTTCCTTGTCTGTTGATGTTGTTGTGGTTATATAGTAATGAAATTAGGTTAAGAATTTGGGCCTTTTGGCAATGGGTTGAGGTTACTTGATTGCGAAGAAAACTATGGTCAAAAATATCAAAAAAAATCAAATGATATGTTTCCAAATTGGTTGTGCACGAAATTGGACAGTATCAAATCAATTTAAATGATGTTTAAGAGCTTCTAGAAGAAGAATCAAATCAAATATTTGTATTTTCATATTTTATTTTGATTTAAAATGAATTTTAATGAATAAAATTCAAATAAATAATAAATAAATTATAAAAATCAGAAAATATTTGAATTGGGTCGTGCTTGATGTTATCATGAAGATTGGGTTGCAAAATAATAGGCCCATTTGGAAAAAAATTAGATTTAAGCCCTTATTTTCTTCATACACCCCTTGAAAATCTCCCAACTTTGACAAGGCATAAATCCCTCAATTTTAAGGCTATGAAGGTGTTCTTGGACATTTTGGAAAGCTTAAAGATTCCTCTAACAAACCTCTTTGGTCTCATGTCCATATATTTTACCATTTTCAAATTATGCTCTTAGGAAGATGTTGACTTTTGAAATGACCTGTAATGTTTTAGCTCATACCTTCCAAATGAAGCATTTTTAGGCTTGGCTTGTGAGACACAAAGTTGTAGAGAATTAAATTTTCTTCAAAATGAGCTTTGGATGGAAACAATTTGATGAAGCATGTGAAATTTATGGCTGGTCAAAGTTCACTTGACTTTTCTTAAGAAAACCCTAATTTAGAAACTCCTGATTCTTGATGATCTGAAACTTCCTTGATGAATCATGATCAACCCTTGATCAAATGATGAATTTTACTTCATAAACTTGATTTTGGCAAAAAATATTGAAGTTTGACTTTAATTTGACCACAATTGACCTCAGTTTGACCTTTTCTATCATGCTTATCTGATGGCTGTCCCCATCGTCGACCTTTTCTATCTGACATTCGTCATATGTCGTGATAAAGAGAAGCCGTCCCCTGCTAGGTGATCGTCCTTCACCTTTGATGACCATCCTTCATCATTATTTCATTTATTCTTTAACCCGATGGTTGTTCTCATCGTTGTTTACTTTAATTTCCGAGCATGATGGTCGTCCCCGTCATGGTCTCTTTATTTCCCCAGCTTGTCGGTCGTCCCCGTCATTGCTTAGCTTACCGTTTTATCCCCAACAGTCGTCCTCTGCTCGATGGTCGTCCTCCATCGCCCGCATTTTAATCATGTTATACTGTCTTTTACAATTTATATCCCTTTTCTTCTTCTCCCCAGTGAGTGCAACTTTTGGACTGTCTTTGGTATTCAACCACAAGTTATCTTGATTGTCTAATAAGCCAGGCGCTTACATCTTGCACAGCTAACTCATGTTTGAATAGGGGCAGCTGTAAACACCCCAAATTTGCCATCACTCATATTCACACCATGGCTTGTGATCTTTCATATTTTCATTAGCATAAGCATACCATCTCATATTGCATATTTGTTTCATCTGCATGAGTTCAAGTTCATCTGCATCTAGGGTTTGTGATCTGAGCAATCTAAGATCCTACCTGAGCCAACCCAAAGGCCTCTAAGCATTCCAAGAGGGTCCATGTGTGTTCTATCATCATATTATATCCCTCAAAGTTCAAGGTAGTCAATAAATCACAAGAACTGGCAAGGCATGGAAGCAGAGCTAGGGTTTTCACTACACAGATGACCAAAATTAGGGTTTTAGTTTCAGAGGCCTTAACTCCAAAAAATTTGGTCATTCTTGTTTCTAATGTTCTTGAGATGTTATAAGGATCATGTGTACCAAGTTTGATGAAGAAATTCATTGTGGAAGCCATTTGTTCATTAGGTAACTTCTTGAGCAAGTCAGAGCAAAATCAGGGCATCTGAGGCCCCCAACAATGGAACCAAAGGGGTATTTTCATCAAATTAAAGTTCTATGATCTTTATTTGATTATTGAAGTGATTGGAAGTTCACAAAATTGAAGAAATTTGAGCTAAACCAAAAGTTGCCAAAAATGGAAATGACTTGTAATGGAAACTTTCCATTTTTGGAAAGTTCTTAAACCTCCTCTTTCTCAACCAAAAATGCTTCAAATGAAAAATTCTTGGTCATGAAAGTTGTAGATTTTCCCTTTTCAAAAAGTACAAGAACATGTTCTAATTCATCATGGAACTCAAGTTATGATCCTTCAAAGTTGGCAAAAATCCTATAATTTTCAAGAATGCACCAAAGAGGATTTTTTGCAAAACCACTTGCCAAGCCATTTCATGACCTCTAATGCATCTCTAAACATCATACCATCATAGTACAACTCATTTTGATCAGAATCGGCCTAAGAATCATACACTTTCATGCCTTGAACTTCAAGAAATCTTAAAAGGGCCAAAACTTCTCAAATTTGCAAAATGGTATGAATCTTCCCATACACTTGTTCCAGCTCATCAAATCTGATCCATAAGCCTTCCTTGATCTCTGCTGAGCCAAGCCATGAACAAATCCAGGCCTTCCATGTGCCCATACCTCAAGTACAACCAACCTTGACTTTTTGCAAAATCACCCATACCAATCAGCATAGCCCACACCAACTATTTTGACTTATCACAGCTTCACATACATGCCTCAAGGGACTCATTTTCATACACACACAAGCCTGCAAGCTCTCACATTTTCAGATTGCCAAAAATCCTCTCAAACTTCATCTCTTCGAATTTCATAAACCAGCCATCAAAACTTCAAGCAAACTTCACCAACCATCTCCATACACCCTCCAGATCATTTCCCAACCCTTAAACAGCCTGAAACCTCAAGAATCCAAAACACGATTTCACTCACCTCTGAACTGAAACCTTCAAAACAGTTTACATAAACTCCTTTCAAACATTCCAGAAGCATAAGGGGGTCAAGGGGAGTGGTTTAGCACCAAAGAAGAGCCCAGAAAGTTCTTGTTTCGAAAGCTTTAGCTCAGGTAACCTCAAGAACATTTTTTCCAGAAATGTGTTTTTAAGTTCTTATATTGTTCTATATGTTGCACTGATCATGGGGATGTGTTTGGTTTTGAAAATGAGCAAGAAATAAGCATGTATTGACTCTCTGAAATTTTGCCCGTAAAACTTGATTGCTTCGATTCTTGTTGTTGTTGTGAAATAAATGAAATTTGTTGCTGGATTCTTGTTTGTTGTTGTCCATTGATCATTTCTGGAGAGTTTGATGCGTTTTAGTGGCGTTTTGAGAGAGATGGCATGAGAGGTTGGCTGGAGAAGATGACTGGAGCTTGCTCCGATCACCTGAAAATCATTAGGGTTAATTTTAGGGTTAATTATGTTAGTTTGAATTCTGACCTTTAGATCATGTTTACCGCGTGTTTGGATGGCCAGGATGCATTCACTTAAACCCTAATCAAATTAATTAAATTAATTAAGATTAATTAACCAGTTTCAATCTGAACCCTAGGATCACGCGCGCAGTCTTCCCCAGTTTAAATCCTGGCCTTAGGATCAGCTGACTTTCCCTTTTAATTCATTTTATTCTATTTCTTTTGCACATTTATTTTAAAATAGCAAAAATCATTAAAAAATTCTGAAATTTTTTATCATGACTTTTATTAATTTTCAGAAACCAAAAATATTTTTATTTTTATTTTTTGCATAAAATTGTATTTTAAAAATATTTTAATGTTTATTTTAATTAATTAATGGAAATTAATTAATTAAAATAGCATTTAAGTTTCTAAAAATCACCAAAAAATTCATGTTGCATCTTAACACATTTAGAAATATTTTCAAACCCTTCATACAAATTTCGTTTTGGTTTTGATCATCATTTGACAATTTTCTTTGAATTTAGGGTTCATAAAATCACATTTTTAAACCCTAACCTTTGAAAAATATTTTCTGCCTAACCATGAAGGGTTTGAAGTTGGTTATTTTTGCATTGTTTCACATATATCATGTACTATCTAGGATATTATTGGCATGAATTTATCTTGCATTTTCAATTTGTTTGGCATTTTACATTGAGGATCACCCAAAAAACCCTAGAAACTTAGGAAATTCATAACTCCTTCTAGGTTTAGCTTCTGACCTCCCCCTTTGGATGGTAACCTAGTATAGGTTTAGGGTTCATTTGAGTGAAGTTTCAATTTTTTATCATGTCATTTGCTTCTGTCTTTGCCATTTTCATCTTATCCTTTCATGTAACCCTAATTTTGCATCTTCATTTGCATTCATCTTGCATATGCATCCATACATGGACTTTCCATGATATTTCATGCATTCATATGTCATATTAAACATATTAGGACATGTTAGAATCATGCTTGATCATTTCTTCATTCATTTTCCATGATTTGCATTCATTTCCTTTCATTAACTTTCATGAACTTTCAAACTTCAAAGCATGCCTACATGACATCCCATTCTCTTGTATGAACACACACATACACTTTGTATTCCTTTGCATCATTTCATAGCATAATTGGCATCATGTGTATGCTTCTGGTTTTGATCTTTGTATTTGCATGTGCATCATTCCATTTCATTTCTTTCCTTATGCATCCTGTGCTGACACTTTTAGGTGGTAAGTTACTTTGAGAAGTGGATTTGCCTTCACTTCTCATTTCTCTTCATCTCTTTCATATGCATCTTGCTGGTTTTGAAGTGAACTTATTCACTTGTGTTCTTTCTCTCTCACTTTCTTTATTTAAGTTACTTATCTTCTTCAATGAAGTAAGTAACTTATTTCTTCTGCTTCTTCCTCCTTTTATCTTGCTTCTTCCATTGGTGGCTTCCTTGAAGATCTTTCTCAAGCCTTACAAACCATAGGAACATCCAAGCATGATAATAATTAGGGTTGTGATTAGTCCCCCTTAGTTTTTACCTTTTAGTCTTCTTTGTGTCTCACTTCTCATCTCATCATTAGAGACTAAACCTTTAAGGTTTTAAGACTTTGGAATTAGGGTTATGCCTGCATCCTTCTCTTAGGATGGAGTGTATAACTTTAATCCTAAGTGTTAAACCCTTAATTTGTTTAAACCTCTTAATCAATCCACTTAATAATCACTAAGACATTAACTTGTAACTTGGGCCTTACATTAGGGTTCTAATTCTTCCTTTATGGTTAAGAAGGACTAACCCTAGTGTTTAATGGACAAGTCCCCCTCAAGTTGTCTTACAAACCATAAAACTCACTTCTTAATCTCACTCTTAATTAAAATCCACTTTAATAAAGGCTTGTCATCTAATGATTTTAATCTCTAATCATGGATTAAGTTGAGGTATCTTCCTCAGCTTAAGTGCTCTCATCTATTATCCTTCTATTAGGATGGTGTAATGAGTTCACTAATCCTTAATTATGGCTTAAACTCATTACTTAACACTACACAAAGAAAACCCAAAAACATCTAAATAATCACAAGTAGGTTAATGATCTTAATCCTACATCATCATGGCAATTAAGTTGAGATGCTTATCTCATTCTTAAAGTATTCTCATTATCCCTAATCAGGGAGGATATAATGAATTTACAACCTTTGATTTAGGCTTAAGCTCATTAACTTGTGCAAAACACCAAAAAACAATAAAAAAAACTCAAAACACCAAAAACAAACAATAATCGTCTCCTCCGGGATTCTTTTCTCATTACACTCACATAAACGAGGACTTGCTTCTTCCGTCTAATGCAAGACAGTTAGCACTCGAGCCAGACAAGTCATACACTTGAGCATGGATAAGCAAGCAGTTCACTGTCAATTTATCTTTTAGTCTCTTTAAGTCGAACTACGGTGTTCTGACTTCCTCATTGCACGAGAGGATACGTAGGCATAACTTAACTGTTATCGAACAAAAGTCTCTTTGTTTTCCCCCTCTTTCAGCGTTCTCTTTTAAGCCTCAGCTCCTGAGCATTCACCTTGTGCACTAACACTTGCATTTCTTTTCTAGCTTTTGCACACAGATAGCACATACACTACCCCTTTTAAACACAATCTTTTAAGCGTGGATCCCGTCGAGTACGACAGACAATCTGGGTGCTAATACCTTCCCATGTTGTAACCAACCCCCTTTCTCAGTTTCTCTAGTTCGCAACCTTCTTATCCATATCTTTCCAGGTTTATGCAGCATTACCTTTCCTTCGGGATAAAAATGTCTGGCTGGCGACTCTATTCAGTTCACTTCATCTTCTCCTTTCACCGACCATTCGCGCTTGTACCGGGATGCAAATCTTCGGGAGCGACAACGACGACCCAAGGTAAGTTGGCTTTTGGGAAGAATAAACGACGGCCCAATAATGAGATAACCTTCGAGAAGAATAAACGACGGCCCGAGGTAACAAGATAACCATTGGTAAGAATAAACGACGGCCCAAGGTAAGTTGTTGATGAAGTTTGTCTGCTAGAGAATTAACCTGAAAAACAAGGTTAGTTTGGTGCAAATATAATGATATATATAACAATCTGTAAGATAATATTTTATGATAATGCGTATGATATGATATAATATGATATGATGTATGTACGAATGAATTATGTCGGGAAGCTGATCAGTAGCTTCATATAACAACTGTTGGCTGGGGAAAATAAATCCCGATTTGTTGCTGAGGAGCATGAAGACTTCGTTCCTGTCTTGTTTAAGAATATCGTACTTAGAACCTCTCGTTTTCGTTCGTCATACTTCTTATTGAAGGATTAAGTTCCTGAATATCCTGACTGAGGATAAAAGAGATGGACATAGATACGGGAGACCTATGTAGTTAAGTATCAATTCTTCGGAGGATATGAAACTACTTGGAGACTTTGTAGAGTTGGAAGTATAAGATATTACTTGAAGTATTCCGTAAGGATATCCGTAAAGATTACTCTGTGGGGATGAACCTACGAAGCTTCGTTGAATTCCTATATCCGTTCGTTCTTAGTAAATACTATTATTATATTTTATGCATTTCTGGTAAACATCAATCATATTCAAAGGCATATATACATTCAAACATAACCAACAGACGTTTCTCGCTTTAGTAAAAGGGGAAAAGTAGACTTGAATTCGGAAAACATTTCTTCCTTGAATAAAGAGGGAAAAGTAAACCTGAACTCGAAGCAAAATCATTTCAACATTGAGAGTGTATAACCAATTGGTTTTTAGAGCTCCTGAGGTTCTTAACTTTCCTGAATAATTTCCCAGAAATTCTCATAGATGGATCTGAAGACATGATACTGACACCATCTGATACTACTGACATAGACAGTAATTTTCACAATATCTTCTGCTGAGAATCCAATATCAAGGTAATACAATGAGAGGAACGTGCCTTCAAATTGTGATGGACCATATACGCTCCGGGTATTAGATTTGGAAAGAGAGCGTTGCCCCTTGGTTGAGGATGAATTGTCTCATAATGGAAGTATCTGAATGGAGCTACCTCAAGAGAAATAAGAAGAATGCCCCACAATAATATTCCCCTGGCATTGTGAACTCTGTAATGTTACCTTTGGTAATTCATATAGATGAGGAAACCTGCCCCTGTCTACTTAAGCATAGTTGAATCTTGACCTGATTTCCCCAAATGAGTTAGGCAGTATCATGGCATGCCCCCTTGATTGGGAGATAATGATTATTCCCCTTGTATACATTGACTTTGATCCAGGAAGCAACTTTGTCTATCATAAGCACTTTGGTTTATTGAACATTCATCCTGTAAGCTCATCTGTGTTTCAAACACTCAGTTATATTCAAAAATATATATTCAAAAATGCAATGCTTATGTCTGTCTTGAAGTTTTGAAAAAGAGTTATTTTAGTAAAACAATTTTTAAGAAAATTGTGATATTAACTCAAGTTTTATAATAAGCCCTAAAAGAGTCAGGATACCTTTTTGTGGCATTATGTTTTCAAACTAACCATGCTTCAGTTAGGACTTTTAAAGGGTTATAACGTGGCCTGGTTCATGGTTTGAGAAACAAAAGATAAAGGCTCAAACTTATTTGTACCCAACCCATTCTTCGTGATGTTCTTCAGTCCTATGTTCGATTAACTTATGCATTGAGGTTCCAAAGTAGTTTGGAATTGTAACACTGACATTTATGATGATTCAGGAATCAAAAAATTTTATTTGAAAATTCAGTCATCTTTCTTTATTGAGGATCTATAATGGCCTTTTTTTTCTCTTTTGACTTTATTATCCCTTCTTTTTGCCTGAACTGTTTATTTCAAGGTTACAGTCAGCGGGATGTCTTAATTTTTTACTAAGTCTTCTTCATAGGTTTTGACTTAGTGAGCTTTTCTTTTGCTAGATATTGACTTGCAGACTTTAGTGATTACAGGGAACCATCATTAGTTGTGTACAACACAAACAATTGGCATAGTTGAGTTAACCGAGTAACTACCCTGCCCCAGGTTATGAATAAGGGTTTTAATTTGCATGAGAATGAAAAACTCCTACTTCATAGGCTCAAAAGGGTTGACAAGGGATTAACTTCCTTATATCTCCACTATTTAGGAATTGAAACAATGTATGTAAATCGTCAGCATAGTAAGTGTTCAAGACAAACATATGCAATTCATTAATGAAAACAAAAGTTTAACATAATAGTAAGTGTTTAAACAACTAAAAGAAATTACAAATGAAAATTCAAATGTTGTCCCATTCAGTTGGCTGAATATCTTCGATTGCAATCTGTGAACTTTTAGGAGCAGTATACTTCACCATGAAATCAAATTTGCCACTTGGTTGTCCCTAGGTGTCCCATATTTCAACAGGAATATGTAGGATTTCTTTCTTGCTACCTCTGGCATTTTGTCTTGCAGCTTCAATGTTTGATGGACGATAGTAGAATTCAATTTGACCTTCTGGTGTAACCTCAAGGATTCCTTCGTCAATCATGTCTTGAATCTTATTCTTCAATGCCCAACAACTATTAGTGTTATGTCCAGGACAACTGTAGTGATACACACATCTTGCATTGGGATTATAGCGAGGAGAAGAAGTATTGGTTTTTCGAGGAGCATCTTTCAAGATAATCATCCTCATTTCCAACAAGCATTTCAAAGCTTGTGACATTGGCGTGTTGAATCGGGTGAACTATCTTCTACACTCCTTGTGTTGTGGTGGATTAGACCTACAATATATTCTTTCTTCAACTAAAGAATTATCAGTAGCAGCTAGTCTCTTCCCTTCTTTTATCCTCATCCTCCTTTTAACTAAGTCAGTTTGTTTCATCGGAGGTTGACTGATGATTAGATCCCTAGCTTTGTTATCTTGAAGCTTGTTGACAAATATTCTCAGCTCTTCTTGCCCCTGGGCTAAACTCTGGATAAAAACCACCTGGCCATTCATCTGAATTCTCATCTCTGTTATCTCAGCTTGTAGTTGTTCCAACTGATCACCCTTGCTGTCTTCGGGGTTCTTCTTTTTCATGTCCTTAGTGAGAAGTGCTTTCAACTCATCTTTCCCCTTGGACAAGTTCAGGATCACCTCTTGAAATTGAGAAAACTGGGTTTGGAGATCTTTGACAGATTGGTCAAGAGTCATTTCTGCTAAAATAAACAACGAGAAGATGAGAAACCTGTTGTGAAACCTGTCATGCAATGATATGGTATGTAGATGCATATGCAATGTTTTCAAGGACCGCTTGATTTAAATTTGTTTAAAGAAAACAAAAAAAAAGATTTTATTAGTAAGTGTTTAATATAAATTTGCCCCTTGGGCTTACAATGAAAGGAAATAACAATAAAGTACAAAAATAAATATATGGGGTTTTAAGTCTTCCATGGACGCTTCCTCTTTGGGTTGAGGTATGTGTTGAGGTTCCGTTACTCGTGAAGTTGCCTTATCAGCTCCAGAATTCTTTCTTGACTAGCTCTGAAATGAGTCTCAAAAGTATCTCTTTGCTCTTTCAACTGAATTCATGACTTCTGCAACTATTCTAAATCAGTGGGCATGTCTGGATGAAGGATGGTATAAGGAACATCTCCTTCAGCGACAGGCTCCATAGTGATTGGTAGAACAACAGGATATGGCATCATAAGAGTCTGAGCACGAGATCGCACCCATTTGAGATAAGGCTCCATATGAATAAAATACTTTGGCTCCAGAGTCTTTCTATCAATGCTCGTATAAACCTTTGATGGTAACCCTGAAGATCATTGTCGTAGTCGAACACAATACCCTGAATAAGCATGTCATGAGGACCATTACTCCGAGCATAACCAAACTGACGTAGAGCTAAAGAAGGTTTGTAAGTAATGCCCATCTTATGCCAAGGAATGGCACATTAGGTAACTCCCCACAACGTTCAATGATAGTAACATTCTCCATATATCGAGAGCACCAATGAATGTCTGAATGAGAAAGTGACATGATCCTCTTAGACCACCTGAACCGTTATTTATTTTTCATCATTGATCGAGGAAGATGAGAAATAAACCACCTAGACAATAAAGTTATGCAACACATTAGAGTTCCCTTCTCCTTTGTAGTACTAGTGTGAAGAGAATGTAGGATGTCTCCAAGTAATGTAGGTACTGGATTACGAGTCAGAAATATGTTGATGGCGTGTATGTTTATGAACTGGTCTGGATTAGGGAACAAAATTAAGCCATAGATCAATAGGGCTAATATCTCCTCAAAAGCATCATAACTCATAGCCTTCAAGAACACTTGAGCTTTCTCCATCAATACCTTAGCAAGAATACCCTTAAATCCGCTTCTCGTTTCTAGGACAATGTCTGATTTCTTCAGATGTAGGGCTGCAACAATGACTTCAGTTTTAGGCTCCTTCTCTAAGCCTGTGAAGGGTCTCTAATCAAGGATAGGTATACCCAGTAATTTGGAGAACTCTTCCATTGTAGGAACCAGCTGATAGTCGGGGAATGTGAAACAATGATGTTTAGGATCAAAGAACTGAAACAGGACACTCATCATGTCTTCATTGAACCCTGAAGTGACTAGATCCAGTAGGTGACCATGCCTCTTGATGAATTGGGAGTTTTCAGAAATTTGAGAGACCAATTCCTTAAGCTTAGGAGGTATTCCTACAAAGTTAATCCGGATAGTATTTCTACGAGCAGAAGCCATGACCTGCAACAAAGAACAAAATAAAAATCCTTTGGTCCTTGAAATGGTTAGTGAAAATGCTATGCTTATGATGCATGATATCATGATGTTATGCTCAAATCACAAACATGTGTCACACACAAACAAGTCACACAATAGCCCTAGGTTTGAAGGCTTGCATGAGGTTTAAAGTTAAGTACCCTCCCTGAAATTTAGTTGGTTCATCCTGTCCTATAAAAGTAACCAGGTTCTAAGGGATCTCAATATCACTGATCCTTCCCAAGGGTGGTTGCTCTGTAGGCAACTTACTTGCCAACCAAAACCCTCAAAGTTTAGGATCTCAATGAGCGTAGCATCGAGTATCAACAAACTTTAGTCTTCACCAAATCCGGCTACCTCACTACTTTCTAAAGGCCAAGATGGGATAACTAGGGTTCTAAAAGTCAGTTAGTGTATTGAAAACATATGACAACCCCATATTATCCTTAACTTACTTAAGGAACATAAGCACCAACCAAGAAGTCACACTAACTATGGCCACCAGATCAACCATATCGGTATACGTCGTACAATTTCCTAGGTTTATTACCATTTACCTAGGGTACACTAGATCCGGGTTAGGATCTTTCACACATAAAGCCCAACAAGTAATATAAAGCAAACAAATCAAACAATTTAAAGTGATCTAATTCCTAAGGGTACCCCTCTTTTACTTAGTAACTCCCCAGCAGAGTCGCCAGTTCTGTAACACGGTGGGAGAACTGACGTTTAGTCATGTTGCGGATAGCAAGAGTCGCCATTGACGTTTATTTTATCCATAAGGAAGGGACATAAAAGAACAAGAAAGACCATTTTTTGAAATGATTTAGGTTCGGAGGGTATGTTATATAAAGGGAAGGTGTTAGCACCCTTTATATCCATGGTTATCCATGGGCTCTTATTTACTTAGCTCACTTTAATTGTTTTTGGAAAGTGTAGTGTGTGATTAGAAATTTTCTAAGTACTTTGTAATGATCCTCGTATGGATGTATACAAAGCCTTGTTTGAAAATGTTTTGAAAATATTGTGAGGTGTGAAAAGTATTTTTGAAGAGTGAGCAAGTAACTATGAGGTACCTACCCTAGACTAAGTCATTCATATTCTTATATATCCTTTCAAGGGTAAGAATATCCCTATTATTAAGTAATAGGTAGTCATTACCTTGGATTTTATTAAGGGACAGGCGTAGGGTCATCGTATGGTCAATGAAGGTAACTTAAGGGTGTCTTTAGCAATTCGTAGGGACTATCATCATTTATTCGAAGGGACAAGATCATTATCGTAGGCAAACTCGAATGGACTTGCTCTTTTAAACTAAAGGGACTATGATGATTTATACTTGAAGGGACTTTGCTTAAGACACCCCTATATTCGAGGGACTTGACCATTTTAAATAAGGCAACCAAGAGGAATACCCTAGGAAGTGCAAGATGGCGATCAAAGATTGACTTACGTGTGTGAGTATTGTTTTTAGATATTTATCTTGATTATTAATTTTCTAAGTCCATGGTTCATTTATTTCTTGGCACTCCCTATGTTACTAACCACGCAGTAATATGAAAATAAATGGAAAAAATTAAAAGGCAGAAAATAAAATTCCTACACTATTACATGGCTTAGGGGCAGTTACATAACAATAATAATGGCGGAAAATAATAAAAACCAATTATTACAAAGGCGAAGTAGTTACATAATCGGGAAAACAGTGAATGAATAACATAAAAATGAGTGAATAAATTAGAGAATAAAAATTTTGCAAACTAGGTTAAGAAAACAATTAGGGTTAGGGTTTGAGAAAAATTTTAAGGTTTGAGAAAAACTTAAGGTTTAGGAAAAAATTTAGGGTAAAAATTAGGGCGAAATCTGGGTTTTAAGATAAAGATTAGGGCTAATTTTTTAGGGTTTAAAGTTTATGAAAAAAATTAAGACTTAGGTTTAAAATTAAGGTGTAGGGAAAAAATTAAGGTTTATGAAAAAAATTAAGGTTTATAATAAAAAATATAAGTTTAAAAAAAACAATTTGTTTTATCCTTTAGAAATTAGTTTAATAATAATAATAAGGAAATTCAAAGAAAATACATAATTTGATGAAAAAAGGAAAAATAAAGTTAGAGATACCCAAAATATTGGGGGTTGGTGTTGAACCCCTGACTTTGCCTTTGCCAACAAAAACCTTCAGCCACTACGCTACGCCACATTTCTTTGCCAAAATGTTGGGAATGAGTGTTGAACCCACGTTTCTTTGCCAAAATGTTGGGAATGAGTGTTAAGCCCACACCCTCAGACTTTCAACCTTAGGTCTTTGTCACTAGGCCAATCAGCGCACGCCACACACCATCTTCTTCCTCCCACCTGCATATTTTTGGTATATACTATTGGAAGAATAAAAAAAATAAACAGGATCAAATAAAATCGCTGCAGATTTTAAAATAATGAAAATAAGAAAAGCGATTAAAATAAAATCTAAAAAATATTAAAACGATTCTAAAAATCTAATAAAATCAAATAAAGAACGCACAATATTTTTTAGATTTTTTTGAGAATATGAAAATAGAAAAATAAATCAAATAAAATAGAAAAAAGAGGAATTTGCAATTTTGAGGGTCGAAATCTTTTAGAATTCAATTCTAAAAGAGTATTGTTCGTCGATTTTTTTCTGAACTTCTGGAAAAAATTCGGAGTAAATCGAAACAGTAGTACTTACCTGACTTACCTGTCAGCCCGAAATTCTTATCACTACTGCAGCCTTCGAAGTATCGACGAAAACAGATTGCAGCAGATTAACAAATAGTTTAGTTCTCCATGGTGCCATATGATTCCTGCATCGAAACTTAAATCCAACTATCCAGAAACCATCTACACAATCAAACAAACATATTATGTAATCAAAATCAATTAATCATGCATAAATCATTGAAATTGAAAAAAATCAAAAGAAAAGCAAGAATATGAATTTGGTTTGTATGATTTGGCATGAATTTGATGATGAGGATGATTGGAATAGGTTCAGGAAACCTCAAGGATTCATTTGCAACCTTTAATCTACTTGTAAAATGGGTGGATTATGGAAACCGAATTTTGAATTGTGTGAAATTTTAAAGTACGAATATGATCCTCTTGCTCTCCCTCCTCTTCCTTGTCTTGTGATGTTGTTGTGGTTATATAGTAATGAAATTAGGTTAAGAATTTGGGCCTTTTGGCAATGGGTTGAGGTTACTTGATTGTGAAGAAAGCTATGGTCAAATATATATAAAAAAATCAAATGATATATTTCCAAATTGGTTATGTACGAAATTGGAGAGTATCAAATCAACTTAAATAATGTTTAAGAGCTTCTAGAAGAAGAATCAAATCAAATATTTGTATTTTCATATTTTATTTTGATTTAAAATGAATTTTAATGAATAAAATCCAAATAAATTATAAATAAATTATAAAAATCAGAAAATATTTGAATTGGGTCATGCTTGATGTTATCGTGAAGATTGGGTTGCAAAATGATAGGCCCATTTGGAAAAAAAATAGATTTAAGCCCTTATTTTCTTCATACACCCCTTGAAAATCTCCCAACTTTGACAAGGCATAAATCCCTCAATTTTAAGGCTATGAAGGTGTTCTTGGACATTTTTGAAAGCTTAAAGAGTCCTCTAACAAACCTCTTTGGTCTCATGTCTATATCTGTTACCATTTTCAAATTATGCTCTTTGGAAGATGTTGACTTTCGAAATGACTTGTAATGTTTTAGCTCATACCTTCCAAATGAAGAATTTTTAGGCTTGGCTTGTGAGTCACAAAGTTGTAGAGAATTCAATTTTCTTCAAAATTAGCTTTGGATGGAAAAGTTTTGATGAAGCATGTGAAAGTTATGGCTGGTCAAAGTTCACTTGACTTTTCTTAAGAAAACCCTAATTTAGAAACTCCTGATTCTTGATGATCTGAAACTTCCTTGATGAATCATGATCAAACCTTGATCAAATTATGAATTTTACTTCATAAACTTGATGTTGGCAAAAAATCTTGAAGTTTGACTTTAATTTGACCACAGTTGACCTCAGTTTGACTTTTTAACTACTTTGACTGATTTTTACATATCTGATCATCTGACCGGGCAAGCTCTTTGGGAAATCTTTGAAACTTGACATGGGGATTCTTGAATACATATGTAATGTTATGAAGCTCACTTGAGGCCTTGAAAATCATTTTAACCTGAGGAAACACAAAACCCTAGTTTTGGACACTTTGCTTAGGAGGAGGCATTGTCTGGGGAAACTCTTACACTTCTTGATCAATTGGGAGTCTTGAGAACATTATGATCATTTATAAGTATTGAGAGACATTGTATTGATTGTGGGAGGGCAAATTTTTGGGTGCAACAAGCATGCAATGCAGTATGTCTATTTGTCTTTAGAGGGTATCCTGGTTTGGTTCTTTGGTTTTGACCTTCCAGACCTCTGGGAATGATGAAGATGTTTAAGTGAATGAAGCTCAAAAGAAGATTCAGGTAATACATAAACCATACATTACGAAATGCCAAAATGCATAGTTTATGATTACAACAAGTTTCCATGGTGGGTCAGAATACAATTAAGTCAAGAATACAAACAAAATCACCATGAGAATTAAAGTACAACCAAAATAAAATACAAGCAAAAGAAATCAAACATTCATCCCAGAGTCATCTTCCTTGACTTCTTTCAGGAGAGCATCAGTCACTGGTCCAACTGGATGCTCCGTGATGGTCCTGATGAGAAGGTTTCTAGTTGCAATGGCAGTTGTCATCTTCTGGTACTTGTCTTGGTCTTTTGATCTCTTCAACCCCGCCCGGAGTTTCAGCTCGGAGATTTCCTTTTGTGCTACTAGGAGTGCTTCTTGACTCTTCTTCTCATTGGCTTCTAGCTGCTCTATCTTAGCCTGTGTCTTTTGATCTTCTTGCAGACGAGCTTCAATGGTCCTGATCCATCTAGCATGACTCTCTTCAAGATAGTGCTCAGCCCTAGCTTTCTGAATCTTGGCTTCCTTGCAAGCATTCTTCAATACCAACTGTGTGACATAGCATGATTTTAATGTGTCAAAAACTTGGCATGTTTATAAAGCTGGATAGGTTCACAATGGAAAAGGAAGGTTTGGCAATTTTGGAAAAATACACTGAATGAGCCGACTCAAATTCATCAATGAGCCGACTCATTCAGTGTTAAATTCATGAGAAATGCTCGGGTCCGAACAGGCTGCCTGGAACATAATTTAGGTCGACTCATAAGAGTACATGAGTCGACTCATGATCTCTCATGAGCCGACTCATCCAGAATTTTTCTCATCTCATTTTCACGGGTCTCAACAGGCTGCTTGTCTATTATTTTAGGTCGGCTCATCTGTAAGTTTGAGTCGGCTCACTTGAAGGTTTGAGTCGGCTCATTGATGTGCTGACTCATTTTTTCATTTATTTTTCTCTCTTATGATTTATTTCCTCTAACCAATATAAATAGCTGCTGAATTTCTTTTGAGAAGGTTAACAAGGAAAGTGAAATAAATACACATAGCTCTCTTCATCTTCTTCATTCTTGCACCAATCAAACAATTACACACAATAATCTTTGTTCGATCTTGGTGTACGTTTTGAAGATAACGTTCAATCGTGAATCAGAGTTTCAGATTGGGTTTAGAGTGTGTGGGTTTTCCTTGGAAAAATCCGTTGGGGTTTTATCCTACAAGATCATTGAAGATTTGGGGGTTTTGCACACATCGAACGGTCGTAGATTCAGCCGAGTGAGGTAGATTGAAAATCAAGTGGATCGTTCTCTCATATCACGGTAGACGGAGGATTGCGAAGGTCTTTGTGGGTTCACAAGTGTGGGAGAAACTCAGCCGTGCTCAAAGTTTGAAGAATCGTGCATTTTTGCAATAAGGGAGCAAATTAATCGGAGGCTTTCTCGACACGCGTGGAAGACTTGATTCTACTTTGGATCAAGGGACAAGAAGAAGAATTGATAGCACCTTCAACTTGGTTTGGTTTGTTGGTTAATTCATTTCTATTCTTGTAAAACAATTGCGATTTAATAAAATTTCCCAATTCAATTTCGAATTGGGGGCAAAGTACTTCGAGCGAGGACGACGAAGGAACTGCCTCAACAAATTCCTTGTGTTCTTATTATTTCTCGCTTTCTATTTTTGTTCATATTGATATTGTGTGCTTGAAAATTCTGGTGTATCAAATTAGTGCAAACAAGGTGTTTGTTAAATTGCTTCAATCAAAAGTGTTGATTAGAGTGAGTAAAATTCTGCACTATTTGACACAACAAAATTGCCCTTGGAGTGTGCACTCTAAGTGTTTGATAAAAAGCTCAATCACACAAGATCATTATTTTTGTATTTGTTTTTTTCTCTAATCATCATTAAGAAGAGTTTTATCAAGTGCTGAATATTCAAGTGTATCATTTGTAAATCATTAATTCATCTAGTCATTATTTCATTCTATTTGGGTTTTACGCATATCCGATCTCCGGTGACTTCAAATTTGAACTAGACGATTTTCCAGGAAACTTCCACTATTCTCTTTCAAATTAATTTTGAAAAGATAAATTTTAAAAAGGGATTTATTCAACCCCCCTTCTATATCCACGCTATCGTCTAACAAGTGGTATCAAGAGCACCGGTTTATCTAGTGCTTCACATACAACTTATTGGAAAATGGACAACGATCCAACGGGGGCGTACAATAGAGCTCCAGTTTTTACCGGAGAAAACTATAGTCACTGGAAAGATTGTATGTGTATCCATATCAACTCTGTTGATAGAAAAATTTGGAAAGTTATCCAAGAAGGCCCTTTTCAAATAACCATGGCCGGACCGGATAATGTCCAAATTGAGAAACCGGAAGCACAATAGGATGATAATGATGAAAAGAAATATAGCTATGATTGGAAAGCTCGAAACATACTTATAGCTTCCTTGGGAGCTGATGAATATTTTCGAGTTTCTCATCACACATCGGCTAAAGCTATGTGGGAAGCCTTACAAGTTGCCCATGAAGGAACCGATGATGTTAAGCTAGCTAGAATTAATACTTTACAACAAGAGTTTGATCGTTTTCACATGAGCCAAGGGGAAACCGTTGGTGAAATGGGAAAAAGATTTTCTCACTTGACTAATAGATTAAATGCTCTTGGTAAAACTACTCCTAATGATGTTGCAACTAACAAAATTTTGAGATGTCTTACTAGGGAATGGTTGCCAAAAGTCACGGCAATTAAAGAAGCCAATGACGTAAGAACGTTAGATCTAACGACTCTCATTGGAAAACTACAAGAGCATGAACAAGAGCTCTTAAACTTAAATAAGCATGAAGACAAAGAGAAGAAAGAAAAGATTGAGAAAAATAAAGATCATGAGAAGAAGAAGAAGTTCATTGCGTTAAAAGCTTCTTCATCAAAATCCTCCACAAATAAAGATAGTGGGAGTGATACGAGTGATGATGATGACGAATCAAATGAAGATATGGGCTTATTCGTAAGAAGATACAATCGGTATTTCAAAAAGAATGAGATCTCTCATTCGGATAAGCGTCTCATCAACTATCGAAGAAATTCAAATCCTTCCAAACAAGAGTACGGTAAAAATACTAAAGGCAAAGGATCTTGTTACAACTGCGGAAAACCGGGATATTACAAACCGGATTGTCCTGTGTTAAAGAAAGACAAGGCAAAAGACAAATATCAAAGAAAAGGCAACAAGGCTAGAAGAGCATATATAGCTTGGGAAAGCGATAGTGAGTCGTCTAGCAAAGATACCTCAAGTGATGATGAAGAGAAAGTAAATCTTTGTCTCATGGCTCATAAGAAAAGCAAGAAAGAGGTAAAACACGCTAAATACGAATATGCTGAAAAACTCTCTTATAATGATTTGCTTAGTAAGTTTAATATTCTCCATCAAGAAGCTAAAGAAGCCTTCAAGCGCATTGCATCCGATAAAAGAATTTTTTCCTATTTAGAAGGAAAAGTTTCGGATAGTGAAAATGCTATGAAAGCTCTTAAGGCATCAATGGTAGAATCTATAGTAGAAGACAAACGAGAATGGCACAACTTTCATGGTTGTGAAACTTGTTGGATTTGGCAAAAGGAGGTCAAAACTCTTCAAGCCAAACTAAACAAGTTATCACAACCAAAAATGACATTCACTATTGATCATTCAAACTTTAGGGAATCAATGAATAATCCATTTCAAAAATACACCTATGTAGTGAAGGATCAAAATAGTCAATGCAAATCAAAACCATTCTTGAAATGTCACTATTGTTGCAGGGAAGGTCATAAAATTGCCAAATGTCGCTTTAGGAAACACTTGGTCCCAAAAGGCATTTGTCAATGGTTGCCTAAAAGCAACAAAATTTTCACTCACACTCTAGGACCCAATGAAAATTGGGTACCTTTATCTCTTGTCTAATCATACAGGTGGAGTGTCTTGAGACTATGGAGAAACGATGGTTTCTTGATAGTAGATGCTCAAGACATATGACAGGTGATATTTCCCTATTCTATGACTTTGTGGCTAAGAAGAAGGGATTTGTTACCTATGGTGATAACAATAAAGGAGCTATACTCGGCAAAGGTAGTGTAGGTAATCCCTCTTCTACATCTATCTCTAATGTCCTTTTAGTTGAGGGTCTTAAACATAACCTTGTTAGCATTAGTCAATTATGTGATAAGGGATATAATGTTTCTTTCTCTAAAGAAGGATGCATAATTGAACACAATGACAACAAAGAGGATGTGTTTAAAGGCCTGAGGGTTAATAATGTTTATTTGCTTGATTTAAATTCTATGATCATGGGTAACCCTAAATGTCTTGTTTCCAAAAGTGAGGAATCTTGGCTTTGGCATAGACGTTTAGCTCATGTAAACTTTGACTTGCTAAATAAGATTGTATCCAAAAACTTGGTAGTCGGCTTGCCTAACATAAAGTTCACTAAAGATCATCTTTGTGATGCATGCCAAATGGGTAAGAAAACTAAGATATCTTTTAAATCAAAAAATTTATTCTCTACTTCTAAACCTCTTGAACTTCTACACATGGATCTTTTTGGTCCATCTAGAGTAAAAAGTATAGGAGGGAACTATTATGGTTTTGTTATTGTTGACGACTACTCTCGATTTTGTTGGACTATCTTTTTAGCTAGTAAAAGTGATACCTTTTCGGCCTTTGAAACTTTTGCCAAATTATCTCAAAACAAACTTGGCACAAAAATTGTAACTATTAGAAGTGACCATGGAGGTGAGTTTGAAAATCATCTTTTTGAAAACTTTTGTGAAAACCATGGCATTGATCATAACTTCTTCGCTCCTAGAACACCACAACAAAATGGTGTTGTGGAACATAAAAACCGTGTGTTGGAGGAATTGGGAAGAACTATGATAAATGATAGTGGTCTTCCTAAATATTTTTGGGCCGATGCTATTAGCACCGCTTGTTATGTTTTGAATAGGATCACTATTCGACCTATTCTAAACAAAACTCCCTATGAACTTTTAAAAGGAAGAAAACCAAATGTTTCACATCTTCATGTTTTTGGTTGCAAATGCTTTGTGCTTAATAATGGAAAAGAGAATCTTGGAAAATTTGATTCAAAGGCGGATGAAGGAATCTTCCTTGGTTACTCTAATTCAAGCAAATCATATAGAATTTTCAATAAAAGATTGCTTATAGTCGAAGAATCTGTACATGTATCCTTTGATGAAGCTTATCTTAATGTTGTCGAAAAAGGTAGTAGTGTTATCGGTGCAGGTGCCTCCTCTAATGAGATTGTTAAAAACTTTGTTGTTTCTCGTGTTAAACCCTTGTCGGATGTTGTGTATAAGGAGCCGGTGGATGTGTCTAGTCTCAAATATGAAGGTGAAGCATCCCCTCAAAATGATCTACCATTGGAATGGAAGACATCAAAAGATCATCCTATCGGTAACATCATTGGAGATATCTCAAAGGGTGTCATTACCAGATCAAGGCTAAGTAATTTTTGTTTTTATTATGCCTTCATATCTCAAATTGATCCTAAGAATGCCAAAGAAGCATTACTTGATGAAAATTGGTTCCTAGCTATGCAAGAAGAACTAAATCAATTTAAAAGAAATGAGGTTTGGGACCTTGTTCCTCCTCCATTAAATCATCGAGTAATTGGCACCAAATGGGTTTTTAGGAACAAATTGGATGAAAATGGCATTATCATTCGCAATAAGGCTCGTCTTGTTGCTCAAGGGTATAACCAAGAGGAAGGCATAGACTATGAGGAAACTTATGCTCCTGTTGCCCGCCTTGAAGCTATACGCCTTTTACTTGCATTTGCATGTTCTCAAAACTTTAAACTATATCAAATGGATGTTAAGAGTGCATTCCTTAACGGGTATATAAATGAAGAGGTTTATGTGTGTCAACCTCCTGGGTTTGAGATTTTTGAAAAACCAAATTATGTTTACAAATTAAAACGAGCTTTATATGGTATCAAACAAGCTCCTAGAGCTTGGTATGAGCGTCTAAGCAAGTTTTTAATCAATCAAAGTTTTTCAAGAGGAAAAGTTGATACTACTCTCTTTATTAAACGTGAAGGAAAGCATTCTATATTAGTTCAAGTATATGTAGATGATATTATATTTGGCTCTACTAATATGAAATTGGTCAAAGAATTTTCAAGTTCTATGCAAGGTGAGTTTGAGATGAGTATGATGGGGGAGCTAAATTTCTTCCTCGGACTTCAAATTAGATAACTTGAAGACGGAACCTTCATAAGTCAAACTAAATATTGCAATGAGTTGCTCAAGAGGTTTGATATGACAAACTCCAAGCCTATTGATACACCAATGCCTACAGCGGCAAGTCTTGATCGTGATGAAAAAGGTAAAGATGTTGATATAAAAAGGTATCGAGGTATGATTGGTTCTCTTCTTTATCTCACCGCATTGCGTCCCAATATTATGTCCAGTGTATGTATGTGTGCTAGGTTTCAATCTTGCCCTAAGGAATCACATTTAAAATTAGTTAAACGAATACTTAGGTATCTTTGTGGTACTTCTAAGTTTGGTCTATGGTATCCTAAGGGTAGTGATTGTTCCTTGGTAGGTTTTTCCGATTCCGACTTTGCCGGTTGCAAAGTGGATAGGAAAAGCACTAGTGGAACTTGTCATTTCTTTTCAAACTCTCTTGTCAGTTGGCATAGCAAAAAGCAAGTCTCTGTTGCCTTGTCAACTGCAGAGGTTGAGTATGTTGCAGCCGGAAATTGTTGTGCCCAAATTCTATGGCTAAAACAACAATTGCTCGACTTCAATATCTCTCTCAAGCAAATTCCAATATTTTGTGACAATACTAGTGCAATTAATCTTACCAAGAATCCTATTCTTCATTCACGCACTAAACATATTGAAATCAGGCATCATTTTCTTAGGGATCATGTAGAGAAAGGTGATGTGGTGTTTGAGCATGTTGATAGTGTAAATCAACTAGCCGATATTTTTACAAAACCACTTGCTACCGATCCTTTCTTCTTTATCCATAGAGAACTTGGTGTTCTTGATATATCTGATAGATCTTAGTAATCATTGTCTTGATTATATTATTTCTTGAGTTAATTTCACTTGTATCTCACATCCTATTATGAGGTCTCATCTATCATCCATCTCTCATATACTCGAGGTAATATCTTTCTTTAATCATTTATCTTAATTCATTCTTGATGTATGTATTTAGTAAGAATGAGTGCATGGAGTATGTTTGTTATTTAGTTTTCTTTATGTGTGATTGTGTGACAAATAACTTGCATTCATGATGATATTTTTGCATTTTGAAATATTTTAAGTGGTTTTTGGTAACACATGTTGTTGGAAATCGCCGGGTCCCAACAGGCCGACTCATGTGTCGGCTCATGGACTCTTATGAGTCGACCTACAGGATACATTATGCTGGCTTATTTCAAATTCAAATTGAGTCGACTCATGGATGACTGTGAGTCGACTCATTGACGCCTCGGCTGACGTGAGGCTGTCTTGAAAAGACGCGCAGCCTGCCAGTTCGCCTCCCTAGGTCGGCCCATCAATTCATACAACCACTTTTACCTTTCCATTTACTATTTCTTTAATTCTTTTTCATTAAAATTCATCATAATTTCATTTTATCATCATAATCTCATAAAACTCTCATATTCTCTCAAGTTTCATCATCTTCATCCATTTCTCAAATCTCTTCCAAAGCTCCATTCTTTCTGCAACAATGGCTTCAAAGACTACAGGGAAAAGGTCATGTGGCTCCTCTTCTCAATCATCCCTTCCGGCTAGTGCTTTGTCTCTTCTTCCTTCTGATTTGGGGGAAGTATATAACAAGCAATTCAATAACAGAAAGGTAATTCCTCAATATGTTTACTCAAAATCAACTGCTTCTCAAATGCACATTCCACACATTGTTGAGCTTATGGACTTCCAAGGTATCAATTCTTTTCTATCTTGTCATGAGGACTACAATGAAGACTTGGTTAAGATGTTCTACGCTGGCTTGGTTGGAAACTTTAACGGTTTTGCGTTCAATTTCCGTATGGGCTCTCGAATGTTTGTTGTCAATGCTCAAGTATGGAAAGACCTCTTTCGCATTGATCCTGAAGAAGCGAGCATTTTAATGACCGATACGGCTCAAGTTGACAACTACGTCTTCCGCACGGAACTAAATGGTATGCTTAAAGAACCATTTACTGATTTTGTTGTTAATTCTGAATTGTTTCCGAATAACATCACTACTGGAAAAGTCAAGCCTGTTGATCATATTCTGCACTGGATTGTTGCCCACAATTTACGACCCAAGAAAGGCGGTTTCTCTCGCATTGATATGAGTGAAGTGCACTTGGTATATATCCTTCACAACAAGGTCAAAGTCAATTGGCCTCACTATTTTGCGAGTCGTATTTTTGCCTTTAAGGAAAAGAAAGGCGTTGCTCTTGCTTATCCTTCCATTATTCAGAAGATTATCGACAAAGCTGAGGTTGTTGGTTTTGATGTTCCTTTGATATCTGTTCCGGATACAAATTGGTTTCAGCAGAAAACCCTTAGCCTCATGGGTCATATATGGGACTATCAAGAACTCCGATATCGTTATGTAGGAAGAGGTGATCAAAATCAACCGCTTGAAGATAATTCTGATGGGGATGATCCTGAAGATCAACCCGAACAAAATGAAATTCTGAATGAAGACGTACCTGCTCCTTCATCTCCTCATCCATCTCAATCGCAACCAGATGACTCATCCAAAATAATGGTGATGCTTCAAAATATGCAAATCCAACAGCAGGCTTACTACACCTCTCATACATAGCGATACACCGAGTTAGAGCGGCGCTTAACTGCGCAGGACAACACCTTTGCTGAGTATGTGTCTGTTCAAGACACTAGGTATACTGCATTGCAGGAAAACTTGGTTGCTCAGGATACAACCTTTAACTCTCTGAACACTAGCTTTCTTCAATTCACCGGAAATGACATGGATGATTCGCAGCCCATCACCTATCAACGCCGTTATCCTTCCAACAGAGATCGTTATCCACACCCTTGAGAGAATAGTTGCATCATATGACATTATCATGTTTTTTTATTGTTTGCTTCAGTTGTTTGTATGAACTCTTATTTCGCATTAATCTAATTATCTTTGCTTATTATTCATTTTTACTTGTCTTTCAAAAATTGTGTGTTTATGAATGACGAGTTCTATCGCATTTGGCTTCTCAAATTAACATTTCATTCGGTTTGCTATTTATATTCCCTCATATGGTTTCTCTTCTTTTTGATGTTGTCAAAGGGGGAGATGATACTGAGATCGATGTATATGAGATTGGGTCACTCAATCAGGGGGAGTTTTGGCGAGTAATTCATCAAGTTTTTGCCATCATCAAAATGGGGGAGTTTGTGTGACATAGCATGATTTTAATGTGTCAAAAACTTGGCATGTTTCTAAAGCTGGACAGGTTCACAATGGAAAAGTAAGGTTTGGCAATTTTGGAAAAATACACTGAATGAGCCGACTCAAATTCATCAATGAGCCGACTCATTCAGTGTTAAATTGATGAGAAATGCTCGGGTCTGAACAGGCTGCCTGGAACATAATTTAGGTCGACTCATGAGAGTACATGAGCCGACTCATCCAGAATTTTTCTCATCTCATTTACACGGGTCTCAACAGGCTGCCTGTCTGTTATTTTAGGTCGGCTCATCTGTAAGTTTGAGTCGGCTCACTTGAAGGTTTGAGTCGGCTCATTGTTGTGCTGACTCATTTTTTCATTTATTTTTCTCTCTCTTATGATTTATTTCCTCTAACCAATATAAATAGCTGCTGAATTTCTTTTGAGAAGGTTAACAAGGAAAGTGAAAGAAATACACATAGATCTCTTCATCTTCTTCATTCTTGCATCAATAAAAAAATTACACACAATAATCTTTGTTTGATCTTGGTGTACGTTTTGAAGATAACGTTCAATCGTGAATCAGAATTTCAGATTGAGTTTAGAGTGTGTGGGTTTTCCTTGGAAAAATCCATTGGGGTTTTATCCTCCAAGAACATTGAAGATTTGGGGGTTTTGCACACATCGATCGGTCGTAGATTCAACCGAGTGAGGTAGATTGAAGATCAAGTGGATCGTTCTCTCATATCACGGTAGACGGAGGATTGCGAAGGTCTTTGTGGGTTCACAAGTGTGGGAGAAACTCAGCAGTGCTCAAAGTTTGAAGAATAGTGCATTCTTGCAATAAGGGAGCAAATTAATCGGAGGCTTTCTCGACACATATGGAAGACTTGATTCTACTTTGGATCAAGGGACAAGAAAAAGAATTGACAGCACCTTCAACTTGGTTTGGTTTGTTGGTTAATTCATTTCTATTCTTGTAAAACAATTGCGATTTAATAAAATTGCCCAATTTAATTTCGAATTAGGGGCAAAGTACTTCGAGCTAGGACGACGAAGGAACTGCCTCAACAAATTCCGTGTGTTCTTATTATTTCTCTCTTTCTATTTTTGTTCATATTGATATTGTGTGCTTGAAAATTCTGGTGTATCAAATTAGTGCAAACAAGGTGTTTGTTAAATTGCTTCAATCAAAAGTGTTGATTGGAGTGAGTAAAATTCTGCACTATTTGACACAACAAAATTGCCCTTGGAGTGTGCACTCTAAGTGTTTGATAAAAAGCTCAATCACACAAGATCATTATTTTTGTATTTGTTTTCTTCTCTAATCATCATTAAGAAGAGTTTTATCAAGTGCTGAATATTCAAGTGTATCATTTGTAAATCATTAATTCATCTAGTCATTATTTCATTCTATTTGAGTTTTACGCATATCCGATCTACGGTGACTTCAAATTTGAACTAGACGATTTTCCGGGAAACTTCCGCTATTCTCTTTCAAATTAATTTTGAAAAGATAAATTTTAAAAAAGGATCTATTCAACCCCCCTTCTAGATCCGTGCTATCGTCTAACACCAACTCCCTTGCTCAGGATTTTCTGATGAAGTCCTCTGTCTTCTCAATCTTAGTCGCATGCTCGATACGGGGCTTCTCTAACCTTTCATTATTTAGACGACTATCACTCCTTTCCCAAAGGGTCTTCTTCAGAGCTTCAAAAAGTTGGGCATTTCTTTCCTTCAACTTTTCAAATTCTTCCGTACTAACTGTGGCTACAGGCTCTACTGCTGATGGTCCTGGTACATCCTCCAGGGTGAATGGCATGCGAGTAATCTGTCCTCTGTTGCGAGACCATTCAATGTACTAAGCTAAAGCCATGCTGTTGCACTTTCCCAGAATAGCAGTCCCTTTTGTCTGTATGTGGTCCCAAGCCTAGGCTGCTTGTCGGACGGTGGCATAATTATTCTGAACAGCACAGTAAAGAGACTTTGTTAAGTCTTGCTCTCGAGGTGGGTGTACCAGGGCATACCTCAACTGTCTTCTGAAAAGCAAAGGATTGTAATAGATGCAACCATTCACTCCAATAAGAGGTACATTATGATATTGTCCACAACTTGTAATTATGTCCCTGCCCTTGGTGTTCTGAGTACACCACCTGATTTCTTCTGAAGTAAGGGCAATCATCCTCTTAGCCCAGTTCCTTGACTGATGTGGATTCAGGAAAGCTTTCGTCTTTGGCATATGTCTCATCAACCAACAGTAGAAAAGAGGTGCACAACATCTGACTAGTCTCCCCCTCTGCTTCTCATTCCTCTGATGCACGGAGTAGTATAAATCTCCTAGAAAGGTGGGAACCGAATTCCTGAGCATGAAGATGTGGATGTCATTCTTGCTTATAAACTTAGGCTCGTCCGCAAACAAGATGATACCATATATGCTAAGAGCCAGGAGAGCACAAACAGTTTCCCACTTTCCTATTGCAACATGACTGGTAGCCTGAGTGATTAAGAAGTCCAAATGAAGGCCTGAGATCCCAACCTTGGTGGTCATATGCTGATCAATGATGGTGGCTTCCAAATGTAAAGCTTTGGCTATGTCTTCATTCTTAGGAGCAGACATCTCATGGTTGAAAGGGATTCCTCTTCTGATAGGGACACCCAACAACATGGAAAACTCTTCCAACAAATGACCTATCTGAAAATCCGGGAAAGTGAAACAAAGAAGAGGAGGGTCATAGAATTGAAGACAGATATGAATCATGCTCCTCTGTGATGCATCCAAGTCCATGATCATGTCCAGGATACCACCATAATGCTCTCTGAATAAAGGAACATGATTAGGAGTGATAAGGGCATGTATCTGCATGATGTCTGTTAGAGGGTACTCAAAGAAATGGTATGTGATGTTGCTCTTCCTGGTTGAATCCATGCTGACAATGGGTGCTGATGAAGATAACTGAAGAAGGTAGCTGATGAGGATGACTAAAGCAGATATGCTGAGCAGAAGAACGGTCAAGACCAAAACCAAAGAAGATGTGGATACCCTGTAAAACAAATAGACAAATGTTTAAATGATGCAATATGATGTATGCTGAATGATATGCAAGGGTTTGTGATCAGGTGCTGGATTGTCAGTTGCTTTGATAGGGTCCATGAGTGTTCAGAATTCCGGATGAAGGTCTGAGAACCAGTAACCAGGTGGGGGACTAAAATAAAGAGTCATTTGTCAAGGATTTCATAAGAATCGGTCCAAAATAGTGTAACCTTAAAACAATTCCAATAACAGGGTATGATGAAGCCAAGGGTTCCTGCAAACCTGTAAACAACCCCACCCACTCACAGGTATTGTTCTAGAACAAAGATCCTCAGGTTCGGATCTATTATGAGAAGTGTAAACACTTCTAACCCGGAGGTACAATGTTTACCCTAATCATAAAGGATCCTCCTCTAATTCACCTCAGATGTAGAAAGTCATCTAAAAAGGTCATTCAGACTTACCAGGCTTCCCAGATAGCCCTAGCACTACAGGAGATATGTAGCACAGAGTTCTCAAGAAGAAACCCATGTCTGAACCGTGTTTTCATATTCCCGCACCAGACCGAAATGGAATGGGAAAGAATATGAATCCACTCTAATCCTATGTCTGTCACTTAGGCATTTGTGTTGGACCTTTCTCACTAGAATACCCTCCCACCAAGGCAAACCAACACAGATGATATGATAATAAAATGAAATGCATAAAGCGGTAAATGAAAGCGATAAAATAAATGTAGTAAATAAAGCTATACAGAAAGTAATAAATAAAGCAAAGACAAAAACACATGTAGCACATAACACCCCTAGTAAAAAAAATGAAACAAGCGCTAGGAGAAACCCACAAGAGAACCAGAAGCCCTGGTTCCAAAGGTTCCCCAGCAGAGTCGCCAAGCTGTCGCTCCCCTGACTTCCGTCACAGTGCAGACGCGGATCGTCGGTGATGTTGGAGGTTGAGATTGAAATAGAGTCGCCAGCTAGGCATTTTTATCTCAAAGGAAAGGTAATGCTGCATAAACCTGGAAGGGTATGGATAAGACGATTGCGAACCAGAGAAACTGAGAAAGAGGGTTGGTTACGACCTGGGAAGGTATCAGCACCCAGATCGTCCGTCGTACTCGACGGGATCCACGCTTACTTGATTGTGTTTAAAAGGGGATAGTGTATCTGCTAAATTGTGCAAAAAAGCTAGGGAGAAAAGGATGTATAGAGTGTTAGTGCAAAAAGAAGGTGAGTGCTCAAAACTGAGGCTTAAGGAAAGAGAACTGAGAGGAGGAGAGGGGGAAGACAAAAAGACTTTTGTTCGATAACTGTTAAGTTATACCTACGTATCCTCTCGTGCAATGAGGAAGTCAGAACACCGTAATTCGACTCAAAGAGACTGGATGATTTGTTGTGAACTGCTTGCTTGTCTATGCTCAAGTGTGTGACTCATCTGGCTCGAGTGTTAACTGTCTTGCATTAGATGGGAGAAGCGAGTTCTCGTTTTCAGAGTGAGTGTAATGAGAAAAGAATCCCGAAGGACACGTTTATTGTTTGTTTTTGTGTTTTCAGGTTTTTATTGTTTTTGGTGTTTTGTATAGGATAATGAGCTTAAGCCTAAATCAAAGGGTTGTGAACTCATTATATCCTCCCTGATTAGGGATAATGAGCCTACTTAAGTATGATATAAGCATCTCAACTTAATTACCATGATGATATATGATTAAGATCATTAACCTACTTGGTAATTATTAAGTGTTTTTGGGTTTTTGTTTAGTGTTAAGTAATGAGTTTAATCTCTAATCAGGGATTAATGAACTCATTACACCATCCTAAGAGAAGGAAGATAGATGAGAACATTTAAGATGAGAAAGACTCTTCAACTTAATTCATAGTTAGGGATTAAATTCATTATATAACAAGCCTTTATTAAGTGGATTTCAATTAAAGGTGAGATTGAGAAGTGGATTTTAAGTTTGTAAGACTAGCTTGAGGGGGACTTGTCCATTAAACACTAGGGTTAGTCCCTCTTAACCATAAGGAAGAGATGTAACCCTAATATAAGGCCCAAGTTACAAGCTTAAGTCTTAATAGTTATTAGGTATTGATCGTACCTGGAGATCAGGATCCGATATGGCTGGCGTCGAGCGTTGTTGAAGGATGGTGGATGATGAGAGAAGGGGGGTGTACCTGCAAGGCACTCTGATGCTGAAGTAAGACACTGAGCAAAGAGTGAGCAAGTACAAGAATTAAGGTCGTAGAATTGAATACCTGACCCTCTCAAATGAGAGGGTTTATATATTGGTCTAAGTGGATGATTATTGGTTCAAACTGTTGGGCGCGGATCGCGGAATCTGTATGAGTAGGTAACGGTCAAAACTAGCCGTTGGAAGACTTCGTCTTGGTTGGTATGGCTTTGGTCGGCAAAGACCATCATTCTTAATGTTGCTCGACATCGAGTGTGCCACAAAGCTGGTTTGCTTGGCCCAATTTTGGGAGTTGGGCCTGCCCAGAACAGGAGCCCCCCAAGTCGTTGCTCCTGCGGAGGAGCGGTGACTTAGTGATGGTTTCGTGTCCAAGGTGTATGCAGTGTGTATGGTGTCTTTCGTGCGTGGACCAGGAAGTCATCGTCGATGATCCTCGGTAGGCGGGAAGTTGTTTCGTCGCTCGACAAAAGGGGATATGAAACGAAAAGTTGGTGTGTCTGGGAATTCGCGCCTATTTAATGTTCTGACGGCTAGCCTAGGGGCTAGAGCGTAGGTAATTATTGGCTAGGGGTAGGGGTCACGCGTCTCTGCATGTGTTCTCTTCCCTATAAATAGGATCCCAAGGCTTTTTTGTAAGCTTTTTCGTTTCGCCTTCTTCTCCACTGCACTGCTCGTTCGTCAGTCGTTGCTTTCAGCCGTCGACCACCGCTTTCATCCGTCGACCACCACCTCCAAAGCTAATTATTTCTGCAAATGGCCTCCCAAGCTCCAGGTACGGCTTTTATTTGCGTTTATACTAGTCATAGGCTTGATTTGTAGCAATGTATATGGCCTAGGATAGCGTTTCCGGTAGTTTAAGTTTAAAATAAGTAGGTAAAAGATCTTCTGCCACCGTTGTTCGTCGACTACGAACCCTAGTTCGTGGTCGATGATGGCCCTGGTCGACCTTGACTTAGGGACCTGACAAGTATTTAGGTTTAGATCATATCATTGCTGATGTCGGGCGTTGGCCATTGCCTTGAGCGATGGTTAGCCGGGGGCTATGGCTCAGGATCTTATTCTCGGGCCGATGTGCGCCCTTTCACTTGTCGAGCGGTGGAAGGGTGGATTTGATATTCTTAATCGAATTCACTGACGCCTTTCCTCTACTTTTCAAGTGAGAATTCGCTCATGGACCTGCTTGATATCTCTTCGGAAGAAGTGTCCTCGGAAGACTCTGGTTCTTCCGCATCTGTCCCCTCTGACTCCGTATGCTCGTCGGGAGAATCAGACGCGACCACAATGGAAGAAGGAGCCCCCGACTCTGGAGAGATGACGGATTCCCCTCGATGCCCAAAAGACATAAGAATCGCACCCAAAGAGTGGGTAGTGGAAGACTTGCTCGACAAAGTATCGTCGTTTTCGAGGCCTCGCGCGGAGCCATTGCCCACTGTCGGTGACCCGGAGGATTGGGTGGTCACTTGCCCGGGGGACGATGACCGTATCTTCTCAGACTTCGGTGGTCGCAAATTTTCAATGTACGAGTACGTGACTTCAGTCTTAGGGGTAACCTTGCCCTTCAGCGACCTGGTTTGCGCTGTGCTCGGGCACTTGTGTGTGGCCCCGTCCCTGTTGAACCCCAACTCTTATGCATTTCTGAGAGCGTTTGAGGTAATGTGTGGCCATCTGGGTGTTGGAGCCACGCTTCCTTTGTTCTTTCGTCTGTTCTCGCTGCAGCACCAAGTACGGCGGGGGACCGAGCGATAGGGATTTATCTCCTTCAAGCAGCGGACCAAGATTTTCAAAGCTCACTCAGAGTCTATCCGGGCTTTCAAGACGAATTAATTTTTGATTAAACTGGAGAGCGCGGAAGCTGTGAGGGCGCTGAGTTTCTTGGGGATAGACACCGATGAAAATGACGAGCCTAGACTCGATGATCAAGGACAGGTGATTCCGAGGAGGCTCTGGCTGTTTTCTTTCTCGTGGAGTTACGCTCACTACGGGCGACTGGTTAGTGAGTTCATCCAAGTAGGGGACTCCCTTAACGAGGATGATGCGGCCAGCTTTGAGGCCTTTAGGAAATTGATAGCTTCGTTTACCCCGACTCCTCTGCTGGACGGAGAGGGTAAAATAATGCTGGACTAGGATGAGGGAGAGGCTGTGGAGCGTCCTTTGATAGACGTCACAGACCTGCTGGCGTGTAACACCGGGCAAGAAGTGTCTGAGTTTTTTGGTATTTGTTTTTATTTCTGCTTGTTACTATGTTTTGATAATTTTTTGTCGTCCGTGACTAATCTTGTGTGCTCTTTTTCTTTCCTTTGCAGGTTCCCTGTCGAACCCTCTTGACAAGATTCAGGAACGCCTGCGTCAGCAACAGAAGAAGAGGTCGCAGGTCGTTCAAACCAATCTGACTGAGACGAGCGGCTCTGGGTCAGACCCCCTGGTTCAAGGTTCTCCGAGCGCGTCTATCAGCTCGCTTATGAAAAAGCATAAGTCTGCATCGACCGTAGACTTGACGGCCAATGCTCCCTCCAAACCGAAGCATGTGTTGCCTCCCTGCTTTGTGAAGCGAAATTATTTTGAGGGGACGAGCATGGAGATTGACCGGGCGGACTCTCTGTTTGTCAAGGCAATGGATCGCCCTGCCCGACGGCTGTCTCTGGCTCAGGATACGAGCGCGGTCATGCGGGTTTTATCCATGGCCTGGTTGACGGCCGAAGGAAACCCTGGGCAAGAAAGGGAGGTAGCGAGGCTGAAGGAGTTGTTGGCTGCTGCCGAGAGGAAGTTGACGGCAGCCTCTGAAGAAGCCACTGCCACTGCTAAAGAGCTGACTGAGCTAGGGGAAAACATCGCAAAGCTAGAGGTCGACAAGAGGAGGGCCTTAGAGCAGAGCAAAAAGTTGAAGGACGCCTTTTTCCCAAAGGAGGACGAAGATGTTGAGACCAAGAGCTTGGTGACCAGGGCCCAGTTCCTTGCTCGGATCGACCAAGACATGGAAGACCTGAACTCGTCGACTGAGCTCAGTTTCCAAAACGATGTGGATCAGATACGAGCTCTTCATCCTGAACTGGCTTTGGATACCGGCCGGATCAGCTATCTCTACAAAGTCGAGGATGGCCAGATAGTGGTTCCCTCGGACTTAATCGCGGAGGATTCTCAGCCCGGGGAGACTGCTAAGCTTGGCTAGTCAGAGGTGTAGCCGAACCAGGGCGAAGGTCAACCTGGTGCTTCGGAAAGGGAGGGTAATTAGTTTTGGCCTGCGTTTCGTTACCTTGTAACTTATTATTTTTTCTGGGGACGTGGTCCCCTTTGTATGTAACCACGAACAAGTCGGCCCTTCGGGGTTGCATTTTTGCAGTAAAATTCTATGTTCTTGATGGTCGTTTATTATTTTACAATGTTTTCTGTTTAACTGTGCGTCCGTCGGAGGACTTTTCCCTTTATTTTTTTATAAACGCTAAGTGTTTGACGTCTTTGTAATGATTGGATGTGATTAAGCAAATACGGGGTGTGTGTTTGTGATCTGTTGGTTTGGGGGACCAACCAGATTTTGGAGTCTGGCTCCTGGTTGGTGCCCGGGCCAAGGTAATGGCTCGGGCTCCGAGGCTTGAACGTCCCATCGCGAGCTGGGGTTCTGCCTGGTCGTGGTACGTAGGCGACGTTGGACTCGTTTGAGTATCCGCCCGTGCGATAGTTATCTCATTCTCTTGGAAGAAGATCCTGACAATCATGTTATTTTGGGCTGCCGTGCTTGTACCTGGGTACGCAGTTCATAGTCGGACCTATCGCTCCTCGCTTGAGAGTCGAGCAAGGTGACTCTGTATGTTAACTGTAATATTGCTTGAGCTTCTCGGCGTTCCACGGCCGAGCAAGTTCTTCCCCATGTAGATTTTCTAAATAATTGGCTCCATTTTCGGTCTTCGCCCGGACGCGATATGGGCCCTCCCAGTTAGGCGTAAGTTTTCCTTCTTGGGGGTATCTGTGATTTCTTCTTAGAACGAGACTACCCACCTTGAACGTTCGTCTTATGACTTTAGAATCGTATCGAGCAGCTATTTTTTGTTTGAGAGTGGCCTCTCGGAGAGCAGCTTCTGATCGGATTTCTTCGACCAGGTCAAGCTCGTCTCTTAAAGCTTTGGAGTTGGTGTCCTGGTCCATTGGGGACTCTGTCCGTCTGGATCGGATGTGAATTTCCACAGGGATCACTGCTTCGGTCCCATATGCCAACCGGAATGGGGATTCACCGGTCGTTGAGTGGGGAGTGGTTCTATATGCCCACAGCACGCTGTGTAACTCCTCTACCCAGTGTTTCGTGTGTTCGCCTAGTCTTTGTTTTAGGCCTCTTAGGATTACTCTATTTGCAGCTTCTGCTTGTCCGTTAGTTTGGGGGTGTAAACACCCCAAATTTGCCCTCACCCATTCACACCATGGCTTGTGATCATTTCATATGCATAAATACAATCATATCATCTCACACCTCATTTTTGATTCACTGCATAGTTTCTAGGTCATCTGCACCTAGGGTTTGTGATCTGAGCAATCCAAGAGCCTTTTGAGCCACTCCAAAGGCCACCAATCACTTCAAAGGGATCCATGTGTGTTCTTGTATCATATTACATCCTCTCAAAGTCAAGAATGCCAAAGGATCACAAGAACAGAGGTTTGCATGGAGGCAGAGCCAGGTTAGACTGCACAGCTGACCTAAAATTAGGGTTTTGGTTTCAGAGGCCATAACCCCAAATTTTTTGGTCATTCTTGTTTCCATTGGTCACTATATGGTATAGGGAGTATGCATATCAATTTTCATGAAGAAATTGCATTCAAGAGTTGACTTTCTAGACAAGTCAGTACAAAATCAGGGCATCTGAGGCCCCCAATGACCCAACCAATGGGTGATCTTCATCATTTTGAGTGTATATGATCTTTATTTGATCATGGAAGAAGGTTGAAGTTCACAAAAATCAAGAATTACAAGCTTTTGCAAATGTTGACTTTTTAGGGCATGGTTGACTTTCCAAGAATATGTCATTTTAGGTCATTTTTCAAGCCTTGATTCTTGATCCAAAAAAGCTTCAAATGGAAAAACTTTGGTCATGAAAGTTGTAGAATACATTTTTCCCTTTTCAAAAAGTACAAGAACATGATCAAATTCTTCTTGGATCAAAAGTTATGGTGTGACAAAGTTGGCAAAAATCATTGATTTTCAAGATGTGCACTAAATGGAAAATTTGCAAAATCATGTCTCAAGGCAAGTTGTAACTTCTAGTTGGCATCAAACCATTACACAAACATTCTATGTGACATAAAATCAGATTTGGACCAAGAATTCCTCATGTTCATGGCTTGTGTAGCAAGATAGTCACATGTGAACCAAAGAGGAACAAGTTGCAAAACTCATGATCACATTTCCTATCACTTGCTACATTGGATGCTGAATCTTGCTAGCCTTTCCCCTCACCCTTGCTGCGCAGCCCCATGCTTTGTACTAGCCTAGAACCAAACCATACTTTCCTTACACAAAGAGTGGACTTTTGGCAAAAGTGAACTTACCAATCAATAAAGGCCAGGTCAAATCATCTGACCTATGGGATTATTTTATACTATCCAAATGCAGGCCATTTCATATAGAAGGCAAGGTTGAAACACATCATAAGAGGGCATACACAAAAACACTCCATCAAGCAAAACTCTTCGAATCTTCCTGCCCAGCTCACAATCATTCAAACCATTTCCACACATCAACTCACATTGCCTCACTGAGCCTAAACCAACAAGACTTGAGCCTGAATCAAGCAAGAACACCATTCCTCCATTTTCACCCCCAGAAGCAAAACCATTCGAAACTCACTCCACAGTTCACTCACACTCAAACAAACTTCATAAACCTTCTCCACTCATCATCTGGACCACAAAGAACCACTCACATTGGCCTGAAACTGCTTGCATCACCATTGCCATTTTCAACTGAGCTTGAGCAGAAGCTGTTCAAACTCTTCATCTAGCCAGCATAAACTTCTCCAAAGCATTCAAGCATCACCAGAGGGTCAAGTGGAGTGGATTTCACAAGGAGGGGAGGTCTGAAAGTTGTTGGAGTGAAAGCTTCGAATCTCAGGTAGCTCAAGAACTTTTTTTCCAGAAATGGATTTTTAAGTTCTAAACTTGTTCTCCATGCTTCACTGATTATCCTGATGCTTTTAGTTTTGAAAATGGTGATGAAATGAGAATTTAATTGCTTCCTGAAACTCTGTTGACCTAAAAATTGTTTGGTTCGATTCATGTTTCTGGGGAAAAATAAATGTTGTTTGTGATGGGGTTTTGATTCAGTGGATCATGGGAATCATTTCTGTATGCTTGGTTTTCATTTTTGTTACGTTTTGAAGTTTTTAGGGATTTTCAGGTGGGGTTCCCACCGGAGAAGACGACCGGAGGTCTTCTCCGGCCACCTGAAAATCATTATGCCCTAATCCAGTCATTAATTTCCATTTGAATGTGGAGCGTAGATTTCCCTTGACCCGTTGACTACCCGCGCGCATGTGTGGCCTGGATCCTCCCAATTAGCCCTAATCCACTTAATTAGATTTAATTAATTATAATTAAACTAATTTAGTCAGAAGCAACCATAGCCCTTGGATAGCGCGCGCGGTCAAACATTTCAAATCCAGACTCAATCTCAGCCACTCTTTCTGTTGACTTCATTTAAAATTCCTTTTTATTTCTTTTTCTTTCATTTAATTTGCCTAATTTATTTAAAATAGTAAAACTTGTTTAAAAATTATGAAATTTTTTATCCTAAGTTTCATTAATTTTTCAAACACAAAAATATTTTCATTTTTATTTTTATCATTAAAAAAGTATTTTTAAATATTTAAAAGATTATTTTTAATTGATTAATGAAAATTAATTTATTAAAAATACTTTTAGGTATTTAAAAATCACCAAAAAATTCATGAAATGTTCCAAGACATTTAGAAACATTGTCCAACCTTCAAACCAAATTTCTTTTTTGATCTTGATGCATTTTTGAGAATTTTCCTTTGAATTAAAATCATTTTTGTGCATTATTTTGATCCTAAGTTCAAAAAATCATTTCTGCCTATCCATGAAAAGTTGGACATTGATTCTTTTTGCATTGCATTGTGTTTAGCATGTAGTTTTTGAGATTAAATGGCCATGATTTGATTCCTCATTTTCAATTTGTTTGGCATTTCTTTTGTTTGGAAACCCTAAAAACCCTAAAATCTTGTAAAAATCATATCTTGAACTTGGTTAGGAATTGAGACTTCTCCTTTGGGCAGTGGTTTAGTATAGGATTAGGGGTCCTTTGTGTGGCATTTTCCATTTTTTATCTTAGGGTTTGCTTCTGTTTTTTTGGTTTTTGTTTGATGTATGATTCATAAACCCTAATTTGGGCTTCCATTTGCATCCCTCTGGCATTCTCTTGCATAACATGACTTGCCATGACATTTCAAGCATCCATTTGATTCATTTGACATCATAAGACATATAGAAAGCATGTTTGATCATTGCATCATGAATTTGCCATGTTGTATGCCATGTGCACTTCAATACTTTTCATGTTTGTTCATGGTTCCTTGGTTGCTTCATTTGCATTCATGAACTTGTATGATCATTTCCATGTGCTGCATCATGTTTGTATCACTTCATAGCATCATTAGCATCATCAACATGTTTCTGGTTTTGTTTCTCATCATGTCATCTCATCCCATTTTGCATTGCATTGCATTTCTTTTCTAACATTTCAGGTGGTAAGTGATGTTGAGAAGTGAATTTGCCTTCACTTCTCATAACTTTTCTTTTCATCTCCCTTGCATCCATTGCTGCATTTTTGTTTGTGTTTGAGTTTGAGCTTGCTCATTCTTATTCTTCTTACTTTCTTTCTTCAAGTGACTTGACTTCTTGAATGAAGCAAGTCACTTTGCTTCTCTTGATCCTTTCATCTGCTTCCTGGTGGTTCCATTGAAGATTGTTCTTGTAAACCTCACAAACCTTAGGAACAACCAAGCATGACAATGATTAGGGTTTTGATTAGTCTCCCCACTTTACCTTTGTGTCTCTTTTGAGTCTTCTCTTCTCACCTCATAATCAGGGACTAAACCCTAAAGGCTTTAAGGCTTTGTGATTAAGCTTATGCCTGCATCCTTCTATTGGGATGGAGTGTATAAATTTAATCCTAAGTGTTAAACCCTTAATGTGTTTAAATCTCTTAATCAATTCACATAATAATCATCAAGACATCACACTTGTAACTTGGGCCTTGCATTAGGGTTCTAATTCTTCCTTAAATGGTTAAGAAGGACTAACCCTAGTGTTAATGGACAAGTCCCCCTCAAGTTGTCTTACAAATCATAAAAATCACTTCATCATCATATCATTAAATAAAATCCACTTAATCAAAGGCTTGTTTTGTCATGAGTTTAATCCCTAATCATGGATTAAGTTGAGGAGCTTTCCTCAGCTTAAACATTCTCATCTATTATCCTTCTATTAGGATGGTGTAATGAGTCTGTTTAATCCCTGATTATGGCTTAACCTCATTACTTAACACTAAACAAAAACACCAAAAACATCTAAATAATCACAAGTAGGTTGATGATCTTAATCCTACATCAAAAGGTGATTAAGTGTGAGAATCTGACTTCACACTTAAGGTATTCTCATTACCCCTAATCAGAGGGAAGATGTGATGAGTTTACTAACCCATTAGTTTAGGCTTAAGCTCATTAACTTATGACAAACTTTCAAAAGCAATAAAAGACTGAAAACACTCAAAAACAAACAATAATCGTCTCCTCCGGGATTCTTTTCTCACCTCATTCACTCACAAACGAGAACTTGCTTCTTCCGTCTAATGCAAGACAGTTTGCACCTGAGCCAGACAGGTCATACACTTGAGCATAGACAAGCAAGCAGTTCATCAAGTCAATTCATCTTTCAGTCTCTTTGGGTCGAACTACGGTGTTCTGACTTCCTCATTGCACAAGAGGATACGTAGGCATAACTTAACGGTTATCGAACAAAAGTCTCTGCATATTCCCCCTCTTTCCAGCATCATTCTTTTAAGCCTCAAGGTCTTGAGCATTTCATTCTTATCTTTACACTGACACTTCACATAGTTCACTTCACTTTTCTTTTGCACTGACACTTGCATTCTTTCCAGCTTTGATACACAGATTGCACTGACACTACCCCTTTAAAACACAAATCTTTTAAGCGTGGATCCCGTCGAGTACGACGGACAATCTGGGTGCTAATACCTTCCCAGGTTGTAACCAACCCCCTTTCTCAGTCTCTCTGGTTCGCAACCGTCTTATCCATCTCTTCTTAGGTCTATGCAGCATTACCTTTCCTCCGGGATAAAAATGCCTAGCTGGCGACTCTATTCATCTCCAGTGAGTTCACTGCTGTGTGTTCTCATTGTCCCTCTCGCCGACCGTTCGCGTCTGTACCCTATTTGACCTAGCTTCATTTATCGGGAGCGACAGCTTGGCGACTCTGCTGGGGAACCTTATACTGCAACCAGGGCTTCTGGTTCTTTTTGTGGGTTCCTCCTAGCGCTTGTTTGATTTGTGTTTACTGGGGTGTTATGTGCTTGTTTGTGTTTGTATATCTGTATTTATTTTTGCTTTGTGTACAGTTGTTTACTGCTTTCTTTACAGCTTTGCATTATATCATATTGTCATACTGTGCTGTTGGCTGGATCTGGTTTTTGTTTTGGTGGGTGGGTGTTCCATTGAGAGTTAAGGTCCTATACCTGGGACCTGAGTGACACCTAGGCTAGAGTGAATCATATTATTTCCCATTCCATTTCGGTCTGGTGCGGGAATATGAAACACGGTTCAGATGTGGGTTTCTTCTTGAGAACTCTGTGTTGCAGATTTCCTGCAATGCTAGGGCTATCTGGGAAGCCTGCTAAGTCTGGATGACCTTTTAGTATTGACCTTCAGAAACTGAGGTGAATTAGAGGAGGAACTGTTATGGTTATTGTAAACACTGTACCTCCGGGTTAGAAGTGTTTACACTTCTCATAACTGATCCAAGTCTGAGGATCCTTGTTCTAGAACACCACCTGTGAGGGGGTTGGGCTGTTTACAGGTTTGCAGGTACCTTGACCTCAGAATACCCTGTTATTTTAATTTGATTAAGAATACTCCATGTTGGAACAGTTCTTGTGATTCTAAACCCTGGATATGTGGCTCTTTATTTGAGTCCCCCACCTTGGTTACTGGACTTATGGACCTCCATCTGGATTTCTTACACACATGGACCTATATCAGAGCACTTGATCAGATCCAGCTCAATCACAAACCCTTTGCATATCATTTGCATACATAATCATTGCATCATATTGACGTTTGCTTATTTGTGTTTCAGGGTATCCATCTTCATTTGGTTTTGGTTTTGACCCCATCTTCAGTATTGACCTGTCTTCATCAACATTTGCTTCAGCTATCAGCTGTCTACTTCAGTCATCAACACCAGCCAGTCAGTGGCCCATTCTTCAGTATCCTCACCAGCACTTGTCTCTACTCAGTCTCAGCATCATGGCACCTAAGAAGAGTAACATCACCTATCACTTCTTCCAGCCAGAGTTAGCAAACATCAGGAGGATTCAGACCCTGATCACTCCAGACCATATACCACTGTTCAGGGAATACCATGGAGATATACTTGATATGGTTATGGATCTGGACCCTTCACAGAGAAGCCTGATCCACACTTGCCTTCAGTTTTATGATCCCCCACTGAGATGTTTCACTTTCCAGGACTTTCAGTTGGGCCCTCTATTGGAAGAATACTCATCATTAGTTGGTATACCTATCAGGAGAGAAATCCCTTTCAACCCTGAGATGGTTTTCCCAAGTAATGAAGAAGTAGCAAAGGCATTGCATCTGGAACCAACCCTGGTTGGGCAGCATATGACTTCTAAAGAAGGAATCCCTGGCCTGCATCTGGATTTCTTGATTTCTCAAGCTACTTTGAAAGCTTCTTTAGGAGAATGGAAAGCAGCCTGTGCTTTATTGGCCCTGAGTATATATGGGATTGTATTGTTTGCAGATGAGCCTCGATTCATTAGTAAGAATGCAATCCATCTGTTCATTCTAAAGAACCCAGTGCCAACTTTATTGGGTGATCTCTACTATTCAGTGCATCAGAGGAATGAAAAACAGAGGGGAAGACTGGTGAGGTGTTGTGCTCCATTGTTCCATACTTGGCTTCTCAGGCATCTACCCAGGACAGATGCATTTCTGAACCCACATCAACAGAAAAACTGGGTTGGAAGGCTTACTACTCTTACTTCAGCTGATATCAGGTGGTGCACTCAAAGCACAAAAGGCAGGGATATCATCACCAGTTGTGGGCATTTTCCCAATGTGCCCCTAGTAGGAGTTAAGGGTAGTATTAATTACAACCCTCTGCTGTTCAAAAGACAACTGGGCTATGCACTGGTCCACACTCCTAAGGCACAGGATTTGGTTGAGACTCTTTACTGTGAGAACAAGATTAGTCTGACTATTGTTAGGCAGGCAGCCTGGGCCTGGGATAATGTGCAGACTAAGGGGATAACCATCTTGGGAAAGTGTAACAATGTGGCATCAGCACAATATTATGATTGGTCCCATGCCAGAGCTCAATTCTCTGGGATGCCCTTTACTATAGAAGATGTGCCTGGGCCTTCCACAGCACCACCTCCAGCAACTGTCAGCTTAGAGGAGTTTGAGAAGTTGAAAGAAAGAAATGAGAAGTTGACTCAAGCTTTACAGAAGACCCTCTATGAGAGGAGTGATGGAAGATTGGATATTGAAAGGTTGGAAAAGTTGAAGAAAGAGCATATGGCTAAGATTGAGAAGTCTGAAGATTACATTAAGAAGTCTAGGGCTGGAGAACAGATCCTGAAGAATGCTTGCAAGGAAGCCCAATTCCAGAAAGCTAGGACAGACTTGTATCTGAAGGAGAGTCAGGCTAGGTGGGTCAGGATCACCGAGGCTCGTACTCTGGAGGACAAGAGGGTCCAAGACAAGATGGAGCAAATGGAAGCTAGTGCAAAAGAGCAACAAGAAGCCCTGGCAGCAGCCCAGAGGGAGATATCAGAGCTGAAGATCAGAGCCGGAGTGAAGAGGTCCAAAGACCAAGGTCAACACAAGAAGCTAACTACAGCTGTGGCTACAAGGAATCTCCTCATCAGGAACCTTACAGAGCGTCCGGCTGATCCTGTGACCGAAGCACTTCTCAAGGAAGTTCGGGAGGATGAGTTTGGTCTTGGTGTTTGACCATTTGCTTGTTGTTGCTTTTATTCCATGTACTTCTATTTTCCTGTAATGTATTTTGACCCCTCAGAGGGCTTGTATTTGTAAAACAAACTATGTACCATTTGGCCTTTTGTAATATATGTATTAGTCTGTTCCATCTGAGTTTACTTCAAAAGCAACATCAACAGCATCTTCAAGGGTCTGGAAGGGTCAAAACTGAATGCCAAGCCGGATACCTTGAGAACAAATAAGCATACTGCATTGCATGCTAACCCTTTGTTTGTTTTGTAGGTTTTTGTTTGTTGTTGCTAACTCTGTTGTGATGTTCAGGAATTATTGCTCGACGACGAGGGTTCCCACTCAACAGGCCACACAGATACCCCACCCGAAGCAACCTTCCGGGCATTCAGATGGATCAGATGCAGCAAGACCTTACTGAGGTCAGGAACCAAATGACCAACGAGAGGTTGGAAATGCGGAACCAAATGACACAGTTTATGGAAGTAATGAACAACATGGCTCAAAGCCAGGAGAGGCTCAGAGCTTTGGTGGAAGGGAGAAATCAGGAAGATCATCAACCAGGGACTGCTGGGACTAGCAACAATGAAAGAGTCCAACCACATGTCAATCCCCCTGTCTTTGGTCCCCACCTTCATCCAGAGGCCAACATTCCAGTCAATATACAAGGAACTGCCACAGTCGGGAGGGTACTGCAAGAAGACCCTCAAGAAGACCAGTTCACAGTAATGGGAGCCGGGGAAGAGGCTTATGATAGAATATTGGATGAGATAGCTGAGAAGTTAAGGTCCTTAGAGTCTCAAAACTCTTTGGGGTTCGATGTTATGGATATGGGCTTGGTAGACGGGGTCAGGATCCCCCACAAGTTTAAGCCACCATGTTTTGAAAAGTATAATGGGACTTCCTGTCCTCGAACTCATCTACAATCTTTTCTCGGAAGGCTAAAGGCCTATACCATGGACGAGAAACTGTGGATGTTCTACTTCGAAGATAGCTTGACTGGAGCTTCGAGGGAATGGTATTCCCATCTGACAAGAGCAACTGTAAGATGCTGGAAGGACCTGGCAGAGGCCTTCATTAGACAGTATCAGTATAATCTGGATATGGCACCCAATAGGACCCTCCTAATGGGAATGTCACAGTCATCTAGAGAGAGCTTCAGAGAATATGCTCAAAGATGGAGACAGCTTGCTGCTGCTGTCCAGCCACCTATGTCTGAAAGGGAGATGGCTGATATGTTCATGAACACCCTTCAGGGAACCTATATTGATAGGCTAGCTGCCTTCTCATCTACCAGCTTTGCAGATGTTGTCATAGCAGGGGAGAGAATTGAAAGCCTATTGAAAATGGGGAAGATCTCAGACAATGGTGCAAGCTCATCCAGTAATGCAAGAAAGCCTTTTGCAGGCCCAAGAAGGACTGGTGAGACTAATGCCATCCACACCAACAGGGGTAGGCCCCAATATGTTCACAGATCTGTGGTTGCAGTCACCATCCCTGCTCCAGCTCATCCACCACCAGTTTATCAACCTCCTCAGCAAAACTATCAGCCACAACCTCAGTACCATCAGCAAAATCAGTATCCTCCAAGGAATTACAACAACAGCAACACCAACAACAATAACCAGCAAAGGCCATTCCAACAGAGGCCATCTCAAGCTAACAGAGTGATCGATCCGATCCCCATGCCATATGCTGCATTGCTGCCACAGCTCCTGAAACTCAACCTAGTTGATCTAAGGACGTTGGCACCTCCAGATCCCAACAGTCTACCCAGGAACTACGACTCCAACGCCAGATGTGCCTTCCATTCAAACGCACCTGGCCACAGTACGGAAAAGTGCAGAGCCTTGCACATGAAGGTACAAGACCTGGTAGACTCGAAAGCTCTGAATTTTGCACCACCACCCAATGTCAACAAAAATCCTATGCCAAACCATGGTGGTCCCCGAATCAACGCTATTGAAGAAGACAAGCTGTTTTATTTAATAACCAGTGTGGGTCAGATCCGGACACCGTTGGTAGAAATCAAGGCTCAGCTCTTGGAATGTCAGATGTTCCCAGGATGCGAGTTAGGGTGTGCTTACTGCAATATTTCAGTAAATGGGTGCGATAATCTGAGGAATGGCATAGATGGCCTTATTCAGAGTGGCCAACTTCAGATCACCACATCATTTCCAACAAATCCAGCAATCTCATCAGCAACAGTTCCAACAGCTCCTACAACTACAACAACCATTGTTCCTGACAATTCTTCGGCTTCATCAACAAGTACTTCATCAATCTTCTCAAATGATCAGTTATCAACAAATTTTCCTGCTACAACTTCAGCACCATTTCATTTTGAATCTCCTACAACAACAACATCCATCCTTCCGACAATGTCTCCTACAACTCCAGCAACAAATCATGAAGATGTCTCTACTGTCACCATATTTTATGATCCTGAAAACAACTCTGCCTACAACTCAGAAGGTGCTGCTCCCATTAGAGCACCAGTCACAATTTATTACGATCCACAAACAATCACAGTTCCATCTGCAGCAGCCATCAGTCCAGTCACTGTCACAGTGCCTGGACCAGTACCTTATGAAAGCAGTAGGGCCATCCCTTGGCACTACGGCTCTGACGTGTACTACGAAGGGCAAAGAATCACTCTTGATACATCAACACCTGCACCACAAATAGATAATGTGGGAGGAGGCGGAGGCTTCACTCGAAGCGGACGTCTCTTTGCTCCACCAATTCAAAGACCCACTGCCGAAGCAGAAGCTGCTGCCAAGGCAAAAGGAAAGAGCCCGGTGCAGGAGGATCAAGCTGTTAAAGAAGCCTTGAAGACACCGTTCGATCAAGAAGTTGATGAGTTTATGAGGATCATCAAAAAGAGTGATTACAAAATTGTGGATCAGCTTCACCAGACGCCATCCAAGATCTCTATCCTCTCACTGCTTATGTGCTCCGAAGCCCATCGGAATGCACTACTCAAAGTCTTGCACGCAGCTTACGTGCCTGAAGAGATCACTGTCAATCAATTGGAAACCGTGGTTGGAAATGTTACTGCTAGCAATGGGCTAGGGTTCACCAATACTGACTTGACAACGGAAGGCCGCAACCACAACAAAGCCTTGCACATCACCATGGAATGCAAAGGAGCGGTCCTTTCCCATGTGCTGGTAGACACAGGGTCATCCCTTAATGTCTTACCAAAGAAGGCCCTGGTGAAGCTAGAGTATGAAGGATTAGCATTGAGACCCAGTAACCTGGTGGTAAGAGCCTTTGATGGTTCTAAGAGGTCGGTTCTGGGGGAAATTGAGCTGCCTGTGACAATTGGCCCACGAACTTTTACAACTATCTTCTATGTGATGGACATTCAGCCTGCCTATAGCTGTTTGTTGGGTAGACCTTGGATTCACGCCGCTGGCGCAGTAACGTCTACCCTTCACCAGAAGTTAAAATTTGAGTGGGAAGGCCAAGTTGTTACAATCTGTGGGGAGGAGGATATATTTGTTAGCCATCTGGCTACTTATAAGTATATTGAGATGGATGGGGAGATCCATGAAACAATGAGCCAAGGATTTGAGGCCTTGAATGTCAATGAAGCATCTGCTGTATCTGGAATCTCCATGGCATCTTATCAACAAGCCCGGAAGGTTGTTGAAGAAGGAACTGCCCAAGGCTGGGGCAAGGTTTTATCTGTGGAGGAGAAGAAGGACAAATTTGGGTTGGGTTACAGACCAACTCAACAACATCAAGCAAAGGCTGCTGAGGAGCCTGGTTTTGTCAGTGGGGGGATGCTCACCCCTGATGCTATCAACAATTTGGAAGACGAGCTGGAAGAGGAGCGCAATCTGGAGAATTGGATTCGTCCAAAGGTCCCGGGGAGCAGTATCTCAAACTGGTCTTCCCAGGAAATTATAAGAGTTACTCATGCAGAGTAATTATTATTTCCTGTATTTTTATAGCATGCATCAAAGTCTTGCATCTTGCCCAAGATGACAAGGCTCATTTTGTAATCGGGCCATCTGTACTTTTTGTGCAACAAGATTAAATCAATGAAATATCAGACATCTTTTTGCAAATGAGTCTTTTTCCTTTTCGTTCACTGTTTTTCCATTTTTCTTTTTGTACAAAAAATAAATGGCGTTGTTTTCAAAATGATAACTTTATTTCACTTTTTAAAGCAAGATTAAAATCGATCACTAAAATGAACAAACTGAACCCTTGCAGAGAGTGCCTTCCAGACAGCACCGACAACAGCACGGCTACGACTTCGTATGACTTTGACAATCCGATCAATCAAGCTGATGAAGGGGCTGAAGAAGAATATGAGCTTCCTGAAGAGCTAGCCCGGTTGTTGAGACAAGAGGAAAAGGTTATTACTCCTCACCAGGAGGAGGTTGAAGTGATTAATCTTGGTACAGATGAAGACGTAAAAGAGGTTAAAATCGGGGCCTGCCTGCAAGACTCAGTGAAGAGACAACTGATTGATCTGCTTCAAGAATATGTTGACGTGTTTGCTTGGTCTTATCAAGATATGCCAGGGTTGGACACCGACATTATTGTGCACAAGCTGCCTTTGAGGGAAGAGTGCCCACCAGTCAAACAGAAGTTGCGCCGTACTCGCCCAGACATGGCTATGAAAATCAAGGAAGAGGTACAAAAGCAATGGGACGTCGGGTTCCTTGCTGTAAATAGCTATCCGCCGTGGGTTGCTAATATAGTACCTGTGTCCAAGAAAGACGGCAAAGTAAGGATGTGTGTTGACTACCGGGACCTGAACAGAGCCAGCCCGAAAGATGATTTCCCATTACCTCACATTGATGTATTGGTGGATAACACGGCTCAGTTCTCGGTATTCTCCTTCATGGACGGATTTTCAGGATATAATCAGATCAAGATGTCACCTGAAGACATGGAGAAGACAACATTCATTACACCTTGGGGCACGTTCTGTTACAAAGTGATGCCATTTGGACTGAAGAACACTGGTGCAACATATCAACGGGCTATGGTAACATTATTCCACGATATGATCCATAAGGAAATCGAGTGTTATGTGGATGATATGATTGCCAAGTCCCTTACAGAGGAAGATCACCTGGTAAATCTGCTCAAGTTATTCAAGCGTCTGAGGAAGTACCAATTGAAGTTAAACCCCAACAAATGCACATTCGGGGTGCGATCCGGTAAGCTGCTGGGCTTTATTGTAAGCGAGAAAGGGATTGAAGTTGACCCTGATAAAGTCAAAGCTATTCAAGAGATGCCTGCACCAAAAACTGAGAAAGAAGTTCGGGGGTTCTTAGGTCGATTGAACTACATTTCACGGTTCATATCTCACCTTACAGCAACCTGTGAACCCTTGTTCAAGCTGTTAAGAAAGGAACAAACGGTCAGGTGGAACGAAGACTGCCAGAAGGCTTTTGACAAGATCAAAGAGTACTTACAAGAGCCTCCAATCCTTATGCCTCCAGTTGAAGGAAGACCTCTGATAATGTACTTGACAGTATTAGAAGAGTCAATGGGGTGTGTGCTGGGCCAGCATGACGAGTCTGGTCGAAAAGAGTACGCAATTTACTACCTAAGCAAAAAGTTTACCGACTGTGAACAACGTTATTCACTGCTCGAGAAAACTTGCTGTGCTTTAGCGTGGGCTGCTCGCCGACTGAGACAGTATATGTTGACCCACACTACTTTATTGATATTCAAAATGGACCCAGTCAAGTACATTTTCGAGAAGCCAGCTCTTACCGGACGGGTTGCAAGATGGCAGATGATTCTCACAGAATACGACATCCAGTACACCTCTCAGAAAGCCATCAAGGGCAGTGTATTGTCGGAATATCTTGCTGGGCAACCCATTGATGACTACCAGCCTATGAGATTTGACTTCCCTGATGAAGACATCATGTTCATAAAATCAAAAGATCATGAAGAGCCTGTTCACACTAAAGGGCCCGACCCGGAAGAAGAATGGACTATGATGTTTGACGGGGCTGTTAACATGAATGGTCGTGGTGTTGGTGCAGTACTCATTACACCTAAAGGAGTTCACATGCCTTTCTCGGCCAAACTCACTTTCAACTGCACTAACAACGAAGCTGAATACGAAGCTTGCATTATGGGTCTTGAGGAAGCCATTGACCTCAGGATCAAGACATTGACTGTATTCGGAGATTCAGCTCTGGTAGTTAATCAAACCAACGGAAAATGGTACACCCACCAGGATCATCTGATACCTTACAGGGATTATACGAGAAGGTTATTGACTTTATTCACAACGGTCAAGCTTGAGTATATCCCCCGGGACGAGAATCAGTTTGCAGATGCTCTTGCTACCATTTCATCCATGATCAAAGTTCAAACTGCCAACTTTATACCTCAGATTTCAGTGTCTAGACTCGACAGACCAGCATATGTATTTGCAGCAGATGTTGTCAAAGATGATAAGCCTTGGTTCCATGACATTAAACGCTTCTTGGAGGATCAAACATACCCACCTGGGGCATCTTCCAATGATAAGAAGACTTTGAGAAGGCTTGCTGGTAGTTTCTTTCTGAACACTGATGGGTCTTTATACAAAAGGAACTTTGATATGGTACTCCTCAGATGTGTTGACAAGACAGAAGCAGATTTGTTGATGCATGAAGTGCACGAAGGATCCTTTGGTACCCATGCTGGAGGGCATGCCATGGCTAAGAAATTGCTAAGATCAGGTTATTACTGGATCACAATGGATGCAGACTGTTGTGCTTATGCCAGAAAGTGCCATAAATGCCAGATCTATGCAGATAAGGTGCATGTGCCTCCCAATCCTCTGAACATAATGTCTTCACCATGGCCCTTTGCTATGTGGGGCATTGATATGATTGGCAAGATTGAGCCAACTGCTTCAAATGGCCACAGATTCATCTTGGTCGCCATTGACTATTTCACCAAGTGGGTCGAAGCAGCCTCATATGCAAATGTTACAAGACAAGTGGTAGCCAGATTTCTGAAGAGAGATATCATCTGTCGATATGGAGTTCCCGAGCGAATCATCACTGATAATGGTTCCAACTTAAAAAACAAGATGATGGCAGAGTTATGCCGGGACTTCAAGATCCAACATCACAATTCTTCTCCTTACAGGCCAAAGATGAATGGCGCTGTTGAGGCAGCAAATAAGAATATCAAGAAGATTGTGCAGAAGATGGTAGTCACTTACAAAGACTGGCATGAAATGCTACCGTTTGCCTTGCATGGGTACCGCACGTCAATCAGAACATCCACTGGGGCAACACCGTATCAGCTTGTGTATGGTATGGAAGCAGTCCTACCTGTTGAAGTTGAATTACCCTCCCTACGAGTATTAATGGATGTTAAGCTGAACGAAGCAGAATGGGTTCGGTCCCGATTCGAACAACTGAGTCTAATCGAAGAGAAAAGATTGGCTGCAATCTGTCATGGGCAGTTATATCAGAAGAGAATGAAGAAAGCCTTCGATCAGAAAGTCAGGCACCGAGGGTACCAAGTAGGAGATCTTGTGTTGAAGAGAATCCTCCCTCCTCATACAGACCACAGGGGCAAGTGGACTCCAAATTATGAAGGACCATTTGTTGTAAAGAAAGTTTTTTCCGGCGGAGCACTGATGCTCAGCACCATGGATGGTGAAGACTTCCCGTCCCCTATGAATTCAGATGCAGTTAAAAAATACTTCGCATAAAATGACCCGCTGGACACAAAAACAGAATGTAAGTCCAGGCAAAAATAGGGCATCCCGACGAGTCAAAAAAACAGAATAAAAGACTCGGGCAAAAATAAGGGAAAGTAAATATAAAAAAAATGTACACCCGCTGAGTTGAAAAGCCGCATTGGACAACTCAGGCAAAAATGGGTATCCCGATGGATTGAAAACCCGAAAGGGCGATCCATGCAAAATAAGGGAATAAGCGAACAATTGCATTCTGAATTCGTCTGTATTACCAACAACTTGGTAAGCCTCTAAAGGATCAAGCTTCAATCAGAATCAGCCTTCTTCAGAAAGCAAGACGAGAAGAACGTCAAAAGTCATACGAGTCATAGCGGAGGAGGAAGCTCCCTAAAGCGTCGTCAACATCGCCAGCACTTTGTTTCCCAATTTTTAATAATCTCCTCCTTTCAGGAGATATGTTTCTTTGACTGTATCTTGCCAATTCAGGGCACATGAATTAATAAAATCAGATTTTTCAGTCATGTTTCGTCTTGTACATTTTATTTGCAAAGAATGTCTGATGTCTCTAAAAAGCTAATCGCATAAGTACAGAGGCTTTTCTCTAAATAATAAAAACACATGCTTACAGGGAATATACTTACCCACGAAAGTGCTTAACTCCTATGACGGAATCCAGTAAAGGATACCTCAGGACCATTTGTGTGTTTCCTTATCTTTGCAGGATTGCAGGTATCCAGAACGCAACTTGAGGCATGCAAGTTACATCCCGGCAAGCTGGCAAATCAACTAATAATCTCAGCATCCGAAGTGCTCTCTCCCCAGCTGAGTTGCCTCTCATTACTCTCCCCAGCTGAGTTGCCAACAACTTTCCCCAACCATAGTGCCAATCTTTTTTCCTCAGCAGAATGCGAAGTCAGGGAATTATCTCCCCACAGATCCTCAGCCTCTATTCAGAAAAGCAACGCATGAAGGAGTCACAACAGAGTACAGAAGGCTTCTACAAACCCCAGCTGGGTCCCATATTACAAGAATATGTCAAGCAGTGACTTATTCCCCGAGCAAATACATCTCACCAGATCTACCAATGATCTCATCCCCAGCTGGGAGGTCTATTTCACACAGATCGGCCAGAGATCTTCACAGCAACGGGATCTGAATCCCAGATCTGTATCTCGTTACCTAATCATAGCATTCGCATCATATTCACCCACAAAGCGTAGCATTCCGTCTAATGCGGAGCATTACGGCAAAAATCAAATGCATAGCATAATCATAAGTCATGTTGTGAATCAAACACTTGTGAATAATGACAATCCGTCAATATACAGAACACTTTCCTCAAAATCCCCACCAGAGTTCCCAGCAAAAGCAGTTGCCTCACAATCACAAACACCAGTATATACACCTTGTGACACCCGACCGTGCCATCATTCCCCAGTAAGGTCGCCTGAACATCTTTACAAACAAGATCACCCGTATTACAGATACTTCCTGACACCCGTCCGTGTCAAATCACCAGCAAAAAGCCAAAGACATCCTCTTTGCACTCACTTATACTTGTATATCCATATTTCTTGGCACCCGTCCGTGTCATATCCCCAGCGCAGTCACTTACACTTTTATCACCCATATACTTGTTAATATTATACTTTCCTTTTGACACTCGTTCGTGTCACTCTCCCCAGCAGTTTGAACACTTAAATATACAATACTCATACTCACCACTCATGTTACACTCATACAGATACTCGTCCGTATCTTGTGTACACCATTTATATCCCCACAGATTCAACAATGGTCCTTGTTCTTTGTTAACCAGTTTGTACTCGTCCGTACCATCATCTCAGAACATTGCGTCTAGGGTTTGTTTCTACATGATACTCGTCCGTATCATAATCTTAAGGATGCTCGTCCGCATCTTTAATCCATACACCGTGTCAAAACACTTATGCCTTCTTGAATATAGACACTCGTCTGTGTCTACTATTCCCAGAGGAGTCCCTTCAGATACAACACTCGTCCGTGTTCGTTGTTAACCAGTTGGTACTCGTCCGTATCATCATCTCTGAACACGTGTCAGTATTTGTTTCTACCTGATACTCGTCCGTATCATAGTCTTAAGGATGCTCGTCCGCATCTTTAATCTATACACAACATCTAAACACTTATACCTTTCTTTTCCTGATTATAAACGCTCGTCCGTGTTTACTACTCCCCAGTAGATTGCCAACAAAGCAAATTTTCCTTTTTTTTCTGACACTCGTCCTGTGTTATGATAACCCTGAGAGCAGCCGTACCCTGCTAGGTGGTCGTCCTCCACCTCTTGATGGTCGTCCTCCATCATGCTCATCCGATGGCCGTCCCCATCGTTGATTTTTAGCAGCTGTCCCCTGCTAGGTGGTCGTCCTCCACCTCTTGATGATCGTCCTTCATCATTTTATCCAATGGTCGTCCCCATTGTTGATTATTGGTTATCTGGCATTCGTCCTATGTCATGATAAACCTTGAGAGCAGCCGTCCCCTGCTAGGTGGTCGTCCTCCACCTCTTGATGGTCGTCCTCCATCATGCTCGTCCGATGGCCGTCCCCATCGTTGACCTTTTCTATCCGACATTCGTCCTATGTCGCGATACTTTTTCGGCAGCCGTACCCTGCCTGGTGGTCGTACTCCACCCTAGATGACCGTCCCTCATCTTAACCCCAACAGAGCAGCCGTCCCCTGCTAGGTGATCGTCCTTCACCTTTGATGACCGTACCTCATCATCTGTTTATTTCATTTATTCTTTAACCCAATGGCCGTCCCCGTCGTGGTCCCTTTTCTCTTTAGCCCGATGGCTGTCCCCATCGTCGGTTACTTTACTTTACGAACTTGATGGCTGTCCCCGTCATGTTTCACTATTCCCAGAGAATCTTACAACTTTATCTCGATGGCCGCCCCCATCTTAATATCTTATTTTTTCCCAGCTAGTCGGCCGTCCCCGTCTTAGCTTTACCTTTTATCCCCAGCATGTCGGTCGTCCCCGTCATCGCTTTACTTCACATTTTTCCAGCATGTCGGTCGTCCCCGTCATTGCTCTTTACCCAGCAGTCGTCCCCTGCTCGGCGGTCGTCCTCCGTCGCCTATACTTTACAATATACTTTATTTTCCTTTTACAATCTATATCCCTTTTCTTCTTCATTCTGTGAGTGCAAATTTTGGACTGTCTTTGATATTCAACCACAAGTTATCTTGTTTGCCTGTTAAGCCGCCGCTTACATCCTGCACAGCTAACTCATGTTTGAATAGGGGCAGCTGTAAACACCCCAAATTTGCCCTCACCCATTCACACCATGGCTTGTGATCATTTCATATGCATAAATACAATCATATCATCTCACACCTCATTTTTGATTCACTGCATAGTTTCTAGGTCATCTGCACCTAGGGTTTGTGATCTGAGCAATCCAAGAGCCTTTTGAGCCACTCCAAAGGCCACCAATCACTTCAAAGGGATCCATGTGTGTTCTTGTATCATATTACATCCTCTCAAAGTTAAGAATGCCAAAGGATCACAAGAACTGAGGTTTGCATGGAGGCAGAGCCAGGTTAGACTGCACAGCTGACCTAAAATTAGGGTTTTGGTTTCAGAGGCCATAACCCCAAATTTTTTGGTCATTCTTGTTTCCATTGGTCACTATATGGTATAGGGAGTATTCATATCAATTTTCATGAATAAATTCCATGGGGAAGTCATCTGATCAAGAGTTGACTTTCTAGACAAGTCAGTACAAAATCAGGGCATCTGAGGCCCCCAATGACCCAACCAATGGGTGATCTTCATCATTTTGAGTGTATATGATCTTTATTTGATCATGGAAGAAGGTTGAAGTTCACAAAAATCAAGAATTACAAGCTTTTGCAAATGTTGACTTTTTAGGGCATGGTTGACTTTTCAAGAATATGTCATTTTAGGTCATTTTTCAAGCCTTGATTCTTGATCCAAAAAAGCTTCAAATGGAAAAACTTTGGTCATGAAAGTTGTAGAATACATTTTTCCCTTTTCAAAAAGTACAAGAACATGATCAAATTCTTCTTGGATCAAAAGTTATGGTGTGACAAAGTTGGCAAAAATCATTGATTTTCAAGATGTGCACTAAATGGAAAATTTGCAAAATCATGTCTCAAGGCAAGTTGTAACTTCTAGTTGGCATCAAACCATTACACAAACATTCTATGTGACATAAAATCAGATTTGGACCAAGAATTCCTCATGTTCATGGCTTGTGTAGCAAGATAGTCACATGTGAACCAAAGAGGAACAAGTTGCAAAACTCATGATCACATTTCCTATCACTTGCTACATTGGATGCTAAATCTTGCTAGCCTTTCCCCTCACCCTTGCTGCGCAGCCCCATGCTTTGTACTAGCCTAGAACCAAACCATACTTTCCTTACACAAAGAGTGGACTTTTGGCAAAAGTGAACTTACCAATCAATAAAGGCCAGGTCAAATCATCTGACCCATGGGATTATTTTATACTATCCAAATGCAGGCCATTTCATATAGAAGGCAAGGTTGAAACACATCATAAGAGGGCATACACAAAAACACTCCATCAAGCAAAACTCTTCGAATCTTCCTGCCCAGCTCACAATCATTCAAACCATTTCCACACATCAACTCACATTGCCTCATTGAGCCTAAACCAACAAGACTTGAGCCTGAATCAAGCAAGAACACCATTCCTCCATTTTCACCCCCAGAAGCAAAACCATTCGAAACTCACTCCACAGTTCACTAACACTCAAACAAACTTCATAAACCTTCTCCACTCATCATCTGGACCACAAAGAACCACTCACATTGGCCTGAAACTGCTTGCATCACCATTGCCATTTTCAACTGAGCTTGAGCAGAAGCTGTTCAAACTCTTCATCTAGCCAGCATAAACTTCTCCAAAGCATTCAAGCATCACCAGAGGGTCAAGTGGAGTGGATTTCACAAGGAGGGGAGGTCTGAAAGTTGCTGGAGTGAAAGCTTCGAATCTCAGGTAGCTCAAGAACTTTTTTTCCAGAAATGGATTTTTAAGTTCTAAACTTGTTCTCCATGCTTCACTGATTATCCTGATGCTTTTAGTTTTGAAAATGGTGATGAAATGAGAATTTAATTGCTTCCTGAAACTCTGTTGACCTAAAAATTGTTTGGTTCGATTCATGTTTCTGGGGAAAAATAAATGTTGTTTGTGATGGGGTTTTGATTCAGTGGATCATGGGAATCATTTCTGTATGCTTGGTTTTCATTTTTGTTACGTTTTGAAGTTTTTAGGGATTTTCAGGTGGGGTTCCCACCGGAGAAGACGACCGGAGGTCTTCTCCGGCCACCTGAAAATCATTATGCCCTAATCCAGTCATTAATTTCCATTTGAATGTGGAGCGTAGATTTCCCTTGACCCGTTGACTACCCGCGCGCATGTGTGGCCTGGATCCTCCCAATTAGCCCTAATCCACTTAATTAGATTTAATTAATTATAATTAAACTAATTTAGTCAGAAGCAACCATAGCCCTTGGATAGCGCGCGCGGTCAAACATTTCAAATCCAGACTCAATCTCAGCCACTCTTTCTGTTGACTTCATTTAAAATTCATTTTTATTTCTTTTTCTTTCATTTAATTTGCCTAATTTATTTAAAATAGTAAAACTTGTTTAAAAATTATGAAATTTTTTATCCTAAGTTTCATTAATTTTTCAAACACAAAAATATTTTCATTTTTATTTTTATCATTAAAAAAGTATTTTTAAATATTTAAAAGATTATTTTTAATTGATTAATGAAAATTAATTTATTAAAAATACTTTTAGGTATTTAAAAATCACCAAAAAATTCATGAAATGTTCCAAGACATTTAGAAACATTGTCCAACCTTCAAACCAAATTTCTTTTTTGATCTTGATGCATTTTTGAGAATTTTCCTTTGAATTAAAATCATTTTTGTGCATTATTTTGATCCTAAGTTCAAAAAATCATTTCTGCCTATCCATGAAAAGTTGGACATTGATTCTTTTTGCATTGTATTGTGTTTAGCATGTAGTTTTTGAGATTAAATGGCCATGATTTGATTCCTCATTTTCAATTTGTTTGGCATTTCTTTTGTTTGGAAACCCTAAAAACCCTAAAATCTTGTAAAAATCATATCTTGAACTTGGTTAGGAATTGAGACTTCTCCTTTGGGCAGTGGTTTAGTATAGGATTAGGGGTCCTTTGTGTGGCATTTTCCATTTTTTATCTTAGGGTTTGCTTCTGTTTTTTTGGTTTTTGTTTGATGTATGATTCATAAACCCTAATTTGGGCTTCCATTTGCATCCCTCTTGCATTCTCTTGCATAACATGACTTTCCATGACATTTCAAGCATCCATTTGATTCATTTGACATCATAAGACATATAGAAAGCATGTTTGATCATTGCATCATGAATTTGCCATGTTGTATGCCATGTGCACTTCAATACTTTTCATGTTTGTTCATGGTTCCTTGCTTGCTTCATTTGCATTCATGAACTTGTATGATCATTTCCATGTGCTGCCTCATGTTTGTATCACTTCATAGCATCATTAGCATCATCAACATGTTTCTGGTTTTGTTTCTCATCATGTCATCTCATCCCATTTTGCATTGCATTGCATTTCTTTTCTAACATTTCAGGTGGTAAGTGATGTTGAGAAGTGAATTTGCCTTCACTTCTCATAACTTTTCTTTTCATCTCCCTTGCATCCATTGCTGCATTTTTGTTTGTGTTTGAGTTTAAGCTTGCTCATTCTTCTTCTTCTTACTTTATTTCTTCAAGTGACTTGACTTCTTGAATGAAGCAAGTCACTTTGCTTCTCTTGATCCTTTCATCTGCTTCCTGGTGGTTCCATTGAAGATTGTTCTTGTAAACCTCACAAACCTTAGGAACAACCAAGCATGACAATGATTAGGGTTTTGCTTAGTCTCCCCACTTAGTTTTACCTTTGTGTCTCTTTTGAGTCTTCTCTTCTCACCTCATAATCAGGGACTAAACCCTAAAGGCTTTAAGGCTTTGTGATTAAGCTTATGTCTGCATCCTTCTATTGGGATGGAGTGTATAACTTTAATCCTAAGTGTTAAACCCTTAATGTGTTTAAATCTCTTAATCAATTCACATAATAATCATCAAGACATCACACTTGTAACTTGGGCCTTGCATTAGGGTTCTAATTCTTCCTTAAATGGTTAAGAAGGACTAACCCTAGTGTTAATGGACAAGTCCCCCTCAAGTTGTCTTACAAATCATAAAAATCACTTCATCATCATATCATTAAATAAAATCCACTTAATCAAAGGCTTGTTTTGTCATGAGTTTAATCCCTAATCATGGATTAAGTTGAGGAGCTTTCCTCAGCTTAAACATTCTCATCTATTATCCTTCTATTAGGATGGTGTAATGAGTCTGTTTAATCCCTGATTATGGCTTAACCTCATTACTTAACACTAAACAAAAACACCAAAAACATCTAAATAATCACAAGTAGGTTGATGATCTTAATCCTACATCAAAAGGTGATTAAGTGTGAGAATCTGACTTCACACTTAAGGTATTCTCATTACCCCTAATCAGAGGGAAGATGTGATGAGTTTACTAACCCATTGGTTTAGGCTTAAGCTCATTAACTTATGACAAACTTTCAAAAGCAATAAAAGACTGAAAACACTCAAAAACAAACAATAATCGTCTCCTCCGGGATTCTTTTCTCACCTCATTCACTCACAAACGAGAACTTGCTTCTTCCGTCTAATGCAAGACAGTTTGCACCTGAGCCAGACAGGTCATACAATTGAGCATAGACAAGCAAGCAGTTCATCAAGTCAATTCATCTTTCAGTCTCTTTGGGTCGAACTACGGTGTTCTGACTTCCTCATTGCACGAGAGGATACGTAGGCATAACTTAACGGTTATCGAACAAAAGTCTCTGCATATTCCCCCTCTTTCCAGCATCATTCTTTTAAGCCTCAAGGTCTTGAGCATTTCATTCTTATCTTTACACCGACACTTCACATAGTTCACTTCACTTTTCTTTTGCACTGACACTTGCATTCTTTCCAGCTTTGATACACAGATTGCACTGACACTACCCCTTTAAAACACAAATCTTTTAAGCGTGGATCCCGTCGAGTACGACGGACAATCTGGGTGCTAATACCTTCCCAGGTTGTAACCAACCCCCTTTCTCAGTCTCTCTGGTTCGCAACCGTCTTATCCATCTCTTCTTAGGTCTATGCAGCATTACCTTTCCTCCGGGATAAAAATGCCTAGCTGGCGACTCTATTCATCTCCAGTGAGTTCACTGCTGTGTGTTCTCATTGTCCCTCTCGCCGACCGTTCGCGTCTGTACCCTATTTGACCTAGCTTCATTTATCGGGAGCGACAGGGGGTGCTCCACGGAAGCGAAGTGTTGTTTTGTTCCTACTGAAGCGTAGTATGTTGAGCGCAGTAATTTTGGACAAGGCCTCAGCTTCTATCCATTTGGAATCGACGCCCACAATGAGGTATTTATTTTGGCCGGATCTGACGATGAATGGCCCTAAGATATCCATCCCCCACCACGCGAACGGCCACGGGGAAGATATCGATTTTAGCTCGGTAGGGGGTGCTACGTGTACGTCCCCGTGTCGTTGGCATTTGTCACATCTTTTTACGTGTTCTTTCGTGTCGTGCTGGAGTGTAGGCCAATAGTATCCTGCTCGGAGAATCTTTCGGGCTAACGACCATTCGCCCGGGTGTTGTGCATTAATTCCTTCGTGGACCTCTCTTAGTACGTGCAGGACATTCTCTTCTTCTACGCACCTGAGGTGTGGTGTAGAGAATCCTCGACAATACATACGTCCACCTACCAAAGAGTACGAGCACGACCTTCGACGCACGATGCTGGCCATTTTCGGGTCTGCCGGTAACTCCCCTTTGGTTAGGTAGTCAAACACTGGGGTCATCCAGCATTTCGCATCGCCTATGAGATTAACGTCTAGGTGGGTTGAAGATTATCCAATGCTTGGTCGGGGGAGCACTTTTTGTATGACAAATTTGTTGTTCCCTTTCTTTTTAGTGCTTGCCAACTTGGAAAGGACATCAGCCCGGGTAATATTCTCTCGCAGGACGTGTTTGACCTCCACGCTTGTGAATCGTTTTAGTTCGTCTTTTACAAGGGCAAGGTATTCGGCCATATTGCCGTTTTTGGCCTGGAAATCTCCTCGGACTTGGCTAGCGACCAGCTGGGAATCTGTGCAAATTGTGATATCTTCTGCTTCCAGGTCGGTCGCGAGTCGTATGCCTGCCAGGAAGGCTTCGTATTCCGCCTGGTTGTTGGAGGTGGGGAAGGATAAAGTTAAGGATACTTCGATGATGTTTCCCTCTTCGTTTTGTAGGATAACTCCAGCTCCACTACCCGCCGGGCCAGATGCTCCGTCCACGAAGATAGTCCATTTGGACGGAGATTTCGGCTCCTGCTCGGTGAAAGTGAGCTCTGCCACAAAGTCGGCCAGGGCTTGAGCTTTGAGAGCTTGTATCCCTTCGAATTTGATGTCGAATTCAGACAATTCCAACGACCATTTTAGCATTCGCCCGACCATATCTGGTCGACCGAGTAATTATCTTATGGGTTGGTCTGTTCTCACGATGAAGGTGTGGGCTAAGAAATAATGTCGTAGCCTTCTGGCTGCAAAAAGGAGGGCTGGGGCCACCTTTTCTACCTGGAGGTACCGAAGTTCAGGGCCGTGGAGTGCCTTGCTCGTAAAATAGATAGGTTTTTGTCCCTCGGGTAGGTCGCATATGAGGGCCGCGCTTACGACCTCGTTCGCTACGGCGAGATAGAGGTAAAACGTCTCCCCTTCCTTGGGCCTGGACAAAACTGGGGGTTCAGATAGTGTCCTCTTCAAGTGGGACAAGGCCAGCTCGCATTCCTCTGTCAATTCAAAAGTAGCCTATTTGCGGAGGAGCTTGTAAAAGGGGAGGGCGTGCTGAGCAGATTTTGCTACAAATCGTGCGAGGGAAGTGAGGACCCCGTTCAACGATTGTATGGATTTTTTAGAATTAGGGGTCGGCAGTTCTGTGAATGCCCGACATTTGTCAGGATTGGCTTCGATACCTCGTTCGGTTAAATAGAATTCGAGGAACTTCCCCGCTCGGACCCCAAACGTGCACTTCTCAGGATTGAAACGCATCTTGCACTTCCGAGCTTGATTGAATACCTTTCGTAAGTGGGACGTGTGGTCCGTCTCCTGCTGAGATTTGACGATCATATCGTCCATGTACACCCCAAGCATGTCCCCGATTTCTGCTCGGAATAACTTATTCATCATGTGCTGATATGTCGCGCCTGCGTTTTTTAGACCGAAAGGCATAACGTTATAGTAGTAGTTGCCCGATTCGGTCATGAAGGTTGTGTATTTTTTGTCGGACACGGCCATGGGTATCTGATTGTACCATGAGTAGGCGTCCATGAAGGACAATAGCTTGAAACCGGACGAATTGTCGACCAATTTATCGATGTTAGGCAAAGGATATGCGTCTTTCGGGCATGCCCGGTTAAGATCAGTATAATCAACACACATTTTCCACTTTTCATTAGATTTCTTGACAAGTACAACATTTGAGAGCCAGGTTGTGTACCTGGCATCGGTTACAAATTTTTCCTCTAGGAGGTTTTTAACAGCAGATTCGGCCGCTCTGGTTTTCTCGGTCGACTGCTTCCTCCTACGTTGGGCGACCGCTTTGTGTGTTGGGTCGATGGAGAGGTGATGACAGGCCGTCTCGGGGTCGAGCCCTGGCATTTCTGCGGCGCTCTAAGCAAACAGATCCGCGTTTCCTTTGAGGCATGCCTCTAACTGTCGTTTCGCCAAGTCGGGCAGATGTGCCCCGATCTTAATGCATCGAGTCGGATCAACTCCCAAAGGAATCAGCTTGAACTCTCCGTCTGGAATTGGCCAGGAAAGTGAATCGGTCAGCTTTTGAATGCCTTCGTTGTCGTCTGAGAACCTGCAGTCCAAACCGATTGAGTCTACCTGAGGAAAAGCCTTGGATGTTTGTGGAGTATCTGGTGAAGTCAGTGCTGAAGGACTTGGTTGGTAGGATATTGAGCTAAGACCTTTAGATGCCGCCTCAAAACATCGGCGGGCAGCTTTGACGTCACCGTGCAACGTAGCAACCTTGCCTGAAGTAGTAGAATACTTCATTTTTAGGTGGACGGTGGATGGAACAGCAATCAGCTCGGCCAATGTCGGTCGTCCTAAAATACACTGGTATAGCGACGGGCAATCCACGACTAGGAACTAGACGCGAACCGTTCTGGCGGTCTCGGATGCCCCGAAGGTGACGAACAGATCGACGTAGCCCCATGGTCGGGAGACCGCTCCGTTGAAACCTTGTAAGTCTGATCCGACGTACGAAGTCAGGTGTGTTTCGTTCAACTGGAGTGTCGAAGATAACTGGGAGTACATGATGTCGTAGGAGCTGCCTTGGTCCACTAGGATTCTCCTTACATCAAAATTGGCCATTCGTGCCCGGATGAGTAGTGGGATGCTGGCATTTGGTGCCCCTCCTAAGAGTTCCTCCCGGTAAAAGGCAAGGGGTATTGAGCCTTCCCTTGGGGGTCCAGGGTCGCGCTTTGTGCAGGGCTTTTCGCAATCAGTTGGTCGAATTTCCTCTTTACGGATCCGACCGTGATTTTGTTAAAGCCTCATCCTGAGATGACCATTGCTGATGGAAAGGTCTCCCATGGGCTGTGGGAGGATAAATATCCCGGATTCCCCGTGTGATCGGGCAGGAAGAAATCATTCGGGCGATAGATGCTCAGAGCGACCTGCATGTTCGCATCTGCTGGAATGGGCACAACCTCCTCAATCTTTTGAGTCTCCTGTGCTTCTTGTCGAGGAGTGTTCCTAGATTTTGTAAATTGTTTAAGGTGCCCGTCTTTGATAAGTATTTCGATTGCATCCTTGAGATGGATGCAGTCTTTGGTATTGTGGCCGTGACTTTTGTGGAATCTGCAATACTTTGTTTTGTCCGTGCCCGGTTTGCTAGGCAGCTGCTTCGGAAAGCGTACTCCTGCTTGCCTGAATTCTGAGTTGGCACATTTAGACAAGATCTTCTCCCTAGAGAACAGGAGGGGAGTGTATTCATGAAATCGGCTGACGGGTCCTCTGTGCTCCCGCGATTCACGGGAGCGATCATCCTTTATTTTGTCTCCTCCCCGACGAGATGTCGAGGGTTCATCGACCCGGTGGGGTTTCGCGTCCTCGCGACGTCGGGCGTATCGGACGGAGATAGCTGCCTGTTTTTCCTCATATTGGATGTAAGCTTGGGCTTTCAACACGAATGCATCAAGGGTGGTCGGGGTCTCGATGCCAACTGCCCGGTGGAAATCGGTTGACGGGCGTAATCCCCGTTCTAGCAAGTACTTCTTCATGTCGTCTGTTGTGGACACCTGGACTGCTTCTTTATTTAACCTTTCAATATAAGTCCGTAAAGGTTCGTGTTTCCCTTGGATGATCGCTTCGAGCGATGCTTCCGTCTTCGGATGCCGCCTGGAGGCGGTGAAGTGCCTGGAAAACGTGCGTCTGAGCTGTTTCCAGGAAGTGATGGACTCTGCTTCGAGGCTTTTGTACCCCGTCATCGCTCCTTTCCTCAGAGTTGTAGGAAAGAGGCAACATTTGATTGCTCCTCGGACCCCTCGGTAGTCGAGCAACGCATCAATATTCTCGATATGCTTGTCAGGATCTGTGGTCCCATCATATGAGCCTAATGGTGGAGGTTTTTCTAAACCCCTTGGAAGTTTAGCCGCCGTGATTTCCGACGAGAGGGGGCCCCGGGTGTCCTCGTCATCGCTGGAGTTGAATGAAGGGGATCTGGGCGCGCACTTCTTTGCTCGCCGAGGTGATGCGGATCTTGATCTGCTCCTTCTTGATTTTCTTGGAGGGGAAGATCGAGAAGGAGACGGGAGAGGCAGTTTGTCCCCAGTAGATTCGTCGATGCGTCCTTTCCTCTTTCTCTTGGGAGGAGAGGGACTACGCCTTCTTTGGTGTCTCGCGGGAGACCGGGGTCGACAATTATTGTCCTCGAGACGGGCAATCTTCTCACCATGGGCGAGGAGCAACAAATTTGTCTGATTCAGAATTTCGGCTAGTGCGGCGAAATCAGATCCTGAAGGAGTCGAGGGAAAAGGAACTTCTGGGCGACTCTCCAGAGGTTGGTCGCGGTCGGGGGAAGGCGAGGTTGTCTTCCTGTCTGGGTGATCTTGCACAGTTTCTTCGTGCGGAGGATGATGAATGTTGCTCTCGCGTTGCGTGAGGATCATGCCGTTGTTCGACCGGTTGTCCGGATTGTTGTCTCGAGCAACCATGGATCTTGGTAAAAACTTTGGTTCTTGAAGACTTTGAGAGAGAAGAACGGGGAAATCAGATTCCCACAGATGGTGCCACCTAATCGTACCTAGAGATCAGGATCCGATATGGCTGGCGTCGAGCGTTGTTGAAGGACGGTGGATGATGAGAGGAGGGGGGTGTACCTGCAAGGCACTCTGATGTTGAAGTAAGACGCTGAGCAAAGAGTGAGCAAGTACAAGAATTAAGGTCAGAGAATTGAATACCTGGCCCTCTCAAATGAGAGGGTTTATATATTGGTCCAAGTGGATGATTATTGGTTCAAACCGTTGGGCGCGGATCGCGGAATCCGTATGAGTAGGTAACAGTCAAAACTAGCCGTTGGAAGACTTCGTCTTGGTTGGTATGGCTTTGGTCGGCAAAGACCATCATTCTTAACGTTGCTCGACGTCGAGCGTGCCACAAAGCTGGTTTGCTTGGCCCAATTCTGGGAGTTGGGCCTACCTAAAACATGTATTTTGATTAAGAGGTGTAAACAAATTAAAGGTTTAACACTAAGGATTAAAGTTATACACTCCATCCTAAGATAAGGATGCATGCATAACCCTAATTCAAAGTCCTAAAGCTTTAAGTGTTTAGCCTCTGATTATGAGATGAGAAGAGAGACTCAAGGAGACTCAAAGGTAAAAAGTAAGGGGAGACTATACACAACCCTAAAGTTATCATGCTTGGATGTTACTATGGTTTGTGAGGCTTAAAGAAAGATCTTCAGGAGGCCACCAAGGAAGAGAAGCATATGAAAAGAGAAGGAGAAAGAGAATAGGTTACTTACTTCCTGAAGAAGATAAGTAACCTAACAGAAAGAAAGTAAGAACAAGAGAGCACAAGTGAAGCAAGTTCACTTCAAAGACAAGTAAAATATGCAAATGAGAATATGAGAAGAGGGGGGATGTGAAGGCAAATCCACATCCCAAAAAACTTACCATAAGCCCCTGAAATGTTAGTATGAAATGCATAAGATGCAAAGCAAAAGGAAATAAAGCAAATGGAAGTGCAATGACCAAAACCAGAAGTGAATATGCTATACAAATGTGTTATGAGATGATGCAAAGTCATATATGATGCATATGAATGATCATACAAAGGATGAGATGCAAAACAAACATGCTAGAAGCTTGAAAATACATGGATGTTCGTGAAATATAATGAATGAAAAGCATACCAAATGAATGAAGAAATGATCAAGCAATGTTCTAACATGTTCTAAGATGTATAATATGACATACAAATGCTTGGGATGGCATGGCAAGTTCATATGATGATGATATGCAAAGATGGATGCAAATGAACATGAGAAATTAGGGTTTTATGAAAGTATGAGATGCAAATGGCCAAAACAGAAGCATACATCATGACAAAAATTTGAAATTGAACTCAAACAAACCCTAAACACATACAAGATCACTCCCCAAAGGTGGAGGTCAGAAGCTAAACCTAGAGAAAGTTATGAATTTCCTAAGTTAAGTAGGGTTTTTGGGTGATTCTAAAGGAAAAATGCCAAACAATTTGAAAATGCAATGCAAAATTATGAGTTAAATAACCTAGATACTAGATGCAATGTATGAAAGAATGCAAAAAGAATCAAGTTCAAACTCATCATGGTTGATCATAAATAACTTTTTCAAGTTAGGGTTAGAAAATAGGAATTTTATGAACCCTAATTCAAAGATAATTGTGCAAACATGATCAACCCTAAAAAGAAATTTGTGTGATGAGTTTGTAAATTTTTCTAAATGTATGAGAATGCTTCATGATTTTTTGTTGTTGTGATTTTTAGATACCTAAATGTATTTTTAATTAATTAAAATCAATTAATTAATTAAATAAAACATTTACATGATTTAAAAATACTTTTTTAATGCAAAAATTTAAAATAAAAATATTTTTGAGTTTAGAAAAATATTTGAAGTAAAAATGCAGAAAATGGTATTTTTATAAATGTTTTTGCTATTTTTAATAAATGGATGAAATAAAATGTGAAAAATAAAAATAAAAATGAAAGTATGCAAGATCTAAGGTCCAGATTTGAACTTGGGGAGACTGCGCGCGTTTTTGGATGGCTGGGATTGTTTCTGATTAATTAAACCTAATTAATTTAATTAATTATAATTAGGGTTAAGTGGATTAATTTGGGCCGCACGTGTCTTAAACTAATCACTCATCCAATGGTCCACATTTAAACTGACAATTAAACCCTAATTAAAACCCTAATCACTCTCAGGCGACCGGAACAGTGCTCCGGTCGTCTTCTCCGGCCAACCCCAAAACCTAACTTCTTCCCTAGGCAAAATCAAGACCTCTAAACTACCCAAAAATGATCCCCAAGCAAAATGCAACTCAAATCAATCATTAAACAACATTTATATCACACAATCAGAGAGAATCAAATCAAAACATATTCAGGGACAAAATTTCAAAAGTTCGTAATATGCTCATTTCTTGACTATTTTCAATTCTAAAAGCATCAGTGTGATCCCCATAACATATATTTTCATTTTATAACAAGAAATCAAAGATCTGAGAGAATGTGTTCTTGAGCATACCTAAGCTGGTGAACTGCGAATGTGAGCTTTCAGAGCCTCTCCTTCGTGCAAAAAGCTTCCTCTGGCCCCCCTTGAGTGAATGAAGTGATTAGATGGAGCTTAGATGTCTTAGTTTGTGTGTTTTAGTTATGGTGTAGCAGAAATGAAGGTTTGTGTTTGTGATGTTTTAGGCCATTTTGAGGGTTGGGTTTTGTTCTATGATTGATTTTGAGATGGTTGGTGAAGAAAACTTTGAGTTTTGATGGTTGTCTTGAGAGATTCGAAGAGATGAAGGTTTATGGAAATTTTTGGGATTCTAAGTGTATGGATGTTTCAGGCTTGAATGTTATGTGTTTTGTGTTGCTTGAGGTTTGTATAAGCCAATAGGATTGATCAGAAAGTTGGCGGTGACATAGTGTGATTGGTATGGCTTGTTTTGTAAAAAGTCAAAAGTTGTGTACTATGAGTATGGGCACGGGTCAGAGCTGGTTTGAATGGTTGTCTTGCCTCAGCCAGCTTCAAGGAGAGCCATGGGATTGTTTAAAGTGATCTGAAATGATTGAATGGTGAGATTGAAGTGGTTTTGCAAATTGGCAACTTTGTGAAATTTGAGAAAATTGGTCATGGAAATGGTTGATTCAATGCTGAATTCTGGTCATGACTTGTTATGTGATGTTGTTATGATGCTTAGAGATCAATTAGAGCTCATAAGAGTGCTTAAAACTTGGTTTTGCAAAATTCCCCCTTTGACACATACTTGAAAATTACAAGATTTTTTCCAACTTTGAAACATCATATCTTGAGTTCTAGGATGAATCAAGAGGAGTTCTTGTACTTTTTGAAAATGGGAAGATCCAATATACAACTTTCATGTTTAAGGATTTTTCATTTGAAGCATTTTTGATCAAGAAAGAGGAGGTTGAAAATCTTTCCCAAAATGAAAAGTTTCCATTACAAGTCATGTCCAAAAATGGAAAGTTTGCAAATGGCTTGAAATTATTCAATCTTGTGAACTTCTAACCACTTCTAAGATCAAATAAAGATCATAAAACCTCAAATTGATGAAGATGACCCTTTGGTACCATTGGTGGTGGCCTCAGATGCCCTGATTCTGACTTTTCTTGCACAATAAGTTACCAGTTGATCAGATGACTTCCACAATGAATTTCTTCATCAAATTTGGTAAACATGCTCCTTATAACATATGGAATCAAGAATGACCAAAACATTTGAGGTTAAAGGCCTCAAACCCAAAACCCTAATTTTAGGTCATCTGTGCAGGAAATCTTCAGTCTTCCTGGACCTCTGTGCAATCCTTTGTGATTTTGTGACTTCAAAGACTTCTTGGGGATGTAATAAGATCATAGATCACTCATGGATCCTCTTGGCATGCTTCAAGACCATTGGGATAACTCAGATCACTTCTTGGATTCTCCTGATCACAAACCCTAGTTGTGCAACTTATGTAGATGAAATGAACTATGCAGTGAGAGATGATATGATTATGCAATGCTATATGAAAGATCACAAGCCACGGTGTGAGAAAAAGTGAGGGCAAATTTGGGGTGTTTACAATCTTTCCAGTGACTATAGTTTTCTCCGGTAAAAACTGGAGCTCTATTGTACGCCCCCGTTGGATCGTTGTCCATTTTCCAATAAGTTGTATGTGAAACACTAGATGACCCGGTGCTCTTGATACCACTTGTTAGACAATAGCGCGGATCTAGAAGGGGGTTGAATAAATCCCTTTTTCAAAATTTACTTTTCAAAATTTAATTGAAAATGTATTGCGGAAGTTTCCCGGAAAATCGTCTAGTTTAAATTTGAAGTCACCGGAGATCGGATATACGCAAAAACCCAATTGGAATGATATGATGACTAGAAGAATTAATATTTCACAAATGATTCACTTGATATTTCAACACTTGATAAAACTATTCTTAACAATGATAAAAAGAAGAAATTAGGCACAATCAAATTGATTTTGTGTGGTTAGGCTTTTTACCAAATACTTGGAGTGCACACACCAAGGATAATTTTGTTGTATCAAATAGTGCAGAATTTTACCCACTCTAGTTATCACTTTTGAGTGTAACAATTTATCAAACACTTTGAGTGCACTAATTTGATACACCAGAATTTTAAAGCACGCAAGATCAAGATGAACAAATGTAAAACGCGAGAAACGTAACGAACACAAGGAATTTATTGAGGCAGTTCCTTCATCGTCCTCGCTCGAAGTACTCTGCCCCCAATTCACAATCGAATTGGGAAATTTTATTAAATCACAATTGTTTTACAAGAAGAGAGATAAATGAAACAACAAACCAAATCGCGTTGAGTATGCTGTCAAATCTTCTTCTTGTCCATTGATCCAAAGTAGAATCAAGTCTTCCACGCGTGTCGAGAAAGCCTCCGATTAATTGCTCCCTTCTTGCAAGAATTCACGATCCTCCAAACTTTGAGCACGACTGAGTTTCTCCAACACTTGTGAACCCACAAAGACCTTCGCAATCCTCCGTCTACCGTGATATGAAAGAACGATCCACTTGATCTTCAATCTACCTCACTCGGCTGAATCTACGAACGACCGTTGTGTGCAAAACCCCCAAACCTTCATCGATCTTGGAGGAAAAAACCCTTCAGATTTTTCCAAGGAAAACCCACACACTCTAGACCCAATCTGAAACTCTAATTCACGATTGAACGTTATCTTCGAAACAAGCATCGTAATCAAACAAAGATTGTTGTGTGTGATTGTTGATTGATGCAAAAAGGAATAAGATGAAGAGAGATGTGTGTATTTCTTTCACTTTCCTTGTTAACCTCTCAAAAGAAATGAAACCTGCTATTTATATTGGTTAGTGATTTTAATTTAAAAGAAAGAAAAATTAAATGAAAAATTGAGTCAGCATAGTAATGAGCCGACTCAAATCATTAAATGAGCCGACTCAAATTGTCAGGTGAGCCGACCAAAAATAACAGAGAGGAAGCCTGTTGAGACCTGCATGAAATGAGAAGAAAAAACTTTTTGATGAGTCGACTCATGAAGGATTTTGAGTCGGCTCATCCATATCCATGAGTTGACCAAAACGATGCTTCAAGCAGCCTGTTGGGACCCGTGTGTTTGAGCACCAAAACACACTGAATGAGTCAGCTCACTGTGGAATTTGAGTCGGCTCATTCAGTTTATTTTTCCAAAAAAAGTCATTTCTTTCTTTTTCTTAGAGAACCACTTATGCTTTCAAACATGCCAAATTTTTGACATATTAAAATTCATGCCATGTCTCACAAATATTAATTAGTTGGCAACAAAATTGTATTAATTAGTTGATAATATTAATAATTATTTGAGAACTAAAGAAAAATTGGGGAGATGCTAGATAAAATAAATACCAAATAACAAGATTCTTTATAAATTTCAATTTTAACATTTGATTTTAGTCCAAATTTAAGGTTAAGTATACTTTAGAATTTATATATTTATTATACTAGATATCTTAAAATGTGTTCGCACACTCCGTTTGTTTTTCCGACCTTGATTCACCAAAATATCAATGACACCTATCTAACCCCAAAACCCCCAAACAAACTTTATCGCTGCGCAAAACCTTCTTCGTCAATGGCGGGTGCAAGCGGAAGAATCCTCTTCTCCCTCTCTTCTTCCATAACCAGACGCATTCATGGTAAGCGTTTCTCATTCTTCACACTCTCAAACCCTACTACCATTTCCCCACGATTCAGACCTCTCTGTTCCATAACCGCTTCACCCGAAGTTCTATTAGACAATGGCACTGAAAAACACTCGATTCTACTCGAGAAGCTGAGAGTTAGACACCTTAAAGGAAGTGTTACCAAAACGGCTTCTGAAATTGTGAAGAAGAAATCTGAGGGCAAGAAGAAGGTTGTTGTTGATGATGATGTTGATGATGTTATTGGGAGTTTTGGGGAATTGGGAATCAGTGATGAGGTTATGGGGGATGTTAAAGAAATTGGGATTGAAGTTCCTACTGAGATACAGTGTATTGGTATTCCTGCTGTTTTGGATGGGAAAAGTGTTGTTTTAGGGTCTCATACTGGTTCTGGAAAAACTCTTGCCTATTTGCTTCCACTTGTTCAGGTAATTCATTGTTTTAGACCACCACTCTGTTGGTTTTGATAATATTATAGGGCTTGTTTACTTAAATTACTTTCTAACTGAGTAGCACGGACACCTCAAATTGACACTAACACTTATTGATACACTTGATTATTATTAAGAAATGTGTTTGGGCCTAACTCGACCCTACAAAGCTTGTTTGAAAACCTGTTTGTAGAGTGAGGATTGCCTCACTTATAGGCACATGTTCAGACCATATATTGTTTGATATGAGACTATATTACTACCAGTGTTTACATGTCAGTGTGGTGTTGTTGTATGTGTCAGTGTTTCAGAGTTTTCTGACAACATTTATTTATAATTTGGGTGGATTCAATGACATTTGATTATGGATTTTTTTTGTTTTTAATTGTGATGAAGCTAACTCAAGAGTGTATTTCTGGTCAAATTTAAAATGTTGTTCTGAAATTTTTTCAGAATTTTTAAAAATACTACTTTTAAAATGCATGTTTACATATATTTCTCTCCACCCATATCAGTATATATGTGTCACATAAAGCAAGCAATTTTGTTTCTTGAGTTAGTCTGACATATTGAAAATGTATCGTATCTGAAAGTCAATTGTGTCTTTAGTTGGGAAGAAGCATCGGTGATGTATATGAGAAAATGTATCTTTTTTTAATCAAATCTGAGAAAATGTATCTGAGAGAAGTATCAAAGATGTATTAGAGAAGTATTGGTGAAAATATTTCTGAAAAGAATAAAAAATTATTGGATACTTTATGAATACATATCATGAAGTATTAGACCCGTTTGATGTTGGTATTGGATGCGTGTCGAGCTCGGATACTTATCCATTTTTGCAGTATCTAGGCTCTACATAGGTTGTCCTTGGTTTAGGGCAGAAACTTGCATTTTTGATTTTATGCATTTTAGTGGAATTAATCAAATTTGGGTTTGTTTGCTTCTAATAAGTTAATGATGTTTGAGCTTTTGATTTTGTTTTGATGAGGCCTTGGTTTCAAGGAAGAAACTTGCATTTTCTGTGTATATCTTAGAATTTGGGTTGGGTTTAACTCAACCCAACTCTACAAAACTAACTTGTTTTTATTATTAATCAGGCCACATCATTATCCAAGTAACATGGATTCTCTTCACCGTGTTTTCTTACATAGAATGACTCTTTTTGTTTGTATTTTTTGTATTTGAATGAAACTCATCAAATTGAGGTTGATTTTGGCTCATAGTCACACGGTTCGCAATTCGCTCTGGTACGTGGTACTAATTCGGGTATGTGGTACGCAACTCTCAAAGAATTAGGTACCTTGGGGGTATGCATAGTTGGTACGCTATTTGAGTTTGTGGTACGTTTAAATAAAATAATCGGTACGTTATATAAAAAAAATATTTGATTAAAATAAATTCACTATTTATTTAGTTAATAAAATTCATTTTTATTTATTTAATCATAAAATAATTATATATGTAAAATATAAATAATTAATTTAGATAAAAAAGTTACTTATTAATATTAATATACTGCTACTAAGCTGATATTCCATATAAAATTGTGGCTAACATGGAAAAAGAGACATAAGCCAAGTCCCACATCGGCAATCTTTAGTTTCTAAGTGATAAACAAATCATTGGTCTTATTAATTAGTTCAAATTTTAAAGAATTGGTTCCTTTCAATTTGCAAAAGTACCGCGAACCGGTACGTGAGAACCAATTCGCGGTTCTTCGGGGGGACCAGCGAATTCTGTGACTATGTTTTGGCTCATGGACCAGAGAGGATGGACATGTTTGGTTTGTTATGATCTATTTGGTTCCACTCTTTTTTGTAGAATCAAAACATGCCACTTTTTTAGCTTTTATGTATGCACTGATCTACATTTAAAACAAATCTTTCATAAATTTCAAACTTTTATTTTTCCAGTACTTGTTTAGGTATGTATTGGGAACTGTTGAGACACTGTCAATTTGTTTCTGTAGTTGCTAAGACGGGATGAGCAATTGAATGGACTAGTTTTGAAGCCCAAGCGTCCCCGAGCTGTTGTGCTATGCCCTACAAGGGAGTTGTCTGAGCAGGTATTTGTCTTTTCATTTCTCTCACGGTTTAGATATCACTTTTGCCGTGTTGAATTGCACAAATTGATATAAAACGTGCTTTATAGGTTTTTCGAGTTGCGAAATCAATAAGCCATCATGCACGATTTAGGTGCACCATGGTAAGTGGCGGTGGCCGTCTTAGGCCTCAGGAGGATTCACTTAGTAACCCCATTGATATGGTAGTTGGTACCCCTGGCAGGATTCTTCAACATATCGAGGAGGGAAATATGGTATACGGTGACATCCAATACTTGGTGAGTGCCCTTAAATTGACAATATTGAATATACGACAATGAGCTGCAAGCTGCATTTACCGAGAGTAGTCTTTGTTCTGCAGGTATTAGACGAGGCAGACACAATGTTTGATCGGGGCTTTGGTCCTGATATTCGCAAGTCCATAGCCCCATTAAAACAGCGTGCTTCTAAACCTGATAGTCTAGGTTTCCAGACTGTTTTGGTTATTGCAACCATGACAAAGGTATACCGATTTGTACTAAAAGCTGTTGGCCACACATGCAAAGTAAATATTACTAGTTTAGAAGCTTATTCGTAAAATGATCATAGTAGTTCATTTTGATCTGATACTGGTAATACAATGTTTGCATGGCTATAATTTGTTATCTCTATCATTTTATCCCTATTTATGCATAACCCTTCACATGCTTGTTTGCAAATGATTTGCAAAACAGGAGCTCATCAGTATTTTTCACGTGGTTTTTTCAGTTGGCTGCAAAATTTACACATAAGTGCGAAATAATAAATATTACTAGTTTAGAAGCTTATTCGTAAAATGATCATAGTAGTTCATTTTGATCTGATACTGGTAATACAATGTTTGCATGGCTATAATTTGTATCTCTATCATTTTATCCCTATTTATGCATAACCCTTCACATGCTTGTTTGCAAATGATTTGCAAAACAGGAGCTCATCAGTATTTTTCACGTGGTTTTTTCAGTTGGCTGTGCAAAATTTACACATAAGTGCGAAATAATAAATAGATACAGTACATTTATGAATTCTGAAACATTAAATTTTCTTGTGAGCAATCCTTTCAAAGGTTGACATCTATCTTTTCACTTATTATTTCAAAGTTAAGAACATGTCATCCCTTGTAGATATTAATCCCACAATACATATCATCTTCCATTTTCTTACGTACTGTTCATAAACTATCATATTGCAACAGTTGATGCTATTCTTTTTATATTGGTCTTTTATGGTGTTATTATAGTTGTCATTACTTTTCTAATCATGTATAATGAGAAAGGGCTAATGACATCTGGAAATATATTATTTTAACTTTAAAATTTATTGGTTGTTTTTATTTCGACATTACCACTCAAATGTTAAATATTGAAGTTTTGCGGGTTTTCTTCCGTGTCTTTATTAATTCCTTAATAGCGTCTTTATTAATTCTTTAATAGCTTGGTTTGAATTCAACCGTTTTGTATGTATTTACATGGTTTAGCTCTGTTAATTCAAAGATGTGGTGGAACAGTCAGTATCCATAAACTTTATGTGGATTCTTCATTTGATCTAGTTTTAAATATTGTAAACACCTCTGTTATTTCTACACTCGTTATATTCTTGAAAATAGCTGATAGAGTATCCTACAAAAGTAATTCGCCTATGGCTATGTAATAATACTTTCAACTAAATAGTGTATTGCGGAAAAATAGCAGTTCGTTCCAATCCCGCTATGTTATAGCGCTATGTCTTATACTTGACAACACCGAGTGCTCTTCGTTCTTATGAACACTAGACAATCTCTATTATATATAAGATAAATCTAATTAACAATTTCCAGGGTAATATTTTATAGTGAAGTTGCAAACTGTTGACTTCTTTTAACTTTGCAGAATCTGGTTGATGAGGAATTTCAAGGCATTGTCCATCTGCGCACATCTTCGTTGCATAAAAAGATTTCTTCTGCTCGTCATGATTTTCTTAAACTTTCTGGTTCTGAGAACAAGCTGGATGCATTACTTCAGGTATATGTAGTTTGCAATATGCGGCATTATACATGTCAGCCAATGATTGTGTTGAGATGTGATGTAGCTCGAGTTACACCTAGTTTATTTGGGGATTGTTTGATTCTGGGTCTGAATTTTGAATCCTGTTCAAGCTGCTTTGCTTTTAAAACAGCTCTAGGAAGAAGTCTATGCTATGTTGGGAATAAAAACTGCTACTTTTGTGTTTCAAGCTGTTCAGCTGATAGTTTATTTTTCCTGATAAAATTAAAAGCCGACAGTTTACAACACTTTTTTTTTTGCTGTTATGTATTTCTATCAGACATAATGACTTTTGCTTACATCCACTTAAAAAGAGGGATAGGTGAAACCGCCTTCACTAATTGCACCACACAAAGTTATATTAATACTACAGTATTAATACATACATACCTAATTATAAGAATAATTAGCTCGTCAGAGTGTTCTAAACATCCTGGACTGAAACAGATAAGAAAAATGCACCTGCTGGTGCATGCTGCATATATGCATGCTACTAGGCTATGCAGCATTATAGTGGTGTAATGGAAGCCTAAATCTGTAAGGCTTGCTGATCCCACCTAAGTTTTCCTTTGGCAAGGGTCTCCAAACTATGAAAGTGGGTTAATTGATAAGTTCTATCTCCATCCCTAAATCTAGGACCCTCTTTAGATATTTCCCTACCCTTTTTTATAAAACCTCTTTCAAATTTTCAACTACATTATTTATTTCTTTACTCACATATACCTAATTAGGTTACCTATGCAACCTGTAGTAAATACTACGAGGGCATAAAATAATTCTCACTCTTGTAGGGTAAAATTCAAAAACAGTACCAATATCAACAAATTTAATACTACCACCGACTTTCTCTATCCCTGTGATTTAGTCAATGGGTTCTTATATTTAAGGACGGAGGCAATAAAATGCAAATCATCCCTTTTTCTTCATACTTGGAATTGAACTTTATTGCAGTTTTTCTATTAGTCTGCTCATATTCAAGTACTCAGCATTTTCATCTGTTTAAGTCTGCTTTATAGTGATACCTGAGGTGCATTTCTTCTTATGGTAGTCCATGTATGCTACATATCCACTATCAGACTACTAGCTGGAATGTGTGTTGTTTTGATTCACATGGTTTTTATTATGCAATTTGTGATCATGTGATTGCAGGTATTAGAGCCAAGTCTTGCCAAGGGTAACAGGGTAATGGTTTTCTGCAACACATTGAATTCTAGCCGTGCCGTGGATCACTTTCTTGGTGAAAATCTGATTTTTACTGTGAACTACCATGGGGAGGTCCCGGCGGAGCAAAGGTCATATACTACTTTAAGATTCTTTGGATACTTCTCACACACCTAATACTGTTGTGAATTTGTGATGCAGTTGTAGTTATTGTCTGCTTGTATGCTTAGATGATTTGTTAAGGCTCTAGGAAACAACACTGTCAACTGTTAAATTTTAGATGGAAAATAAATAATTGAGATTTGTTTTAATTCTGCTATGCTGTAACGCTGTAGCGGCTATTACATAATACTGGATGTGCCGAATATGTACAGGTGTCAGATGCTTCATTTGCCTTTATTCCCACTGACCTGTATCACTTTTCTTTCAAATGCAGGGTTGAAAACCTCAACAAGTTTAAGAGTAACAGTGGAGATTGCCCTACATTGGTTTGCACAGACTTGGCTGCTAGGGGTCTGGACTTGGATGTCGATCATGTTATCATGTTTGATTTCCCTCTGAATTCTGTGAGTATCATATCTCTCATTAAAATATTTATTAGGTCACAAATCCCCTCTATCTATACCTTTAAAAAAAATATTAATTGGTTACTTACTTCCTTTACTTTCTCTTTCAACGGTAGATCGACTACTCGCACAGGTAGAACTGCTCGTATGGGTGCTAAAGGTAACAATTTCTTATGTGTCTGTCTCTGTTTATAACAAATTTGAGAATATTGTCCTCTCCAGTGTAGTCAAGCTCAAGTGCTGGATTGTAAGATCGTAAGTTCTTACGTGCTAAGGATATCTGAGAGTGCTACAATCAAGGATATCTGAGAGTGCTACGATCAGAAAGAGATTGTAAAAATACGTGCTGGGTCTTTTCTTTTTGTGTTGTATTAGGAAACATAAAAACACTTTTTTCTGCCGCAGGGAAAGTAACAAGTTTGGTTACTAAAAGGGACTTCGGTTTGGCAACCAAAATAGAGGAGGCGATAAGAAAGAATGAAAGTTTGGAGGCTATCACAAAAGAAAGTCTCCGAATGGATGTAACCAGGAACCAAATCACTGAGCAAAGAAGAAAGAACAAAAATGTGGTCAAAACTTCAAAAGCTAGGGACAAATCTGATTCTCGTCCAACTTCTACCACTAACAGGTCAGTTATTAGGGACAAATCTGGTTCTCGCACCAGTTCTGCAAATACCAGATCAGGTATTAGGGACAAATCTGATTTGCGCACCAGTTCTGCAAATTCTAGGTCAGGTATTAGGGGCAAATCTGATTCTCGCACCAGTTCTACAAATTCTAGGTCAGGTATTAGCAAATCTGATTCTCGAACCAGATCTGAGGATACCAGGTCAGGTATTAGGGACAAATCTGATTCTCGCACTGGTTCTGGGAATACCAGGTCAGATATTAGGGACAAATCTGATTCTCGCACTGGTTCTGGGAATACCAGGTCAGATATTAGGGACAAATCTGATTCTCGCACTGGTTCTGGGAATACCAGGTCAGGCATGAAATTTGGTAAACAATCATCGCTATCAAAGTCTTCAAAGAAAGGATTTCCCGTTTCAAAATCTGTAAAATCTTCCAGTCCAAATAGCTTCATAAAAGCTTCTTCGGAGAGTAAGCGAACGAGTAAAAAGGCCACGACCACCAAATCTACAAATCCTAATCTCAGTGTTGTCGGGTTTAGGGGGCGGAATGCATCATCATCAGATAAGAGACAAACATTTTAGTGAAGTGGATTGGAGTCATATTATACCCGAGTAGTAAGTAAAACCACTCTTGGTTTTGTATTAACTTAATATTTATTTTTTGACAGATAGGTTCGATATTTAACATAGCAAGAATAGTGTTAATTTGTATGGTTTTGCTCAACATTATACATGAATAGTTCAAGTTAGTTTATTTGATTAGATAAATTTAACAAAAGATAAAATAAATTCAAACGGCTTTTATATATATGTTGAAAACAATCTCTGAACATATCATAAGTTATTTTCATAAACTCTCTCAAATAGTCTCAAGCGTGCTTTTGTTAGTAAATAGACTGAAATAAGACAATTCAAACAAATCCTATACATGGATACTGTACACAAGATACATTCGACATATCGATGATGCATGGTTGGATACCTAGTTGTGGCTCTTGCATTTTTATTTCCATGCTAGTAATGGAAGTGAAGTTTTAGCAGGGTTTACAACAATGCCATTGGAATCATAGATGATGACACCTGAGAAATCAGGGAGCTGGCACTTCCCACCCATAAGTATATTCTTCTGCCAAATTGAAGCATCTTCTTGTTCTTGTTCACAACCACTGATCACCACCACTTCATTGTTTAGCCCTATAACAGGCTCTTCTGCAAAGGCATTGCATGCGAGCCAATGACGCCATTTGCGCGAATGTGAAGCACACATGAGCAACACAATGGCACACATCATAAGGGTCATAGCAGTAAAACCAATATTTGAAGTGCTTAGTGAAGGGTGGATTACTAAAAGTGGTCTAGCCATATGGGATAGTGATTAGAAACTTGAAAATGAGATATACAAAACATGAAATGGGTTTGACTATTTATAATTTCTTGGTTTGTAGTTGTTAACTAGGAAGTGTAGTTGGTGTTTTAGGATTTGTTTGGATTTGGTTAGTTTTATGGTTTAACATTCAACATGTGGTTTTGGTAATCCTTGACCTTGTGCAATGTCTAGCATAGTGGGATTGATAATCTTCATAGTTGAAAATATGTGAAATTAGTTTAATCACAGTTTGAATTTGATAGCTTTTGGAATTTGATAATCTTCACGTTATCGGTATTTTTTTTTTTTTTATTAAATTAACTTTTAATTCTTTCATTTTTAAAATTGAGTTTTTAATCATCTTATTTTATAATCTTTGCAAATTTTTTAGATTTTTATTTTTATTTTTTAAATCGTAATAGTGATATGACGCAACTAAATTAAAGATGTCAAAGTAAAACTATATCTTTTTGTGAAATTTGAATTCTCGTACTCAATGACTAAAATTTTGGAATGATATCTTATAGTTATTTGAATGTTACATTCTTTATGTTTTTTATTTCAAAATCATTATTGTAAAATCTAAAAAATTGTCAATATTATTGTCATTTTGTTTTTAAAACCAAACAACACTTTGTTTTTAAAACCAAACAACACGTATCCAGAGCAGCAAGAAATAGAGTTTTTTTTTAGTGCTTTTTTTATGGGAAAAAAAAATACCAGATGTCCCCGTTTGATTTTTTTTTTCTTTTTTTCAATCTACCCTATTTTTAGAGTGTGCTCGACTATTGACAGAACGAGCATATGAACCAGGTTTGTACATGTGTGCTCGAAAAATGAATGGTCGAGTATGTAAAGTTAATGATATATTTTATTTGTTTTTGAAGATTATCACGTACATGAGTACATCTATTTATAATTAGTGCTACATTACATTATTGAGATATTATACATCTATGTTGCCACCGCAATGCTGACCAATTTATTATTTGGTATGGGAAGCCACCATACTGAATCATATCAAAACAACACCATGTCCTGCATAAACTTCACATTCTGGCCATTGGCCGAACACACTAATGCATGAAATCAGTTCACATGCTTGTCACATCAATGACCGAATAAACTCAAAATGAGATAGATTGAGATTTTTTTTCAAACTAGAGCATTCTAATATTTTTTTTCTTAAAATAAGGACACTACAATATAAATACTGTTATGGACTGGGCCTCTAAGTCAGTGTCGGACATAAACCCAATTGGTCGGGCAGAGACCCACATCGTCGGGCACGACCCACGACCCACTAACCTGGACGTGGGGAGATAACGTCTCCCCCACGTGTGACACGTCATCCAACTGTCCTCCATTATCTCCTACAATATAGGGACAGTTGGACCAAGGGAAATACCATGTGCTAGGTCTTACTTGCTCCAGCGCATTCCTTGACAGTTCTTCCTTGAGCTTTGCTGACCCAACCCAAATAAGGACCTTGGCCCAGCGTTGGGGGCACACTATAAATATCCTCTTTCGCTAGAGGGTCAAGTATTCTGAAACCATCATTATCTCTTATCTTTTTGTACTGTATACTCACTTTAGCATCAGAGTGCCTTGCAGGTACACCCCACCTTCTCTCGTCCACTGTGCATTTGTTGTTCAACACTTGGAGGGTTCCTTCTAATCAGGTAAGATCAGTGGCGTCGTTTGTGGGAATCAAGTTCTCCCTATCTTCCATTACAGAAGATCAAAGCTTCAATTTACCCTTCCATCATGACCAACGAACACAGCGACAACCATGCCTTCGGCCTCGTCGACTATAACGGGTCGGAGGACGATCAACACGTCATTCACGAAGACGATCCAAGGGATGGAAAATCGTCCACCCCGTCGCCTGAGCCTGAGGACAATGGTGTTTCTCAACCTCAGTCAACGGTTTCCTTTCAGCCCATCCCGGTGCCAGTCGAAGGGGACCCTGCCATGATAGCCATGGTGAACGCACTCAACCAGACCAACCTCATGCTCTTTCAACAACAGGAGAGGATCATGGCACTGGAGACCGAGCGACAAACTAATCCTCCTCGACAGGGACGTGGATCTCAACCTGAGAGGCGCCAACCAGAAGTGGCTAAGAAGCGAGGACGCTCACCTCTGCGTCGTGGACGACGTTCCCCGAAATCAAAGAAGAACAAATCCAGGGGGTATCCCGATCGACTGAATGACCAGCCAAGGACCTCTCTTTGTCGTGCTCAGAGTCCCAGGAACGAGGACTACTCTCCCTTGAGGAGTGATGAAGAGGATCCCCGCTGCCCTCTTTCGCGTGCCATCATGGAAACTCCACTCCCAACAGGCATGGAGAAGCCCCCAAATCTGGCGACCTGCGATGGGACGACTGACCCTGACGACCACGCCAACAACATTAACGCCATGCTCGACTACCGCAACGACATCAGCGGAAACGTCAAATGCAGGTTATTCTCGACAACCCTCAGGAAGGGAGCCATGACGTGGTACAAAAGCCTGGCCCCCAAATCTATCACATCTTAGAGGCGCATGAGATCAGCGTTCATGAGGCACTTTACAACTTCCCGAAGCCACCCAAAGACTGAAGCAACCCTTGAAGCCATCGTACAAGGAAATAACGAAACGCTACGCTCATACATCGAGCGATTTAACTAAGAAGCTGTCGAGGTAGATACGATCGATTACATGAAAAAGTATCTTCTCGAGAAAGGGATCCTTCCCAGAAGTGAGCTCAGCAGAGCTGTCGGGATTGAGTCACCCCGCTCCCTCGACGAGCTCCTACAGAAGGGTCAAATGTATATCAGATACAAGGAGAAGTAAGTCGCCCATAATGTCCGAAACAACCACGGTCAAGATGACACCAAGGGTTCCAAACACGAAGACTATACCGCTCCTCGCCACAGCGGGGAGAGGTGAATAGAGGACAAACCTCGCGACGTCCGTGAAAGAAGAGGATCAGCGTGACATTTCTCTGAGTATACATTGCTGACTATTCCCCGTGAGAGAATCCTCGCCGAGTGCATTAACTCCGAGTTCAAACAGGGCAGGGTAAGGTTCCCCAAACCTACTGCACCCAAACCCCACACCGTCAAGTCTAAGTATTGCCGCTTCCACAGGAGCCACGGGCACGTAACTGAAGACTGTGTCCACTTGAAAGACGCTACCGAGATCCTGATCAAAGAGGGATACCTCAAACAATACATCAAAAGAATTGAGACTCCCCGACACGAAAAATAGTCCACGAGAAGAGACCGCGAAGACTTTCCGGGCAACAACTCCCCCTTTCAAGTAGCCCTCTGCATATCTCGCCCTGAAGATTTCCACCTCCCCGATGTCCACATGGGAGGTCAAGTTACTGCTTAGAGCCCGTGGGAAAACTTCCCAATAGCCTTGGTCATCTCTGAAGGCGGGATAAACAACGAAAATACGGCCATCTCTGTCAAATGGAAGTTCGACGAACTCCTACTGACCACTCCTGACCAGCTGGTGACGCTGACCAAATCACGGGGAAAGTCTAATCCTATATCTTTTTTCCTCGAGGAGCTACCAGGCGGGTCACCCAACTCTAGTATTCCCTTACTAATAAGGGAAAAGATGTCACGTTTTGACGTTCGACATATTCTGGTCGACCAAGGAAGCTCGGTGGATATCATGTATGCCCATCTGCTCAGAACCCTCAAACTGGACAAGTCAAACTTATCCCCCTACGTCGGATCCGACCTCCAAGGGTTCAACGGAGCAACCATAAGACCATGGGGATATGTGGAGCTACTCGTTCTGTTTGGCGAGAATGAAACGGTCAGAGAGGTTAAAGTCCTGTTCCTGGTGATCGAGTGCCACTCACTGTATAACTGCATCCTTGGGCGACCCATTTTGGCCGAGCTAACAGTTGTGCCCTCCACTGTCCACTTAAAGATGAAGTACTACACCAAGCGGGGCCGTGTAATCACCATTCACGACGACATCGAAGCTGCTCGGAGATGCTATGACGTCGCGATCAAAGGACAAGCCATAATCAACACCTCCAAAGGTAACAAGAAGCCAAGAGCCGAGGAATGCCCACCTTCCCCGCGAATCAACTCCATCGACCTCGACAACCATCTCAGTGAAGACACCGTCGAAGACCAGGATCCTGTCAATGGGCAGACTCCAATTCATCCAGTATGCTCAATCCCCGACGGCGAGTTCGAGCTTATTCCCTGGGCGACAACCCTGACAGAACTGTGAAGATTGGTGTCGATCCACCACTAGCGACAAAGGAACAACTTGCAACCTGTCTCAAGGAAAACATGAACTTGTTCGCCTGAAGTGCTGCAGAGATACCCGATCTCGACCCCGAGGTCGCATGCCATCAATTAGCTATAGATCCATACAATAGGCCCGTAGCACAGCGTATGCGCAAGCAGTCTCCTGAAAAAGCAGAGGCTGCCAAGCATACTATAAAAGACCTCTTAGAGGAAAATTTTATTTCTGAAGCCCAGTACACAACCTGGCTCTCTAATGTAGTTCTTGTTAAGAAAAATAATGGAAAATGGCGTATGTGTGTTGATTATACTGATCTCAACATGACATGTCCCAAATATGCTTTTCCTTTGCCTAACATAAATAAATTGGTCGACAATTCTGCAGGTTTTAAACTTCTGTCCTTCATGGACGCATACAACTGATATAACCAAATTCCCATGTTGGAAACGGACAAGCAACACACGGACTTCATGACCCGACTAGAAATTACTATTACAACGTTATGACTTTCGGGATGAAGAACAACGATGCCACATACTAGCGCATGATGAATAAGGTATTCTGAGGAGAAATCAGAGACATGCTCGAGGTATACATGGACGACATGATAGTAAAGTCACACGAGGAGCCGAATCACGCACGACATCTTAGAAAGGTCTTCGAGCAAGCAAGGAAGTGCAAAATGAGGTTCAACCCCGAAAAATGCACCTTCGGAGTTCGAGCAGGGAAATTCCTCGGCTTCTACCTCACTGAAAGAGGAATATAAGCCAACCCTGACAAATGTTGGGCATTCTCGGAATTCCCAACCCCGAGCTCGAAGAAATCCATTCAATCGCTCGCTTCCCTATCCCGTTTCGTTACTAAGTCCGCACAACACACACTTCCATTCTTCAAGCTACTACGAAAAAAGCCACCTTTGAGTGGACCGAAGAGTGCGAACAAGAATTGCTCCACCTCAAGAAAGCGCTCTCTGAATCACCAGTCATGTCACGACCACTCACAAGAGAAGATTTATACCTGTACCTGTCCGTAGCCACCGAGGCGGTCAACACAATCCTCATCCGCGAAACAAACAACGAGCAACAACCCATCTATTTCACGAGCAAAGCCCTCCAGGGCCCCGAGCTCAGATATCAACAGATAGAGAAGGTCTCCTTGGCCCTGATAAACGCAACAAGAAGGCTGAGACATTATTTCCTCGTCCACACGATCAAAGTCTGGATTGACCAGCCCATAAAGCAACTGCTCGGTCGACCTGATATGGCCGACATAATGCTGAAATGGTTGTTACAATTGTCAGAAATCGATATCCAATATGAAAGCAGGAAGGCCCTAAAGGGGCAGGTCCTGGCCAACTTCGTGGCTGAGATGACGTATATCCCGACCCCGACTAGCGGAACCTATAAAAGGACAATTTTCATCAACAGTGCCTCCTGTTCGACAGGAAATGGTGCGGGCATCATCCTTGAAAATGAAGACGGGATCCTGATTGAAGTATCCCTAGCACTAGCCTTCTCGACTTCGAATAACCAAGCCGAATACGAAGCATTCCTGGTGAGCCTACAGCTGGCTGAGGACCTGGGGGAAAAGGAAGTAAAAATCTCCACCGACTATCAGCTCGTAGCATCCCAAGTACGGGGAGAATATCAGGCCAAGAACGACAACCTCATTGAATATCTAGCCTTGGTAAGAGACATACTGGAAAAATTCGACTCTTGGGAAGTCCAACACGTCCTGTGAGAGAACAATACCCGAGAAGATGTCTTGTCGAAACTGGCGAGCACACGTAAGAAGAATGGGAACAAATCCGTGATCCAAGAAATCCTTCCCCGACCAAGCATCAAAAAGCCTCCCCCTCCGCTCAAGGTGCTGGCCATCAGTGACGCTCATTGTTGGATGACTCCCATCCACACCTACCTAACGAGGGAGGAACTCCCAGCAGATCCGAAAGAGGCAGTTGTCATCAAGAGAAGGGCATGCTCATACGTCCTCCTCGAAAGGAAGCTATACCAGCAAGGTTTCTCCATCATACAACTCAAATGCATCGAGGAAGAAAGGGTCCCTGATATCTTGGGAGAAATTCATGGGGGAATCAATTCCAACACCTCGGCGGAAAGTCATTGGCATGGAAGGCAGTCCGAGTAGGCTATTATTGGCCGACGATGCAACATGACACGAAGGAGCACATCAAGAAATGCGCCAGATGTCAAAGACATGCAGACCTGCATCTGGCTCCCCCTAACAAGCTAAAAACACATTCCTCCCCATGGCCTTTCACGTGGTGGGAAACAGACTTCCTCTGGCCATTCGTGATAGGCTCCTACCAAAACAAATATCTCATCATCGACGTCGATTACTTTACAAAGTGGATCGAAGTTGAAGCTATCGCAAAGATCACGACACAAAATATAATCCATTTCTTCAAAAGGAACATCCTCGCGCGCTTCGGCATACCACAAGTCCTTGTCACCGACAATGGAACACAATTCACGGACAAAAGGTTTCAGGACTTCGTCGTCGATCTAGGCACGAAACAACATTTTACGTCTGTAGAGCATCCCCAAACCAACGGCCAAGCAGAGGCGGCTAACATGGTGATCTTGCAAGGATTAAAATGAAGGTTGGGGGAGGCAAAAAAAGCATGGGTCGAGGAGCTACACAACGTACTCTGGGCCTACCGCACGACCCCACACTCGACGACCAGGGAAACCTCGTTTTGACTGACCTATGGGACCGAGGCAGTCATCCCGGTGGAAATCTGAGAACCCTCGATGCCATGACACAAGTCATTAAAAGGGAATTCCAAATTGGCAACCTCGTCCTTAGACGAAACCAGAAGAACCCGCGAGAAGGCAAGCTTGCCGCAAGCTGAGAAGGCCCGTATCGTGTCCGAGAGAAAACGAACAATGGAGCCTACTACCTTGAAAACTTACAAGGATAAGAACTAGCTCGACCATGGAATGCTGAAAAACTCAAGCAATACTATAGCGAAACGATAACAAGCTCATGAAAACATGGAAGGTACGACCATGCAACTTCAACATTGATCGAAAGGAAGGTTGACGTCCCCAGAAGACGGGCACGACCTCCCTCGACGTTGGACAATTCAAAACAAACTTCAACGCCGCAGTTCCATGTCGGCAGGACACCTAACTCGCGATGGGAAGGCCCAAGCCCCGGGATCAGGGCCTCGACCGCGACCCTTATCCTGATTTGCAGCGGACGTAAAACCCGCCACCTTGCCGGTTCCCTAAACCGACGAGCCTATACAGTCGAGCAAACAAGTTCACATCTCATCATCAAAATTAAACAAACTAAACAAAGTAAACATTTTATTATAAAGTCAACCAAAGAATGGCCGACGGAAGTACAAAATAAAATGGTCAAGCCTAAGTTGCAAATTGGCACGCAGGCCGTAAAAACAAGAAACCGGCGCGCAAGCCAAAGAAAGATGGAATGCAGGCCGAAAAGAACTATGGCACACATGCCCAACCTACTCATTGGCTTCCTCCTCCTCTCCTTCATCCTCCGAGCCAGCAAATGGGAAGACAATTTCTTCATCTACCACTTCAAAGTTGAAGGCCGTCCCCTCAGTTACGAGCCCAGGGTTGACAACCTTGAGTTGGTCAGTGGCATTGTCAAAACCTTCTCGGAAGACTCCCACAACATCCTTCTCAAGTTGCCTGATCTGAGAAATCAGGTCAACCCGACTTCGCTAGGCCCGATCCTCCTCACTCTCCCCGTCAGCAGGAAGAGACAATTCCTCCAACACCTCGACCCTCAACCGGAAACGCTCGTTTTCCTCGGCGGCTTCGTTGAACTCGACCTCCCGATCCTTCAGTTTTTTGTGCTCTTCAGCCAAGGCCTCTCGCTCGTGCTTAACATCTTCTAGCTTGCTCTTCATCCCCTTTTGGAGTTTATACTCTTCCTTATAATTGGACAAGTTCTGGGAGAGTTGGTCCCTTTCAGCTTTGACAGTCCGGAGCGCCTCCTCCGCAGCCCTCAACCCCAACAACAAGTAGGAGCTGTCGGACAGGACCAGGGCCATTTCCATGACCCTAATCACCGCAGTAACATCCTGGGACAGGGTGGCCCGTCTGCTCTCTGTTTCCTGGTCGAGTATGGCTTTGGCCTTCGCAGGCACCACACCGACAGAACCTTATGCGCTGAAAGCTTCGCGCTCTAGGTAGCAGGGAGGAAGAAGATAAGTTTCTTGTTTCTCAGACGAACCTCCTTGCACATCAATTGATTGACCTGGTGGACCTTCAGAAAGGGGACGTTTGCGGCGAGGTGAATCGAGCACCAAGATGAGACTATTCGGCATCACTGTCACGGGCAGAAAGTTCTGGTATGGAGAGTTTGAAGTAGGACTCGAAGTCCCAAATCCACATACCATGTTCTTGGTGTCTACCTGATGGACGCGACTTTTTCTCTTTTTCTTTGATTGCTTGGCTGGGCCCCCAGCCTTGTTAGCCAATTTCAGCGTGCGCTCCTTGAGCTTGGGCATTTCACCTACAACACAAACAACATGTCAGCAAGACGAATTGAAAATAATAAAACAAGAAGGGGTCGAGCATAAGCTACCTAAGAGTTAGATAGCCTCCTCATCCGACTTACACTAAAACACAACCTTAATATTAATCATCCGGGGCTCTAAAAGGGGCAGCCCATCGTCGCCTAGAAGCAGATTTCCTAGTCGGTCTACGCACATTGCGAGGTTAAAACTTCGAACAACTTGTCCCCAGACCCCATATGCTCAGAGTTTACTATGTAATGGCCGGTCGATAGTTTAAAGTGATTCGGCCTCCACTCTAGAGGGATCTTCGACAACAGATGCTCCGTGCCCTTGGCGTCACGAGTATTCATCAGATGCTCGAGGTATTCAACAGATGCCTGAGACATTCAAAGAATACGCTAAGATTCTGCCCGCGACGTTTAAAGAATGCCCGGAGTACTCATAGGAAATGCCTACTTTTCCCGACACATTCACCGCATGCCCGGATATTCATCTAAAATCTCCTATGTTTGCCCGACACATTCATCTCATGCCCGTGATATTCATCTAAAATCTCCTATGTTTGCCAGACACATTCATCGCATGCCCGGGATATTCATCTAAAATTCCTAAAAAAACTGCCTAAAAAGGTTACATTTTTATCTACTCCGGTGAATAAGTCACCATCCCACCCGTCCTAACTAGCAAATTCAGTTAAAATTACCAGGAAAAGGATAAAAAACGTTACCTGACATGCTTCCAGCAAGTGTGATGATGGTGGTTGTAACACCCTAATTTTTGCCCTAAGATTTCTTTGCATCTCATCTGCATTTTGCATACAAACAAGATCGCACTGGTTGCACGGTTCTTCTCGGGTTAGGATTTTGCCTCGCAGAGGATCACCATTGTCTTTAATTGTTTTATTTGATTGTGTTTACTAACCATTAAAAAATCCAAAAATATTTTGTTTCCTTTTGCTACCTTTTTTTTTCAGGAAGAGGAACCATATAAAAATGCAAAAAAATATATAGCAGTCCTGCAGCTCGAGTAAATTTCACAAAAGTCGAAGACGATCCGCAAATAATTCAAATTTATCAGATCAAGGATTTCCCAAGTTAATTGATTCATTCAAAGGATCTCCAAGGTTCCCGTGTTTATTTCTTCGACGTACACAAGAATCGGGCCGAAACAACCAAGCAGTTTTTTTTTTGAACAAAAAATTCAAAATTCAGCTTGGTTAACCGGTTAACCAAATGGTTAACCGGTTAACCAGTGCGAAATTTGAATTTTTTATTCAAATTCAGCACCCTTAGATCATTGATTTAATTGGAATATTCTAGATCCATTGGTTTCTGATTTCTCTACATCATTTTGATCATTTCCTACCAAAAACCCTCACTAATCACCACTCTTTTTCATTTCCCACCAAAATTCCAATTACCTAACCTAAATTCAAATTACCAAAGCAAGCTCCATTCCACCAAATTTCCATACCTAAGGCCTTTAAATAGGACCTCAATTTCATTCATTCCACAAGCTTTTGATAGCCAAAAAATCTCTTGCAAATTACTCCCCCAACACCAAAATTCTCCAAAGCTCATCTTTCTTTCTTTTGAAGTTATCAAGAATTCACATTGAGTTCTTGATTAACTTGAGCTAAACCTTCATTCTTTCATTCTCTTGCTCATCAATTTCAGTAGATCTAAGCTTGTGTTGGTTCAATTTGAAGAAAAGCTTTTGGTAATTCATCTTCCTCCATAAACCCATATTCACCATCAACATTCAAGATGTAGATCTTTGGTGCTTTTGTTCTAGATCCTTTGGATCTCTATTTGTTGTTTGATTGCAGGGATTCCACTGTATTTTGGTTTTAAAATTCGTGCAAATTCAGATCATGATCATCCAATGTTTGAGAAAAGGTTTCAAAATGGATCATGCTGAATTTTCTGCATTTTTCAGCTTCTGGTACAGCGTTAACCGGTTAACCATTTGGTTAACCGGTTAACCAGTTTAAAAACAACACAGATTATTCAAAATCTGCTTGCGTTAACCGGTTAACCAATTGGTTAACCGGTTAACACAAGTCAGAATGGTGTTTTTGGCTTGTTTTAAGCCCCTTTTTGGTCCCTTTTTCTTCTTCTTCCTCCTCCTTTTTATTTTTACCTTGGGAAGCATTTTTGGGAGTAATTCCTCTTTAATTTCAATGGACTTTAGGTGTAGATTAGAGTAGTTAATGTTCATTAATTCAAAACAACCTTTAAGTGGATTATTCAATTCATTTAAGGTACTTTGCATTAGTGATACATTTTCATGCTTGAATCCACCAAGATGAGTGATTGAACTTAAGGATGGAAGAACACCATAAGTACGACTCAATTTGGTATTCATCTTTAGTTTCGTGCGGTATCGCGTTCGGATGACGATTTATATATCGTTCATCTCGCATACATTAACACTAATATTATGCACCTTAATTGGTGGTGGCCGGCCTCATTTGTAGGGTAATTACTTCGTAAATTACTCGGCGATTGCTTAACATAGACCTAAATGTGTCCCGACTTCGGAATAAAATTCTAATTGGGTACTTACACTTTTGTGGACCGGATCTCTTGTTGATCGCGCAATCCCAAAGTGGTTAATCATATTGCATCAAGAATCGAGACTTGTGAATTTTTGATGCGTAGGTGCTTTGGGTCTCCCAATCGCCTTTCAAATTTCATTGAATTCGGTTCGGTGTGCCTTGATTAATCTCTATAGTGTAAGATGCTAAGCGGATCCGGTTGCCTTCGATTTTGGTTACTTTCTTTTTTGGTTGTGGTTGATTAAGTTCACCATACCATTATTATATGAATATTATTATAATATTACTACGATTAATATTTTAGATTCTTGCATTTTTATTTCTTTTGTTACTAACATTTAATTTCTTGCACTATTATTACCTTTATTTTATTTTGCTTTATTCATCCATATCATGTTTATTATTTGCCCTTGTTGTTTGTTGATTTGATTTTCTATTTGTCCATTTGGACACAAAAAAAATTAATAAAGGATTAAACCTCTAAAAAACTTGTGACTTTAATTTCAGACTATGGTACTATCCTTAGCATTGGAGTTTGAACTTAGATTTTAGGATCTCTCCCTTTGCTCAAGTTGTGATCGATTGAAGACCTTAGCCTCAAATTAAGTTCATTTTTCTTTGAAGATGGAATTCCGGTTACCTTGAAGATATGTTCACAATATGGTTTGATCGTTCTTCTCTTAACTTTTTTTTAATTCAAGTATTAGGATAGTCCCTTCATCTCCTCCCCATTCTTAAATTTTCAAAACTTCTCCCTATTTCAAAAATATTCTTTGTTTTCAAACTTCAAATGTTTTCATAAACAAACCTTGACTTCGGTCAAGTGATTTTAACCTTTTCACTTTATTTTCTTAATAAATGTTAATCCATGTAAATATATCAAAATCATTTTTTTTACATACTTTAAAAAATCCAAAACTCACTCAATTGTTTTTGTGCCCTCGTGCACGTTTCTTTTAACCTCTTTTATGTTTAGATATGATTCATTCTTTCTAGCGGAATTATTCACTAAAGAATGACGACTTATCTCTACATTTTAAAACTAATTCAACTCATTTGCCTTTTCATAATTTGTACCACGAACTGCGAGGTTTTGATCTCGCATTGCACTTTGTGGGTACGTAGGCATGAGGCATTAAAAACCTCATCAAACACAAAATCATTAAAAAACAATCTTCTCTTCATCCCTTCAATCATTTTCAAACAAACCAATTTCAGACCAAAAAGCAATAAATATTTCAAAGGGCTCCCGTGGAGTACCACAGACAAGTCAGGTGCGTAAAACCTTCCCGGTTTGTAACCAATCCCCTTACCCGTTCTCTGTTTGTTTCTTTTAGCTTTTGCTTTTAGATTCCTTAGGTTTTTGTTCGTTCTTTTACCTTTTTCCTTTTTTGGAAATAAATAAAAAGCGCGGTGGCGACTCTGTGTACATCGAGTTAAGTTAATCAATAGCTTACACTCACGATTTTACTGCTACAGAAAAGTGGCGACTCTGCTGGGGAGTAATCTCTAAGTGGATTCAGCCTACTTTGATTTATTTATTGCTTTGGTTTGATTTGTTTGTTATTTGGTTGTTCTGTTTTGGTTTTGGTGATCCTCTGTGTGAGATAGATTCTAACCCGGATCTGAGTGACACTTATGATAGGACGACGATATTCGAAGCGATATGCGATGGAGTAGTCCAAAGCGATATCAATTTGATAATCTCCACTCGGTTAGGCTCTCTTGGACTATCAATGTCATGACGAGTAATCGTACGTGGCATTATTTTCCGACCTTGAGCTGATCATACTGAGGACCGTAGAACCCTTAACCCATCCAAGCCAATTTAGGAACGTAGTGCGGAAACTGTCTAGGTGTAAACCTATGGCGGTTGTCACGCGATACTACACTCGGACGAGGTCTATTTTAAGAATGTTATCGGTTGAGGAGTAATCCAACGTACCGGTGATATTCTAAAGATGGCTGTTAACTCCGGGCACCTCTGTTAGCACCCTTTTGGTTTTCTGCAGGTACAATGAAGACAAAACCTTAGTACTTACCTGTGTGGGTTGGTGTTCTATTACCTTGACTTCATGCTCGTGACTCGGAACCTAAGCCCGTGTGCCTTGTGTGATATTGTTTGTGGTTGTTGCATACATGCCATCATACATTCATGAGCATTATTTGTAAGATTTCAAGGGACTTATAAGGAACTTTTGCCAAATTTCAGATGTCCATGGCTATGACTTTTGAAAGGAGGAACACAAAGAAGTACACTTTCAAGAATCCTAATGTAGTAGAGTTGAGAAAGCTAGGAGCTTTGGTTGTTGATACCCAAGAGTTCCGAAGATGTCATGGGAAGCTTTTGTATATGTTGGATATCGATGTACCTGAGGGGATTCTCCCTACTTTAGCTCAGTTCTATGATCCGTTGAATCACTGTTTCACCTTTCCGGATTATCAGCTTGTGCCGACTTTGGAGGAGTATTCTCATTGGTTAGGTTTGCCTATTCTGGACAAGGAATTTCTTTTCAGTGGGTTAGAGAAGGAGCTTACTATCAAGGTCATCGCCAAAGCACTTTTTCTTAAGGAATCCGATCTTAATGGGAAGTTTCTTCCAAAGGGGAGTGTTCGTGGTATTAATGCTAAGTTCTTGATGGGAAAGGCTTCTACTTCACTTACTTTGGGTCATAAGGATGCATTTGAGGCTATTCTTGCTTTGCTTATTTACGGGATTGTCTTGTTTCCAAACTTGGATGGTATTGTGGATGAGAATGCTATTCAGATCTTCTTGAAGAAGAACCCGGTGCCTACTTTGCTTGGAGATATGTATCATGCTTTTCACTATAGGACCTCCAAAGGTGACGGGGAGATTGTATGTTGTGCGCCTCTTCTTTATAGGTGGTTTATTTCGCACCTACCCAAGTCAGATGTCTTCAAGGACAATAGAGAGAATCGAAGATGGTCTCAAAGGTTGATGTCACTTTCTCATAAAGATATGACATGGTATAGTTCTCATTATGACACTGGAGTGCTTATTGATAGTTGTGGAGAATTTCCCAATGTACCTCTTCTTGGTACACGTGGGGGAATTAGCTACAACCCCATTCTTGCTAGACGACAGTTCGGCTTTGTTTGAAGGACATCCCAAACAATCTTTCCTTATCCCGTTTCTTCTTTCTTAATGGTGCTTATCATGTAGAAATGAAGAAAAGGATTGCTCATTCTTGGCATGCGGTTCATCGGAAAGAGAAAGGTCAATTGGGAAGACAACACCTTCCTCCTTCCGAATGTTATATTCAGTAGGTTCGATCTAGAGCTTCCAAGCTCAAGATGCCTTATCCACCTGAGGAGCCTCTGTTTCCCATATTACCATTGTCTTCTTTTCTACCTCCCGTTGATGAGAAGGTGGCTCTTCAAGAAGAGTTAGACAAGATGAAGAAAGAGAAAGAAGAATGGCTACTTGAGAGGGCTACGATGCAGGAGCAGCTGAAGGAGAAGGATGATCTCATTGAGCTACTTCTACTATTCCTCTAGTACTCCATCTACTATTCCTCCTACTTCCGGTGTTTGGAAGGCCATTGTTGACAAGTTGGTGAAGGATAAGGAAGATATGGAAGATCGGTACAAGAATGAGATCAAGAGGATTCACATGAAGTATCAGCCAGGATTCGGAGCTTCTTCGGATATGATTCCATAGGCTTAGTTTACTTTTCCTCTTATGTATTAGGATTATTGATGTTTGTACTTCCCTTATAATCCTCACTTTGATCTTAATGAGAATGAGTTTTTAAGTATTTCAAAAATGTCTCTTTTTAAATATTGCAAGTTATCTTATAGTCCTTTGAAATCTTTGCATTTGCATACGCATACCATGCATCATACTCACATTTGTCTTGCTTTTTGGGTGTTCTCCAGGGATCTTATGTTGTTTCTTGGTCTTCATTCAGTTCTCCTGTCAAGCTGACTCACCGATTTGATACTCGAGCTAATCGGAGAAGGGTGATGGAAACTTTACAACAAGAGAATCGTGAGCTGCGCGAAGAGGTTACTTATCTGAGGGAAAGCTTGGAAAGAGTTTCTGCTATGACTGAAAGTTTGGTGGCTGCTCAGAATCAGCCACCTCCTAATTCTCCTGTTCAGAATACTGTCATCTCCGAGATCGTTACTGCATCAATTCCTGTTGAGACTGTTATTTCTCCTCGCTATCGTATGCCTGCTAGCACACCTTGGGGCATGCCAGTTGATTTTATTCCTGCTGGTTATCGTCCTCCTCATCATCCTGAGACTGCTGCATTTAATACTCTCCCACCAGTGTGGACTACTCTTCCTCCAGTTGTGACAACTGCACCGCCTGTGGTGCACACTATTCCGCACCATGATGAAATGATTTACCATGCTGAGCCCAGTGAAGGTGCTGGAGTGGCTGAAAGACTTGATGATTTCCAGGGACGCTTTGTTGAAATACAGAGGGAGATGAGAGCCTTGAAGCATAAGGATTTGTTTGGAAAAGATGCTTATGATCTTTGTCTGGTTCCTAATGTTAAAGTTCCATACAAATTCAAATTGCCTGAGTTTGAGAAGTACAAAGGCAACACTTGTCCGTTGAGTCATTTGACTATGTATGCCAGAAAGATGTCTGCTCAGACAGATAATGATAAGCTGCTGATTCACTATTTCCAGGACAGTTTGACCGGTGCACCCATGAGGTGGTATATGAGTCTGGATAATAGCCAAATCAAGACTTTCAATGATTTGGGAGAAGATTTTGTGAGGCAATATAAGTATAACGTTGATATGGCACCAGATAGAGATCAACTTCGTGCTATGTCCCAGAAGTACAAGGAGACTTTTAAAGAATATGCGCAGAGATGGCGCGAGCTGGCAACCCAGATTGTTCCTCCGCTGGAAGAAAAAGAAATGACAAAGATCTTCTTAAAGACTTTAGGATCTTTTTATTATGAGAGGATGATAGCAAGCGCTCCTTCCGATTTCACTGAAATGGTGAGTATGGGGATGCGTTTAGAAGAAGTTGTCCGTGAGGGACGGTTAAGTCAAGAGAACAATAATGGTTCAAGCTCTAGAAGGTTCAACTTTGGGAAAAAGAAAGAAAATGAGACTAATGCAGTATCTCGTGAAAGTTATAGAAGACCTCACAGTCGTGGGAATCATCATTCGCAGCATGTAGCTTCTGTAACCCCGATGATTAATGTGGCTCCAACTGTGCCAGCAGTTCCAAAGTACCAACCTCGTTATCAACAACCTTCTGTGCAACAAGGTGGTAATCAACAGGTTTGGGCTAAGCCAAGTTTTGATCCTATTCCGATGTCGTATGCGGACTTGCTTCCATCTTTGATTGCAAAGAATCTTGTGCAAACCCGTCCTCCACCTCCAGTTCTAGAGACTATCCCATGGTGGTATAAGCCAGAGGCTCGCTGTGCTTTTCATCAAGGTGCCCCGGGGCACGATGTTGATAATTGTTATCCATTGAAGTTTGAAGTACAGAAATTGATGAGGAATAATGTTCTGTATTTCAATGATGTTAATCCAAATGTGCAGAAGAATCCATTGCCGAAGCATGGTAATGCGTCCGTGAATATGGTTGATGGTTGTCCTGGGTTGTTCAAAATCTATGAGGTCCGTCATATTCGAAGGTCTTTGGTTGAGATGCATGCTTTCTTAAGTGAATATCACAATTTTGATCACGATTATGCTGGATGTTGTATCTGCTCGGTGAATCCTCGTGGTTGCGTGATTGTTAAGAGAGACATTCAAAAGATGATGGATGATAAGTTGATTGAAGTGACAGCAAAAAGAGATGAATATGAAAATGAAGTGAATGTTATTATGCCTCAGTTCAATCTTCCTGAGAGGGTTGCTCCTGAGAGAGTGGTTATTTCTTTTGATAGTCGCAAAACTGCTGTTACTCCATTGGTGATTAATGTTCCTGGTCCAGTGCCTTATGAGTCCGATAAAGCTGTTCCGTACCGGTATAATGCTACGATGATAGAAAATGGTAGGGAAGTTCCTATTCCTACTCCAAAGTCTGTGGTTAGCATTGCTGATGTGACAAAGGTTACCCGAAGTGGTAGAGTGTATGCTCCAGATCCTCCGAAGAGAGTTGAAGATACAAGTGCGAGTAAACAGATTATGGATGTTGTTGCCCAATCAGGCCAATCTGGTAATAGTGAAGATGAGGTGTTAAAATTGATAAAGAAGAGTGAGTACAACATTACTGAGCAGTTGTTGCATACTCCGTCGAAGATATCAGTTTTATCCCTCTTGATGTGTTCTGAGGCTCATAGGCAGTCCTTGCAGAAGATTCTTTATCAAGCTTATGTTGACCATGATATGACTGTTGATCAGTTTGATAGTATTGTGGCTAATATCACGTCATGCAACAATTTAAGTTTCTGTGATGATGACTTGCCTGAAGAAGGAAGGAATCATAACTTGGCGTTGCATATTTCGGTAAATTGTCAGGAAGATGCTATGTCCAAAGTGCTAGTTGATATCAGATCATCTATGAATGTGATGCCAAAATCGACATTGTCAAAGCTTGCGTATCAAGGTGTTCCCACGAGGCATAGTGGGATTATTGTGAAAGCGTTTGATGGGTCAAAGAAGACAGTGATTGGTGAAGTGGATCTTCCTATTCTTATTGGACCGTTTATATTCAAAATTACTTTTCAAGTAATGGATATACGTCCCGCTTACAGTTGTCTCCTCGGAAGACCCTGGATCCATGAGGCTGGAGCTGTGACATCCACTCTTCATCAGAAGCTGAAGTTTGTGAAAGAGGGGAAATTGGTGACCATTGAAGGTGAAAGGGCGATGCTTGTGAGCAATTTGTCTTCTTTCTCCTATATTGATGCTGAAGAAGAGGTGGGAACTTCGTTTCAAGCTCTTTCTGTTGTGGATAATGTTGCTAAGAAGAATACTATGCCTATGTCTTCTTTCAAGGATGCTCTGCGAGTGCTGGAAGCTGGTCAGTCAGAAGGTTGGGGACAAGTTATTGATGTTGTCGACAACAAGGAAGGCTTTGGTATCGGCTTTGCACCAGGCGTGGTTCTTAATGACCCTAAGACTATTCAAGAAGGTTTCCGAAGTGCTGGATTTATCAACGATCATTCCGCTGCTGCCATCATTGAAGATGATGAAGACGAAGAAATGCCTGACTTTGTTACACGCGAAAAGATTTTCCAGAATTGGATTGCTGTTGATGTTCCTTTTATTGTTCATTCTTCAAAGTAATTTGTTTTATTTTCTTTCAAAAATCCTTTCACTCTGCCCAAGGTGAAAGTGATGTTTGTCGGGCTTTGTTTCAAATTTTATCATCATCAATAAAATGTTATTTTGTTATTTCCATATGTGTTTTTCCTTTTTGCTTTATTCTGAAAAATGGTAACATAAAAAACCAAAAATAATAATAATTGTTTATCTGCATAATGTTTGCATTTTTTGTTCATACTCTAAAATAAAAATAAAATCATTGTGCAGATTGATTGATAAACCCATTGAAAACAATGATTCTATGCCCTCTCCCAACTTTGAATTCCCTGTGTTTGAAGCTGAGGAAGAAGATGTTGAAGAGATTCCTGATGAAATTTCTCGGTTGCTTGAGCACGAGGAGAAAATTATTCAGACTCATGGAGAGTCTATAGAGATGGTCAACTTGGGTTCTGAAGATGAAAAGAAATAAGTCAAAGTCGGAGCATTGCTTGGTCCCGATGTTAAGAAAAGGATTGTAGAGCTTCTCAGAGAGTATGTTGATGTATTCGCTTGGTCTTATCAAGACATGCCAGGTCTTGATACTGATATTGTGGAGCATAGATTGCCGTTGAAGCCTGAATGTCCACCTGTAAAGTAGAAGCTAAGAAGAACTCATCCTGATATGGCAGTAAAAATCAAAGAGGAGGTTCAAAAGCAGATCAATGCAGGTTTTCTTGTGATGTCAACTTATCCTGAATGGGTGGCCAATATTGTTCCTGTTCCGAAGAAAGACGGAAAAGTCCAAATGTGCGTTGATTACAGAGATTTGAACAAAGCCAGTCCAAAAGATGATTTTCCATTGCCACACATTGATATGTTGGTAGATAATACGGCTAAGTTTGATGTGTTCTCTTTTATGGACGGATTTTCCGGTTATAATCAAATAAAGATGGCACCCGAGGACATGGAAAAGACCACATTTATTACACCATGGGGAACATTCTGCTACAGAGTCATGCCCTTTGGATTGAAGAATGCTGGTGCGACATACCAAAGAGCTATGACCACACTTTTCCATGATATGATGCATAAAGAAATCGAGGTATATGTTGATAATATGATCGCCAAGTCAAGGACTGAAGAGGATCATGTTGAACATTTGCTGAAGTTGTTTCAAAGGTTAAGGAAATATAAGCTTCGTTTGAATCCGAATAAGTGCACATTTGGTGTACATTCTGGAAAGTTGTTAGGTTTCATTGTCAGCCAAAGAGGCATTGAAGTTGATCCTGATAAAGTGAAAGCTATTAAGGAAATGCTTGCTCCAAGAACTGAAAAGCAAGTAAGAGGATTCTTGGGCCGTTTGAATTATATTTCGAGGTTTATCTCTCACATGACTGCCACATGTGCTCGAATCTTCAAGTTGCTTCGGAAAGACAAAGGTTGTGTCTGGACAGATGATTTTCAGAAGGCGTTTGAAAGTATCAAAGAATATTTGCTTGAACCTCCTATCTTGTCTCCTCCGGTGGAAGGTAGACCGATGATCATGTACTCGACTGTGTTGGAAGATTCCATGGGTTGTGTGCTTGGTCAGCAAGATGAATCTGGAAGAAAAGAATATGCAATTTACTACTTGAGTAAGAAATTCACTGATTGTGAGTCTCGGTACTCCATGCTTGAAAAAACTTGTTGTGCCTTAGCTTGGGCTGCAAAGCGTCTTCGCTAGTATATGATGAATCATACAACTTGGTTGATCTCTAAAATGGATCCAATCAAGTATATCTTTGAAAAGCCTGCTTTGACTGGGAGGATTGCTCGTTGGCAAATGTTATTGTCAGAATATGATATTGAGTACTGAGTTCAAAAAGCTATAAAAGGTAGTATCTTGGCTGACCATTTGGCACATCAACCGATTGATGATTACCAACCTATCAAGTTTGATTTTCCAGATGAGGATGTGATGTTTTTGAAAGTGAAAGATTGTGATGAACCTTTGATTGAGGAAGGGCCAGAGCCTGGATCTCGATGGGTTTAGTTTTTGATGGTGTCGTGAATGCACGCGGAAGGGGAATTGGGGAAATGATCATTACTCCCCATGGTTCACATATTCCTTTTGCCGCGAGGTTGACTTTTCCTTGTACCAATAATGAAGCTGAGTATGAAGCCTGCATTATGGGTCTTGAAGAAGCTATTGATTTGAGGATTAAGCATCTTGATGTGTATGGAGATTCTGCCTTGGTAATCAATCAGATCCAGGGTACGTGGGTAACTCATCAACCCCACTTGGTCCCTTATAGAGATTATGCCAGGAAGATATCAACTTTCTTCACTAAAGTTGAGTTTCATTATGTTCCTCGTGATGAGAATCAGATGGAAGATGCTTTAGCAACTATAGCTTCTATGATAAAGGTGCACCAGTGGAATGATGTTCCCATGATCAGTGTGATACGACTTGAAAGACCAGCTCATGTGTTCGCAGTTGAAGAGGTCCATGATGACAAGCCTTGGTATCATGATATTAAATGTTTCCTCCAGAGTCGGGAATACCCGCTTGGGGCATCTGATAAAGATAATAGGACTTTGAGGAGATTAGCAGGCAATTTCTTCTTGAATGGAAGTGTGCTTTATAAGAGAAATTTTGACATGGTCTTGCTCAGATGCGTGGATAGACACGAAGCAGACATGTTAATGAAAGAAATTCATGAAGGATCTTTTGGCACTCATGCCAATGGGCATGCAATGGCTAAAAAGATGTTGAGAGCAGGTTACTATTGGCTGACAATGGAATCTGATTGTTGCAAGTATGTGAAAAAGTGCCATAAGTGTCAAGTGTATGGTGATAAGATTCATGTGCCACCAGCTTATCTCAATATGATTTCTTCCCCATGGCCTTTCTCTATGTGGGGAATTGATATGATCGGCATGATTGAACCCAAGGCTTCGAATGGACATCGTTTTATTCTTGTGGCAATTGACTACTTCACCAAGTGGGTAGAAGCAGCATCGTATGTTAATGTGACCAAGCAAGTTGTAGTTCGGTTTATCAAGAATAACATTATCTGCAGATATGGTGTTCCGAATAGAATCATTACTGATAATGGTTCGAACTTGAATAACAAGATGATGAAAGAGCTTTGTGAAGAATTCAAGATTCAACACCATAATTCCTCTCCTTATAGACCGAAGATGAATGGGGCTGTTGAAGCTGCGAATAAGAACATTAAGAAGATCATTCAGAAGATGGTTGTGACATACAAGGACTGGCATGAGATGCTCCCTTTTGCTTTGCATGGGTATCGTACATCTGTCCGCACTTCAACAAGGGCAACCCCTTTCTCACTTGTTTATGGTACAGAAGCAGTGCTCCCCGTCGAGGTTGAGATCCCATCAATGAGAGTTCTGATGGAAGCCAAGTTGACTGAGGCTGAATGGTGTCAGAGTAGATTTGATCAGTTGAATTTGATTGAAGAAAAGAGAATAACAACTTTGTGTCATGGTCGGTTGTACCAGCAAAAAATGAAGAAAGCTTTTGATAAGAAGGTCAAACCTCGTGTATTTAGAGAAGGCGACCTCGTGCTCAAAAAGATTCAGTCTTTCCTTAAAGATTCTCGGGGCAAGTGGACTCCGAACTATGATGGCCCATATGTTGTTAAGAAAGCCTTCTCTGGCGGTTCATTAATTCTTGCAACTATGGATGGTGAGGAGATCACTCGCCCTGTGAATGCGGATGCAGTCAAGAAATACTTCGCCTAAAATATAAAAGAACAGCTTGCTAAGTTGAAAACCCGAAAGGGCGGCTTAGGAAAAAATGAGCGTCTCGGTGGATTGAAAACCCGAAAGGGCGGTCCAGGCAAAAATTAGAGACAAAAACAGAAATAATTATCCCGGTAGATTGAAAACCCGAAAGGGAAATCTAGGCAAAAGTTAGGGATCATGGCAAGTAACTGCGTCGACAGACTGGATCACTTGTAGTAACCGAGGATTTCAGATTCTATCCCTCAGAAGAATTTACTATCAAAGATTCTTATTCATTCATCCTTGACTGAAGTTTTGGACACAGTGGAGTTCAAAGTTGATAGGGAGAATAGTGATCATTATGTCTCAATGTAGCCCTTTTCTATGAATTTACCATTTTTTCAAACTTGTAATGATCCATAGAGTCATGCCATTTGCTGACTACCATTCTATCAATGAATTTGAGATTTTATTAATTGTTTGCAATTCTTTATATTGTTTCTGTTTACAAAATTTCAATTTATTGTTGATGATGATTTTTGAAACAAATTTAATAAATTTAATTTTTGAAGATTTTAAAAACATTTTTCTTTTGATATATGAACAAAGAAAGGATATCAATAGTGATTCCAAGAATGGTAAAGTCTAGATGTTTGAAACTCGACTCTCCCAAAGCAGGGTTTGATTCAGTTGTGACCATGCGAAGTTCCTGGATAGTCTTGACGGGATGATGTTAATGATGTTTTGTTCCCCAACAATAAGCATGAACGGAGATTGTATGTATTCTCCAGAAGAGTTGTTGGAGAGAATATTTTTAAGAATCCCTAGCTGAGTTTTGATCTCTTCCTCAGCATGTTATCTTTAAATTGAGAAGCATTGGGAATCCCCAACTGAGCTCTTGTTCCTCAGTTTGAATTGTTTGCATCCTTGAATATAGAAGTATTGATATAGCAGTCAGTTTAAAGGTTTTCTTTTACCCGATGGTGGGTATTGATTTAAAATCCCTCGTAACTGTGTTTTGATGTTAACTTCTGATATCCCCATATGGATTCCCAGTAGGTCTGCATGTGTTGGTTTCCGGCAGTTTCCTATGTGATTTTCAACAGGTCTTGCACTCTATCCCCAAGTGGAGCAGGAGTAGTATGACAATTATTCCTCGTGAAGTTTGATTTTTATCAAGAATACTTCCATCCTCAGCAGATTATTATCTTTCCTCAGCATGATAATATCCCTAGCAGACACAGTCTCATCATGATTTAAACCTTGTAGTAGGATTTTATTCCTTTGATGGCTTAGGATATTCCCCTGCAGGATTTAAAGTTGAATCTCCAGCATGTTTCCCTACATTGTTGCCTTGGGATTAGCTGAGTATCCAGTTGTTGTGGTGTTCATGTCACCCGTCTCTTATCTTTATGTATGTTTTGTCAGGATATTCATAAGCATATTCATACGCATAAGCATAGCATCGTTTGCTTGCATTCTTGCGCTTATCATTGTTATCTGCTCTTTGGTGTGGACTTTCCCCATAGAGTGTGTGTGTCGTCTTCCTCTCAAGTTTAGAATGTCGACCATTAAGCAAAAAGTGTTAATCCTTTCTAATTCCCCACTGAGTTTGTTTCTCGTGGATGATTTTGATTCAGTTTCCTCCCCAGTTTATTATCTGGATGGAATTTTTCCCCAGTTGAGATATTTCCTCCTCGGGATGAGTCTTGTTTGACCGTTTCTCTCCAAATTGTTCTTGGATTGAACTTTGGTCCCCTTTTATGAGTAATATTGATATGGAATTAAACTATCATTGTTTGATAGTGGGCAACATTTCTCCAGCTTGAGTATATTACTTTGGAATTAAGCTATTAGTTAATCGATAGTGGGTAATATCACCAAATTGATCAAGTTCTTTTACTTGTACTCCTACCCAGTAAATCCGGTAGTCGAGATTTCTTCCTCTTACCCAGTAAAAGGTAATAGAGTTGGTTTTCCTTTGCTTAAGCTCCTACCCAGTAAATCAGGTAGTTGAGAATCTTTTCTACCCAGTAAATCCGGTTGTCAAGATATTTTCCTCTTACCTAGTAAAAAGGTAATAGAATCAGATATTTTCTTCTTACCCAGTAAAATGGTAATAGAAGCTGTTTTCCTTTGATTGAGTTCCTACCCAGTAAATTAGGTAGTTGATCATGCTCCTACCCAGTAAATCAGGTAGTTTGAGAATTTTTATGCCCAGTAAAAAGGTAGTTGAGGTTATCCCTCTGTATTTTGCTCCTATCCAGTAAATCGATAGTCGAGTCCTTAATATTTTCTACCCAGTAAATCAGGTAGTTTGAGAATTTTTCTGCCCAGTAAAAAGATAGTTGAGGTTATCCCTCTGTATTTTGCTCCTATCCAGTAAATCGATAGTCGAGTCCTTTGTATCTTCTACCCAGTAAAATCAGGTAGTTGATGATTCTTTTCCAACACAGTATTTCTCCATTTTTGGACTCGAATACTTTGTTTGATTGATATTTCCTGGCAGGGTGTTTATTTTCCCTGGTTGAATTTGTTCCCTGATTATATCATACCTTTTCCCAAGTGGAGTCAGCTATCCAGTGATTTATTTTCCTGGTAATTTCTCTTTGTTGTCTGTTGTTGCTTCCCCAGCGGGATTTTCTTCTGTGTCCCCAAGTTTTTGCTTTCCTCTGATGGTCATATTTTCCCCACAGAGATCTTGGGCTTGCATATCATATTCATATCATATCATGTTCTCTTAGGACAAAAATTTGGTATTCTGTATTTAAGTCTCTCCCATCTTGTAGAGACGAAGATGTCAATCTTCATATCTCCGGATTGAAGAAACTTAAATAGGGGCAGCTGTAACACCCTAATTTTTGCCCTAAGATTTCTTTGCATCTCATCTGCATTTTGCATACAAACAAGATCGCACTGGTTGCACAGTTCTTCTCGGGTTAGGATTTTGCCTCGCAGAGGATCACCGTTGTCTTTAATTGTTTTATTTGATTGTGTTTACTAACCATTAAAAAATCCAAAAATATTTTGTTTCCTTTTGCTAACTTTTTTTTCCCAGGAAGAGGAACCATATAAAAATGCAAAAAAATATATAGCAGTCCTGCAGCTCGAGTAAATTTCACAAAAGTCGAAGAAGATCCGCAAATAATTCAAATTTATCAGATCAAGGATTTCCCAAGTTAATTGATTCATTCAAAGGATCTCCAAGGTTCCCGTGTTTATTTCTTCGACGCACAATGGAATCGGGCCGAAACAACCAAGCAGCTTTTTTTTTTGAACAAAAAATTAAAAATTCAGCTTGGTTAACCGGTTAACCAAATGGTTAACCGGTTAACCAGTGCGAAATTTGAATTTTTTATTCAAATTCAGCACCCTTAGATCATTGATTTAATTGGAATATTCTAGATCCACTGGTTTCTGATTTCTCTACATCATTTTGATCATTTCCTACCAAAAACCCTCACTAATCACCACTCTTTTTCATTTCCCACCAAAATTCCAATTACCAAACCTAAATTCAAATTACCAAAGCAAGCTCCATTCCACCAAATTTCCATACCTAAGGCCTTTAAATAGGACCTCAATTTCATTCATTCCACAAGCTTTTGATAGCCAAAAAATCTCTTGCAAATTACTCCCCCAACACCAAAATTCTCTAAAGCTCATCTTTCTTTCTTTTGAAGTTATCAAGAATTCACATTGAATTCTTGATTAACTTGAGCTAAACCTTCATTCTTTCATTCTCTTGCTCATCAATTTCAGTAGATCTAAGCTTGTGTTGGTTCAATTTGAAGAAAAGCTTTTGGTAATTCATCTTCCTCCATAAACCCATATTCACCATCAACATTCAAGATGTAGATCTTTGGTGCTTTTGTTCTAGATCCTTTGGATCTCTATTTGTTGTTTGATTGCAGGGATTCCACTGTATTTTGGTTTTAAAATTCGTGCAAATTCAGATCATGATCATCCAATGTTTGAGAAAAGGTTTCAAAATGGATCATGCTGAATTATCTGCATTTTTCAGCTTCTGGTACAACGTTAACCGGTTAACCAGTTTAAAAACAACGCAGATTATTCAAAATCTGCTTGCGTTTGGTTAACCGGTTAACACAAGTCAGAATGGTGTTTTTGGCTTGTTTTAAGCCCCTTTTTGGTCCCTCTTTGGCCTACTTCAAATCACAACATCAACACCTTCAAATCCGGCAATCTCTCTGACAACAATTCCAGAGTCTCCTACAACTGCAACAACAATTATTCCAAACAATTCTTCAGTTTCATCAACAAGTGTTTCAAATATTACTTCAATAAGCCAGATAACAACAAACATTACTTCTACAACATCAGCACCCCTCTATTCAGAATCTCCTCCTACAACACCAGCAAATATCTCAGCAGTCACTATTTATTATGATCCGTCAAGTATTCCTCCGAACAACAATTTTCAACAACAAGCAGTGGCATCTCCTGCCATATCACCAGTTACCATCTACTACGATCCACACACTATTTCAACACCCTCCTCTGCTGCAGTCAGCCCGGTTACCATCACAGTACCTGGGCCCGTTCCATATGAAAGCACTAATGCCATCCCTTGGCATTATGGCTCTGACCTATACTGCAATGGGGAGAAAATCACTCTTGACTCTTCAACCTCTTCTCCACAGATTGATAATGTCGGGGGAGGCGGAGGCTTCACCAGAAGCGGACGCCTTTTTGCCTCGCAATCACAAAGACCTAATGCTGAAGCAGAAGCTGCTGCCAAAGCGAAAGGAAAGAGTGTAATAGCTGAAGAACCCATTCTCAAAGAAACACAGAAGACATCTTTTGAACAAGATGTAGACGAGTTTATGAGAATCATCAAGAGGAGTGATTACAAAGTGGTGGATCAGCTTCACCAAACTCCCTCAAAAATCTCCATTCTATCCTTGCTGATGTGTTCCGAAGCTCACCGGAATGCATTACTAAAAGTCTTGCACGCAGCATATGTGCCAGAGGAGATCACCGTTAATCAGATGGAGACCGTGGTAGCAAATGTCAATACCAGCCATGGGTTGGGTTTTACCAATGCTGATCTAACAACTGAGGGATGTAATCACAATAAGGCTTTACATATCACTCTTGAATGCAAGGGTGCTGTTCTATCACATGTACTGGTAGACACTGGGTCTTCACTCAATGTCCTACCAAAGAAAGCCTTGGTGAAGCTGGAGTATGATGGCTTGGCATTGCGCCCAAGTAATTTGGTAGTGAGAGCATTTGACGGCTCTAAGAGATCAGTGCTAGGAGAGATTGATCTACCTGTGATGATTGGCCCACAGACGTTTAAAATTACCTTCTATGTGATGGACATTCAGCCGGCCTACAGCTGTTTGTTGGGTAGACCTTGGATTCATGCCGCTGGCGCAGTTATGTCTACCCTACACCAGAAGTTAAAATTCGAGTGGGAGGGCCAGATCATCACCATTTGTGGTGAAGAAGATATTTTTGTTAGCCATCTGGCTACATACAAATACATTGAGATGGATGGGGAGATCCATGAAACCATGAGCCAGGGATTTGAAGCCCTGAACATTAATGAAGCATCTGCTGTACTTGGGACTTCCATGACATCTTATCAGCAAGCCAGGAAGGTTGTTGAAGAGGGGAATGCCCAAGGCTAGGGCAAGCTGTTGCCTGTAGAGAAGAAGGAAGACAGATTTGGGTTGGGTTACAAACCAACTCAACAAGATCAATCAGAGGCTGCTAAGAAGCCCAGTTTTGTTAGTGGGGGGATGCTCACCCTTGATGCAGTAAACAACTTGGAAGATGAGTCGGAAGATGAGCGCAACCTGGAGAGCTGGATACGTCCAAGGATCCCGGGGAGTCGTATCTCAAACTGGTCTTCCCAGGAAATTATAAGGGTTACTCCTGCAGAGTAATTATTATTTCCTGTATTTTTAAAGCATGCATCAAGTCTTGCATCTTGCCCAAGATGACAAGACTCATTTTGTAATCGGGCCATCTTGTAATTTTGTGCAAACAGATCAATCAATGAATATCGGACGTCTTTTGCAAATGAGTCTTTTTCTTTCCTGCTCACTGTTCTTCATTTTTCTTTTTGTACAAAAATAAAATGGCAATGTTTTCCAAAATGATAACTTCATTTCACTTTTCCTAAACAAGATTAAAATCAATCACTAAAATGAACAATCTAAACCCTTGCAGAGAGTGCCTCTCAGACCGCACCGATAACAACACTGCTATGACATCGTATGACTTTGACAATCCAATCAATCAAGCTGATGAAGGGGTTGAAGAAGATTACGAGCTTCCCGAAGAGCTAGCCAGGTTGTTAAGGCAAGAGGAGAAGGTTATCACTCCTCATCAGGAGGAGATTGAAACAGTTAATCTTGGTACGGATGAAGACGTAAAAGAGGTTAAGATTGGGGCCTGCCTACAAAACTCAATGAAAGAACAACTAATTGATTTGCTTAGGGAGTATGCGGATGTGTTTTCTTGGTCTTACCAGGATATGCCAGGGTTGGACACCGATATCGTCATGCACAAGCTGCCTTTAAGAGAAGACTGCCCGCCAGTAAAACAGAAGCTGCGCCGTACTCGCCCAGATATGGCAATGAAGATAAAGGAAGAGGTACAAAAACAGTGGGACGCCGGGTTCCTTGCTGTAACTAGCTATCCGCCGTGGGTTGCTAATATCGTACCTGTGCCTAAGAAAGACGGCAAAGTGAGAATGTGTGTTGACTACCGGGATCTGAACAGAGCCAGCCCGAAAGATGACTTCCCATTACCTCACATTGACGTATTGGTTGATAATACGGCTCAGTTCTCGGTATTCTCCTTCATGGACGGGTTTTCGGGATACAATCAGATCAAGATGTCACCTGAAGACATGGAGAAGACAACTTTCATCACACCTTGGGGCACGTTCTGTTATAAGGTGATGCCATTCGGACTGAAGAATGCAGGTGCAACGTATCAACGGGCTATGGTAACATTATTCCATGACATGATCCATAAAGAAATCGAATGTTATGTGGACGACATGATTGCCAAGTCCCTCACAGAAGAAGATCACCTGGTAAATCTGTTGAAGTTATTCAAGCGCCTGAGGAAGTACCAACTGAAGTTAAACCCCAACAAATGCACATTTGGGGTGCGATCTGGTAAGCTGCTGGGATTTATTGTAAGCGAGAAAGGGATTGAAGTTGACCCTGATAAATTCAAAGCCATTCAAGAGATGCCTGCACCAAAGTCAGAAAAAGAAGTTCGAGGGTTTCTAGGTAGATTGAACTACATTTCACGGTTCATATCTCACCTTACAGCAACCTGTGAACCCTTGTTCAAGCTGTTAAGAAAGGAACAAACGGTCAGGTGGAACGAAGACTGCCAGAGGGCTTTTGACAAGATCAAGGAGTACTTGCAAGAACCTCCAATCCTTATGCCTCCAGTTGAAGGAAGACCTCTAATAATGTACTTAACAGTATTAGAAGAGTCAATGAGGTGTGTGCTGGGCCAACATGACGAGTCTGGTCGAAAAGAGTATGCAATTTACTACCTGAGCAAAAAGTTTACCGACTGTGAACAACGTTATTCACTGCTCGAGAAAACTTGCTGTGCTTTAGCGTGGGCTGCTCGCCGACTAAGACAGTATATGTTGACCCACACTACTTTATTGATCTCCAAGATGGACCCAGTTAAGTACATTTTTGAGAAGCCAACACTTACCGGATGGGTTGCAAGATGGCAAATGATCCTCACAGAATATGACATCCAGTACACATCTCAGAAAGCCATCAAAGGCAGTGTATTGTCTGATTTTCTTGCTGAGCAACCTATTGATGATTACCAGCCTATGAGATTTGACTTCCCTGATGAAGACATCATGTTCATAAAAGCAAAAGATCATGAAGAGCCTATTCACACTGAAGGGCCTGACCCGGAAGAAGAATGGACTATGATGTTTGATGGGGCTGTTAATATGAATGGTCGTGGTGTTGGTGCAGTACTCATTACACCTAAGGGAGTTCACATGCCTTTCTCGGCAAAACTCACCTTTAACTGCACTAACAACGAAGCTGAATACGAAGCTTGCATTATGGGTCTTGAGGAAGCCATTGACCTCAGGATCAAGACATTGACTGTATTCGGAGATTCAGCTCTGGTAATTAATCAAACCAACGGCAAATGGTACACCCACCAGGATCATCTGATACCTTATAGGGATTATACAAGGAGGTTGTTGACTTTCTTTACAACGGTCAAGCTTGAGTATATCCCTCGGGACGAGAATCAGTTTGCAGATGCCCTGGCTACCATTTCATCCATGATCAAAGTTCAAGCTGCCAACTTTGTACCTCGGATTTCAGTGTCCAGACTTGACAGACCAGCGTATGTGTTTGTAGCAGATGTTGCCAAAGATGATAGGCCTTGGTTCCACGATATCAAATGCTTCTTGGAGGATCAAACATACCCACCTGGGGCATCTTCCAATGATAATAAGACATTAAGAAGGCTAGCTGGTAGTTTCTTTCTGAATGCTGATGGTTCCCTGCACAAAAGAAACTTTGACATGGTACTCCTCAGATGTGTTGATAGAACAGAAGCAGACTTGTTGATGCACGAGGTGCACGAAGGATCCTTTGGTACCCATGCAGGAGGGCATGCCATGGCTAAAAATTTGCTAAGATCAGGCTATTACTGGATCACAATGGATGCTGATTGTTGTGCCTATGCCAGAAAATGCCATAAATGCCAGATTTATGCGGATAAGGTGCATGTGCCTCCCAATCCTCTGAATGTGATGTCTTCACCCTGGCCCTTTGCCATGTGGGGCATTGATATGATTGGCAAGATTGAGCCGACTGCTTCAAACGGCCACAAATTCATTTTGGTTGCTATTGATTATTTTACCAAGTGGGTTGAAGCAGCTTCCTATGCAAATGTTACAAGGCAAGTAGTAGCCCGATTTCTGAAGAGGGATATCATCTGTCGGTATGGAGTTCCCGAGCGAATCATTACTGATAATGGTTCTAACTTAAACAACAAAATGATGGCAGAACTATGCCGGGACTTCAAGATCCAACACCACAATTCCTCTCCTTACAGGCCAAAGATGAATGGCGCTGTTGAGGCAGCTAATAAGAATATCAAGAAGATTGTACAGAAGATGGTAGTCACCTACAAAGACTGGCAAGAAATGCTACCGTTTGCCTTGCATGGGTACCGCACATCAATCAGAACATCCACTGGGGCAACACCGTATCAGCTTGTGTATGGTATGGAAGCAGTCCTACCAGTTGAAGTTGAATTACCCTCCCTACGGGTACTGATGGATGTTAAGCTGAACGAAGCAGAATGGGTCCGATCCCGATACGAGCAACTGAGTCTGATTGAAGAGAAAAGATTGGCTGCAATCTGTCATGGGCAGTTGTATCAGAAAAGAATGAAGAAAGCCTCCGATCAGAAAGTCAGGCACCGAGAGTACCAAGTAGGAGATCTTGTGCTGAAAAGAATCCTCCCTCCTCATACAGACCACAGGGGCAAATGGACTCCGAACTATGAAGGACCATTCGTAGTAAAGAAAGTTTTCTCTGGCGGAGCACTGATGCTCAGTACTACGGATGGTGAAGACTTCCCGTCCCCTGTGAATTCAGATGCAGTTAAAAAATACTTCGCATAAAAAATGACCCGCTGGACATAAAAACAGAATGTAAGTCCAAGCAAAAAATAGGGCATCCCGGCGAGTCAAAAACAGAATAAAAGACTCGGGCAAAAATAAGGGAAAATAAACAAAAGATGTACACCCGCTGAGTTGGAAAGCCGCATTGGACAACTCAGGCAAAAATGGGTATCCCGATGGATTGAAAACCCGAAAGGGCGATCCATGCAAAATAAGGGAATAAGCGAACAACTGCATTCTGGATTCGTTTGTATCACTTACAACTTGGTAAGCTTCGAAAGGATCAAGCTTCTTTCAGAATCAGCTTTCTTCAGAAAGCAAGACGAGAAGAACGTCAAAAGTCATACGAGTCGTAGCGAAGGGGAAGCTCCTCAAAGCGTCGTCAACATTGCCAGCACCTTTTTGTTTCTCAATTTATAACAATCTCCTCATTTTAGGGGATTTGTTTCCTTGACTATATCTTGCCAATTCAGGGCATATAAATTAATAAAATCAGATTTTCAGTCATGTCTCGTCTCGTGCATTTTATTTTCATTTGCAAAATGTCCGATGTTGTTAAGATACCGATTGCACAAATACAGAAGCTTCTAAAGTACGTGCTTGCAGGAAATATATTTACTCCCGGGAGTGTCTGAACTCCTATGACGGAATCCGATAAGGGATACCTCGAGATTACTTGTACGTTTCTTGTCTTTGCAGGATTGCAGGTATTCAGAGTGCAACATGAGGCATATACACTTCACCCCAGCAAGCTGGCAAATCAGTACTCACTCAATCTTAGCACCCGAAGTGTTTTCTCCCCAGCTGAGATGCCACTTGACGAGGTGCCAATCATTCTTCCTCAGCCAAGTACAAAAGCCAGGGAACCATCTCCCCACAGAGTGTCAACCTCTACCTGAAAAAGACAATACGCGAAGGAATCACAACAGAGTGACGAAAGCTTCTACAAACCCCAGCTGGGTCCCTCATCATCAAGAATGGGTCAATCAGTGACCTATTCCCCCAAGCAGATACAACTCATCAGATCTATCAATGATCTCATCCCCAGCTGGAATGTCCACTTCAAGCAGATCGACCAGAGATCTTCGTGGCAACGGGATCCGAATCCCGGATCGGTACCTTCGCATAATCATAGCATTCGCATCATATTCACCCCACAAAGCGTAGCATTCCGTCTAATACGGAGCATTACGGCAAAAATCAAACATATTGCATAATCATAAGCCATGTTCTGAATCAAACACTTTAAATAAAGACAATCCATCAACAATATACAGAATGCTCCCCAGATTCCCTAGCGGAGAGCTAAAGCTAAAGCAGTTGCCTTACACTCACAAACATCAGTACATACTCCTTGTGGCACCCGTCCGTGTCATATCCCCAATAGAAAGCCAAAGCGTCCCCTTTGCACTCACAAATACTTATATATATATAACTTTCTTGACATCCGTCCGTGTCACTTTCCCCAGCATAATTACCTAAACACCTTGAAAAGCATATACTTGTATATATACCTCTTGACACTCGTCTGTGTCACTCTCCCCAGTAGATTGAACACTCAACTATACATCACTCATACTTATTTCACTTATACAGATACTCGTCCATATCTTCTATACACCACTTATATCCTCTCAGATTCGACACGGGTCCATGTTCTTTGTTAACCAGTTGGTACTCGTCCGTACCATCATCTCAGAGCATGCGTCATGCGTTTGTTTCTACCTGATACTCATCCGTATCATAGTCTTAGGGATGCTCGTCCGCATCTTTAATCCACACACTATGTCAAACACTCGTGTCTTCTTCTATATAGACACTCGTCTGTGTCTACTATTCCCCAGAAGAGTCCCCTCAGAATCAACACTCGTCTGTGTTCCTTGTTAACCAGTTGATACTCGTTCGTATCATCATCTCTGAACACGTGTCAGTATTTGTTTCTACCTGATACTCGTCCATATCATAGTCTTAAGGATGCTCGTCCGCATCTTTAATCTATACACAGCGTCAAAACACTTATACCTTTTATTTCTTGGATATAAACGCTCGTCCGTGTTTACTATTCCCCAGTAAGTCGCCAGCAAAGCAAAATTTCTTTGTTATCTGACATTCATCCTGTGTCATGATAAACCCTGAAAGCAGTCGTACCCTGCTAGGTGATCGTTCTTCACCTCTTGATGATCGTCCTTCATCATGCTCATCCGATGGCCGTCCCCATCGTTGACCTTTTCTATCCGACATTCGTCCTATGTCGTGATATTTAGCAGTCGTCCCCTGCTAGGTGATCGTCCTTCACCTTTTGATGATCGTCCTTCATCATTTCTATCCGATGGCCGTCCCCATCGTCGATCTTCTTTATATGACATTCGTCCTATGTCATGATAAACCTTGAGAGAAGCCGTCCCCTGCTAGGTGATCGTCCTTCACCTTTTGATGATCGTCCTTCATCATGCTCGTCCGATGGCCGTCCCCATCGTTGACCTTCTATCCGGCATTCGTCCTATGTCGCGATATTTTCGTCAGTCGTACCCTGCCAGGTGATCGTCCTTCACCTTAGATGACCGTCCCTCATCTTATCCCCAACAAGAGCAACCGTCCCCTGCTAGGTGATCGTCCTTCACCTTTGATGACCGTCCCTCATCATTATTTTCATTTATTCTTTAACCCGATGGCCGTCCCCGTCGTGGCCCCTTTTCCTTTTCCTAATGATCGTCCTTCATCAGTCCAGCCCGATGGCCGTCCCCATCGTTGTTTGCATTACTTTATGAACCTGATGACCGTACCTCATCATTTACTTTTTACATATTCCCTAGAGAATCTTACAGCTTTACTTGATGGCCGTCCCCATCATAATCTATTATATCCCCAGCATGTCGGCCGTCCCCGTCATTACTTTATTTCACGCATTCTCCCCAGCATGTCGGCCGTCCCCGCCATGGCTCTTTCCCCAGCAGTCGTCCTCTGCTCGACGGTCGTCCTCCGTCGCCCGCACTTTATATTATACTTTATTTTCCTTTACAATCTATATCCCTTTTCTTCTTCATTCTGTGAGTGCAAATTTTGGACTGTCTTTGGTATTCAACCACAAGTTATCTTGTTTGCCTGATAAGCCGTTGCTTACATCCTGCACAGCTAACTCATGTTTGAATAGGGGCAGCTGTAAACACCCCAAATTTGCCCTCACCCATTCACACCATGGCTTGTGATCTCTTCATATGCATAAGTCCAATCATAGCATCTCATATTACATTTTTGATTCATTGCATTGGTTCAAAGTCATCTGCACCTAGGGTTTGTGATCTGAGCAATCCAAGAGCTTCTTGAGCCACTCCAAAGGTCATCAATCACTTCAAAGGGGTCCATGTATGTTCAAGCATCATATTATATCCTCTCAAAGTCAAGAATGTCAAAAAATCACAAGAACTGAGAATGGTATGGAAGTAGAGCCAGGTTTGACTGCACAGATGACCTAAAATTAGGGTTTTGGTTTCAGAGGCCATAACTCCAAATTTTTTGGTCATTCTTGTTTCTATTGGTCTCTATATGTTATAGGGATCATGCATATCAATTTTCATGAAGAAATTCCATGGGGAAGTCATTTGATCAAGAGTTGACTTTTTGAGCAAGTTAGTGCAAAATCAGGGCATCTGAGGCCCCCAATGACCCAACCAAAGGGTGTTCTTCATCATTTTGATTGTGTATGATCTTTATTTGATCATGGAAGATGTTGGAAGTTCACAAAATTGAAGAATTTCAAGTCATTTGCAAAGTTGACTTTTTGGGAAAGTTGACTTTTAATGAAAATTGCCATTTTGGGAAACTTTTTCAACCCTTGCTTTTTGATTCAAAAATGCTTCAAATGGAAAAACTTTGGTCATGAAAGTTGTAGAATGGATCATTCCCTTTTCAAAAAGTACAAGAACATGAACTAATTCATTTTGGATCAAAAGTTATGGTTTGTCAAAGTTGGGAAAAATCACATAATTTCAAGTTTTCTACCAAAGAGGCAAAGTTGCAAAATCACTTGTTAAGGCAAATTCTGCTATCAAATGGACTTCTAATCTTCATACAAGCATGTACCAAGTCCTAAAAGTCAGATTGCATCAAAGGATCACTCATTTTTATGACTTATGGAGCAAGAAATATCAAAGGGGGCAAACATGAACCAACTTGCAAAACCTATCACAAATTACAAACCACTTGTTGCATTGCCTCTAGACTTTTTCCATAGCATTCCTTGATTCAAGCTGAGCCAAAGCATGCCAAAAAGCAAGTTGTACCATGGCCCATACCTCAAGTACAAATCAAGTTGACATTTTGGCCAAAGACCCATACCAATCACCATAGGCCACCAACAACTTTCTGACCTATCCCCTTTTGATACATGGACAAAAGCCAGCCTAACACAACACACAACACACTCTGATCTTGCCCCCAATCCATAGTTATCATTTTTTCTTCAACTTGCAAAAGCATTCGAAACACTCAGTACAGCCTTCAAACACATAAACAAACTTCACAAACAAACTCAACATACTTCACTGATCAAAAAGCACCCATCACCATAGCCTGAAACTCCCTGAATCAAAAACACGATCACCACCCCCCCTTGAACAGAACTTCTGTAATCTTCCAAACCAGCCATCACAAACTTCTTCCAAGTATCAAGACTTTATCAGGGGCTTAAGAGGAGTGGTTTGCACAAAGAAAGAAGGTCAGAAAGTTGCAAACTGAGAAAGCTCAAGCTCAGGTATCTCAAGAACTTTTTTTCCAGAAATGAGTTTTTAAGTTTCTAGATTGTTCCTCATGCTTTGCTGATCACTCTGATGTTTTTACTTTTTGAAATGGTTGAGAAATAAGCATGTAATCGTGTTCTGAAATTTTTCTGACCTAAATATGTTTTGCTTCGATTCACATGATTGATGAATGAAAAATGATTTTTGTTTGGGGGTTTTGATTTAGTTTTGAATGGGGTTTGATTCTGGGCAATTAGATTTCATTTCCATGAAGTTTTGGGGAAGTTAGCAACTTTCAGGTGGAAGTCTCGTCGGAGAAGACGACCGGAAGTCTTCTCCGGCCACCTGAAAGTGTTTAGGGTTTAATCAGGGTCATTAATGAAGTTTGAATGTGGTGCGTTGGATAGGCTGACCAGAGTTGACCCGCGCGCGTTTTGATGGCTAGGATGTGTCATTAGAAACCCTAATCCATAATTAACCTAATTAATTCAGTTTAATTAATATAAATGGGAAATTAGGCCAGTTTGAATCTCAACCCTAGGATCACGCGCGCAGTCTTTCCCTCCTTCCTGAGTTTGAATCCTGGCCACTGGATACACATACTTTTCATTTAATTCATTTTATTTTCTATTTTATTTCATTTGTTTTCTATAATTTATTTAAAATAGTAAAAATCATTGGAAAATTCTGAAAATTTTTATCCAACCTTTTATTAATTTTCAGAAACCAAAAATATTTTTATTTTTATTTTTTGCATAAAAAATATTTTTAAATCATTTAAAAGTTTATTTTTAATTGATTAATGAGAATTAATTAATTAAAAATACTTTTAGGTATTTAAAAATCACAAAAAAATTCATGAAACATTTAAAATCATTTAGAAACATTGTCCAACCCTTAAACCAAATTTCTTTTTTGATCTTGATGTCTTTTGACAATTTTCCATGGAATTAATTTCATTTCAAGGCATTATTTTAATCCAATCTTCAAAAATTCATTTTTGCCTAGCCTTTAAGAGTTGGACTTTGATTCTTTTTGCATTGCATCATGTTTGGCATGTAGTTTATAGGATTAAATTGGCATGAATTGATATTGCATTTTCAATTTGTTTGACATTTTTCTTGACAAGGTACCTTAAAACCCTAGCATTCTTAAGAAATTCATAACCCTCATTAGGTTAAGAGTTAGAACCCCTCCTTTGGGCAGTGAGTTTGTATAGGTTTAGGGTTCCTTGGATTGCATTTTCAATTTTTTATCTTGATGTTTGCTTCTGGTTTTGATTTTTATTTTGTGCATTGATCATAAACCCTAATTTGGACTTTCATTTGCATCCATCTTCCATTTGTTTGCATACCATGACTTGCTGTAACACGGTGGGAGAACTGACTTTAAGTAATGTTGCGGATAGCAAGAGTCGCCACCGACTTTTATTTTATCCAAAAGGAAAGGTTATAAAAGAACAGGAAAGACCTTAGAGAATATTTTGGGTCCGGGGGGTAGGTTATGAAAAGGGAAGGTATTAGCATCCTTTTCATCCATGGTTATCCATGGGCTCTTAGGTACTTAAGCTCACTTTAAATTGTTTTTTTTTTGAAAGTATAGTGTGTGAATAGAAAATTTTCAGAATAGTTAATAAATAATCCATGTAAGGATGTGTTAAAAACTTGTTTGAAAATTTGTTGGAAATTTGTTTAAGTGTGAAAAAGTTTTGAAGTGAGCAAGTACCTAGAAGTAACCTACCCTAATGTTTAAGGTCTTTCTTATTCTTTATCCTTTCCTTAGTAAGACTATCCCTACTATTAAGGAGTAGGTAGTCCTTACTTTGGATGTAAAGGGACATGTGAGGGACAATTTGATTTTGAAGGCCATTGTGGGGTGTAATAAGCATAAGGAAGGGACTATCATCATTTATTTCGAAGGGACTCGATTCGTATAGGCAACCATGAGGGACTTTGATGATTTTCTTTCGAGGGACTTGCTTTATACACCCCACTTAACCATTATTCGTAGGCAACCTGAGGGATAACCTTAGAAAGTGAGACGGCGATTTAAAATCGACTTACGTGTGTGTCGTGTTTAATTTAATTATCTTATATTAAAAATTATCTAAATTTATTTTTAAATAACAAACATGTTTTGTCACTCCCTAATTACTAACCATAACAAAAATAATATTTACAAAATTACATCCGGAAACAGTTACATAATTATAACAATAAGCAAAATAAATAATAAGCAAAATAATTAAAAAATAAATAAGATATAAATAAGCAATAGAAAATAAATAATAAAGGGTTAATGATAAATAATAATAATATAAGAGAGGTTAGTGAATAATAAAAATTAATAATAATATAAAATTAATAAAGCAAAATAATATGGTTAGTAAAATAATAATAAGAATAATTAGAATAAACAAAATGAGAATGTAATAATATAATAATTTAGTTAGTAATAATAAACAAAATTCTTTCAAAATTATAAGAAATTAATAAATTTTCCATATGAACAATTATATTAAAAAGAAAAAGAGATATGATCAAACAATTATTTTTATTTACAAAATTAAATTTTTAATAGCATGAAATATAATTGTATTTGATATGAGAAAAATAATTTATAATTATATTTACAATATGATAATAAATAAATTTACAATACAATTATATTAACAATTAGGGAATAAAACTATTTAGAAAAAATAGGATTAGATTTTATTTTTGAAAATAGTTTTTAGGGTTTATACAAATTATTAAATAAACAAATATCTTATAATTTAATCATATAACAAAGAAAATATTTTAAGTTGAGAAAAATAGAAGTTTGGATTTTAGAAAAAAAAAATAAAGGTTATTTTAAGCATACATACATATACAATTTATTCTTTTTTTTATTAATATTAAGAAAACAATTAAGCTAATTAATCAAAGAAATAAAAATAGAAGAAAATGGTAAAAAGAAAACTTACCTGGGATGGGTTTGAACCCAGGACACCCAACTTGCAAGCCACAAAGCATACCACTAGGCTAACCCAGCGCAGGTAGTAAAAGAATGAATCAAGTTTGTTTTATGCCTTGCCTTGCAAAAATCCAGAAAAAAATAAGAAAACCAAAAGGCCTGGGGTGGGATTTGATCCCAGGACCTTTATACATTCACACACGCGCATCACCACCCGGCTGGAAGAGCCCACCTGATAATTGAATGAGAATAACACATAATATATTATATTCACTTAATCCCTGAAAAAAAAGAAATAACATGATCAAAAGCCAGGGATCGAACCCCTGCCCTTTGGTTTCACACGCCCAGGACCAAGCCAACAACCACTGGGACAACCACACAGTTGTGATAATAAATAATAAACAATCAATAAAATATTATATGAATAATTTGAATTCCTGAGCGCGCGGGAGATGACCTTCTTCTTCCTTGAGACTTACGGTTTTTCCTGCGAAAATAGTTACAAGTTTTCCTGCGAAACAAATATTCCCAGCAAAACCTATAAACATCAACAAGCAACCAAACTGTACGATTTTGCAAAATTGAAACCAGCATCATGATCCAAACATTCACACGATCAATTCTATGTCTTTAGAATCAATTTATGTTTCTTAAATCCAAAGTTCCTAAACCTAAGTCAAAACCCTAGCTATGGCATCTTGTGAATTGGCCACGGTTTCTTTGGTTTTCTTATCCAGAAACAAGCTACACAACATCATAAACAACATTAGTCAATCAAAATCCATTAAAATGCAGTGAATCATGGGAATCGAAAAAATGTTTTCAAGTATGAACAATGCTTCGGGTTCATCATATGTGCATGAATTGGATGCATTTGAGGATTGCTTTCGACTCAATGATGACTAAGGAAGCTAGCCATGTCCTTGTTTTACCTTGTAGAGCCTTGAATCTCCAAATCCGAATTTCACTTTTCTTATGAATTTTTGAACTATGAACTCACCTTGAAGCTGCTGGATTTCGTCCTTGAGGCTAGGGTTTGTGTTATGTATATATATGTGATTGATTTAGGTCAGAAACATGGATAGGTTATGTGAAAATTTGATCCAAAAAATATTCAAAAAGATCATAGTGTAAAATTCAAATATTTGATCATGAGTGCTTGCTATTTTGGGATAATTCACATGATTTCCTTCTCCTTCTAATTCAATCACTAATTATGAATTTCTAGAAGCAATATCTTCACCCAAAAATAGATTTTCATATTTTATATTTATTTAAAATGATTTTTATGAATTAAATCAATAATAAATAAATAAAAAATAGTAAAAATGCTGAATTTTGGTCAATTGGGTCGTGCACAATATTATGAGATGGATTGGGTCATAAATTAGGCAGCCCATTTGGAAAGAAATACTTCTAAGCCTCCATTTTCAACATAAACCATCACAAAATTGCCCAACTTTGCAAGGGCACATCTCCCTCAATTTTAAAGGTATGAGGGTGTTCTTGGACTTTTTGGAAAGCTTGAAGAGTCCTCTAAACAACCCCATTGGTTTCAGGTCCATACCATTTACCAATCTCATGTTATGCCCTTTTGAAGTTGTTGACTTTTTGTTGACTTTTGAAATGACCTATAATGTCTTAGATCATATCTTTCAAATGAAGCATTTTTAGGCTTAACTTTCAACATCAAAGTTGTAGAGAATTCAATTTCCTTCAAAATGAGCTTTGGATGGAGACTTGGTGATGAAGTATGTGAAAGTTATGCCTGGTCAAAGTTCAGTTGACTTTTACTGAGGAAACCCAAATTTAGAAACTCCTGATTATTGATGATCTGGAATCTCCTTGATGAATCATGATCAACCCTTGATCAAATGATGAATTTTATTTCATATACTTGATGTTGGCAAAAAATCATGAAGTTTGACTTTGGTTTGACCACAGTTGACCTCAGTTTGACTTTTTAACTGCATTGACTGATTTTGACTTATCTGATCATCTGACTGAGCAAACTTTTGAGAAAAGTCTTGAAACTTGACATGGGGGTTCTTACACACATATAAGATGTTATGAAACTCACTTGAGGTATTGTAAGTCCACTTAGCCTGATTAAAGTCAAAACCCTAGTTTTGGATGCACTGCTTAGGAGGTGCATTGTCTGAGGGAATTGTCAACTCCTTTGACCAATTGTGAACTTTGTGAACCTTGTGGATCATCATAAACTGTCTTGTGAACCTCATGGGAGGTATTGTGAAGCTTGTGAACCTTGTGAACCTCATGAATTGGCTTTGTAGACCTCATAAACCTCAGGAAAGCTTTGTAACCATTGAGAAACTTGTGAACCTTGTGAACCTTCAAAAAGTGACTTGTAGACTTCATGAACCTCAAGAAAGGTATTGTAAATGTTGAGAAGCTTGTGAACCTTGTGAACCTTCAAGAAGTGGCTTTGTAGACCTCATGATCCTCAGGGAAGCTTTGTAATCATTGTGAAACTTGTGAACCTTGTGAACCTTCAAGAAGCAACCTATGGACTTCATGAACTTCATGAAAGGTCTTGTAAATGTTGAGAAGCTTGTGAACCTTGTGAACCTTCAAGAAGTGACTTGTAGACTTCATGAACCTCATGAAAGGTTATATAAGCATTGAGAAACTTGTGAACCTTGTGAACCTTCATAAAGTAACTTGTAGACTTCATGAACCTCATGAAAGGTTATGCAAGTGTTGGAGAACTTGTGAACCTTGTGAACCTTCTTAGAACACAAAGTCTTGTATTGTGAGGGCAAATTTTGGGGTGCAACAGCTGCCCCTGTTCAATTTTCTGAAACCTGAGGGGTTAGATTGGTATATTTGCCAGTCGTGACCTGGAAGGTTGAAGGGGATTGAACACAAAAGCCCAAAAATTTGCACTCACCAGTGCATAGAGTGATATTGATGGTTGGTTGAACATGATTGAGTGGGCTTAAAGATGCCACTAGGGGAAAGTTCTTCAGATATATTTCTTGGAAGATAAAGCAGTCCAAAATATGGAGGTATAATGAAAGCTGTCAAGAGTCTGGAGCAGTCCTGAGGTATTGATGATATGCTTTCAGGATACTGGAGTAATACTGATGTAACAGCATGTCTTCACGAGGATAGAGCAATCAATAATGATAACCCTAAAGCAGTCTTGAAGTAATAATATGATTTCAGGAGGATAGAGCAATGATAACTCTAAAGCAGTCTTGAAGTAATGATTTCAGGAGGATAGAGCAATGGATAGCTCTAAAGCAGTCTTGAAATAATAATGTGATATGTCTTCAGGAGGATAGAGCAATCAGTAGCTCTAAAGCAGTCTTGAAGTAGTAATATGACCTCGGGAGGATAGAGCAATCAATAATGATAACTCTAAAGCAGTCTTGAAGTAATGATATGATTCCAGGAGGATAGAGCCATAATAACTCTAAAGCAGTCTTGAAATAATAATGTGATTTGTCTTCAGGAGGATAGAGCAATGGATAGCTCTAAAGCAGTCTTGAAGTAGTAATATGACCTCAGGAGGATAGAGCAATCAATAATGATAACTCTAAAGCAGTCTTGAAGTAATGATATGATTCCAGGAGGATAGAGCCATAATAACTCTAAAGCAGTCTTGAAATAATAATGTGATTTGTCTTCAGGAGGATAGAGCAATGGATAGCTCTAAAGCAGTCTTGAAGTAATGAGAAGTTATCAGGAGGATAAAGTAACCCTGAGGTGACGATAAAGCAGTCCCAATAGTAATAAGAAGCTTATCAGGAGGATAAAGTAACCCTGAGGTTACAATAAAGTAGTCCCAAAGTAATAAGAAGCTTATCAGGAGGATAAAGTAACCCTGAGGTTACAATAAAGCAGTCCCAAAGTAATAAGAAGCTTATCAGGAGGATAAAGTAACCCTGAGGTTACAATAAAGCAGTCCCAAAGATCCTAAGCTTGTTTGTTAACCTGAAACAAGGTAGCATTCTGTATAATAACATTAGTTTATGCTTTATGTATGCATGTATGATATGATGCACTTAGGTAATGTACTATATGTCTATGGATATATATGTTATGGTATGATGTAAATGATGTATGTATGATATGATACTGCCGGAAGCGTCTGGATATCTTTGTATAACAACTGCTGGCCAGGGAAAATAAATCCCGATTCGTTGTTGAAGAATATGATGAACTCATTCCCGTCTTGATAAGTAGGTATATATAACCTCCCGTATGCTGGGGATAGCAGGGTATAGATAACCTCCCGTCTGCTGGGGATAGTAAGGTATATATAACCTTCATCTTAGTTCGATAGTAGAGTAGATACAACATCCCGTCTTCGTTCGTCGTACCCTTATTGGAAAGTAATTTCCCGAATATCCGTATGAGGATAAAAGAGATGGATATAAATTCCAGGGGAGATGAGACTTTTTGAAGATAGATTCGTCCTACTGAGGGTTTTGTAACTGTCTTGTAAAGATGAACCGGCGAAGCTTCGTTGAAATCTTTCCCTTGTTCGTCCTTAGTAAATACTATTACTGCATTTTCATGCATTTCTGGTAAACATCAATCATATTCAAAAGCACACATACATTCAAACACAACCAATGGACGTTTCGCTTAGGGTAAAAGTAAATCTGGATTCAGAGAGAAAAGTAAAGCTGAACTTGAAAACAGAATCGTTTCAACTTTCGAGAGCGTATAACCAAATGGATTTAGAGCTCCTGAAATCCTTAACTTTCCTGAATACCTTCCCAGAAATCTTCATGGTTGGATCTGAAGACATGATACTGACACCATCTGATACTACTGGCATAGACAATTAACTTCCATAATGGCTTCTGCTGAGAATCCAATATCAAGGTAATGTAATGAGAGGAATGTGTCTTCAAATTGTGATGGACCATATACGCTCCGGGTATTTTGAAGAGAAAGCATTGCCCCTTGGTTGAGGACGAATTATACCATAATGGAAGTATGTAATGAGCTACCTCAAGAGAAACAAGCAGAATTCCCCATAAGCATATGCCCCTGGCATTGTGAACTCTGTCATGTCACCTTTGGTAATTCACTTGTATGAGAGAAAAAAATGCCCCTGGCTATTAAGCACAGCTGAGTCTGGACCTAATTGCCCCAACTGAATTGAACAGTAACTTGGTATGCCTCTTGACTGGGAAACAGTGACTATGCCCCTGGCATTATGAATTCTGTAATGTTACCCTTGGCACTTCGGGTAGATGGGGAGATCTGCCTCTGGCTGCTTAAACATAGTTGAATCTTGTCCTGATTTCCCCAAATGAGTTAGGCAGTATCATGGTCTGCCCCCTTGATTGGGAGATAATGATCATGCCCCTTTGTGTACATGGACTTTGATCCAGGAAGCAACTTTGTTTATCGGAAGGACTTTGGTTCATTGAACATTCGTCCTGTAAGTTTCTCCATTTGTCAAACACCCAGGTATATGCAAACAAATATATTCAAAAATGCAATGCTTATGTCTGTCTTGAAGTTTTGAAACAAGTTATTTTAGAAAAACTGTTTTTTTTTTTTTTTTTTTTTTGTGAAAACTGTGATATTAACTCAAGTTTTATAATAAGCCCTAAAGGAGTCAGGATACCTTTTTGTAGCAGTACGCTTTCGAACTAACCGTGCTTCAGTTAGGACTTTTAGAGGGTTATAACGTGGCCTGGTTCACGGTTTAAGAAACAAAGGATAAAGGCTCAAATTTTATTTGTACCTAACCCAATCTTCATGATGTTCTTCAGTCCTATACTCAGTTAACTTATGCATTGAGGTTCCAAAGTAGTTTGGAATTGTAACACTGATATTTGTGATGGTTCAGAAACCCAACATTTATTTGAACATTCAGTCATCTTTCTTCGTTGAGGATTCATAGTGATCCCTTTTTTTTCAATTTTATTATCCCTTCCTTTTGCCTGAACTGTTTATTTCAAGGTTACAGTCAGCGGGATGTCTTAATTTGTCTTTACTAAGTCTCCTTCATAGGTTTTGACTTAGTGAATTTTTCTTTTGCTGGATATTGACTGTCAGGTTTAATGATTACAGGGAACCATCATTAGTTGTGTACAACACAGATAATTGACATATTTGAGTTAACCGAGTAACTACCCTGCCCCAGGTTATGAATAAGGGTTTTAATTTGTGCGAGAATAAAAACTCCTACTTCATAGGCTCAAAAGGGTTGACTAGGGATTAACTTCCTTATATCTCCACTGTTTAGGAATTGAAACAATGCCTGTACATCGTCAGCATAATCTGTTCAAAAGCATACTGCCTAATATTATGGTATTGTTTTCGTCATCCTCCCTCTACAGGCTCATAGCTTTATCAGGAGTTAAATATCACAAGATAGAAATAAGAAGTATAGTTCAAAACATAGTGGAACGAATGGATTAATTCAAGACAAACATATGCAATGCATTAATGAGAACAAAAGTTTAACATAATAATAAGTGTTCAAACAAATAAAAGAAATTACAAATGAAAATTCAAATGTTCTCAAAGTCTCTAAACTTGTCACTCCAGTTATCTGGAAACTTTGATGCTTGATGGACGATAGAAGAACTCAACCTGGCCTTCTGGCGTAACCTCGAGTATTCCTTCGTCAATTAGGTCTTGAATCTTATTCTTCAATGCCCAACAGTTATTAGTGTCATGTCCAGGACAATTGGAGTGGTACATACACCTTGCCTTGGGATTATAGCGAGGAGAAGAGGTATTAGGATTTTTAGGAGAATTTTCCAAGGAAATCATCTTCATCTCCAACAGGCATTGCAAAACTTGTGACATTGGAGTGCTGAACTTGATAAACTGCCTTCTACATTTCTGGCGTTGAGGTTGATTAACCTTATCAGGTCTTTCTTCTTCAATTGAAGAATAATCAATGGCAACCTGTCTCTTACCCTCTTTTATCCTCATCCTCCTTTCAACCAAATCAGCTTGTTTTAATGGAGGTTCACTGACAATTAGATCCCGGACTCTATTACTTTGAAGTTTGTGGACAAAGGTTCTTAGCTCTTCTTGCCCCTGAGCTAATCTTTGAATAAGAGCCACCTGGCCATTCATCTGGATCCTCATTCCTGTCATCTCAGCTTGTAGTTGTTTCAGCTGATCATCCTTGTTGTCCTCGGGATTCTTCTTCTTAGCCAGCAGTGTCTTCAACTCATCTTATCCCTTGGACAAGTTCAGAATCAACTCTTGGAATTGGGCATTCTGAGCCTGGAGATCTTTGACTGTCTGTTCAAGATCCATTTCTGCTGAAATAAACAGCGAGAAGATAAGATACCTGTACACAATAAACCTGTGATGCAATGATATGATGTATAGATGTATATGCAATGTTTTCAAGGACCGCAGGATTTAAATTTGCTTAAACAAACAAGAAGGTAAACTTTTATTAGTAATAAATTTGTTTTGCCTCTTGGGATTACAAAAATGAAGTGCAATAAATACAAGAGATGGGGTTTTAAGTCTCCCATGGACATTTCCTCTTTGTATTGAGGTATGAGTTGAGATTCCGCTCCTCGTGAAGTTGCTTTGTTAGTTCCAGGATTCTTTCTTGGCTTGCTTTATAATGAGCCTCGAAAGTATCCCTTTGCTCCTTCAACTGGATCCAAGATCTCTGCAAGTCTTCTATGTCAGTAGGCATGTCTGGGTGAAGGATGGTATAAGCAGTATCTCCTTCAGCAACAGGTTCCATGGTAACTGGCAGGATAGCAGGATATGGCATCATGAGAGTCTGAGCACGAGATCGCACCCATCTGAGATAAGCTTCCATAGGAATAGTGTACTTAGGCTCCAGTGTCTTGCTGTCAACCTTGTTTACTTTTCCCCATGCTCGTATGAATCTCTGACGGTAACCTTGAAGATCATTGTCGTAGTCAAACACAAGGCCCTGAATCAACATGTTATGTGGACCATCACTCTGAGCGTAACCAAACTGTCGTAAAGCTAGAGAAGGGTTGTAGGTGATGCCTCCTCTTATGCCTAGAAGTGGCACATTAGGGAACTCCCCACAACGGTCAATGATGGTGACATTCTCCATAGATCTGGAGCACCAATGGATATCTGAGTGAGAAAGTGACATGATCCTCTTGGACCATCTGAACCCTTGCTCATTCTTCATTACTGAGCGAGGAAGGTGAGAAATAAACCACCTGGATAGTAAAGGTATGCAGCACATCAAAGTTCCCCTTGCCCTTGTAGTACGGGTGTGAAGAGAATGCAGGATGTCTCCAAGCAATGTAGGCACTGGATTGCGACTCAGGAAAATGTTGATGGCATGAACATCTATGAACTGATCTGGATTGGGGAACAATACTAAGCCATATATTAGAAAGGCTAAGATCTCCTCAAAAGCATCATAGCTCATGGCCTTCAAGAACATTTGAGCCTTATCCATTAGCACCTTGGCAAGAATACCCTTGACTCCACTTCTCGTTTCTAGAACAATACCAGACTTCTTCAGATGTAGGGCTGCAGCAATAACCTCTGGTTTGGGCTCCTTCTCCAAGCCTGTGAAGGGTCTTTGATCAAGAACAGGTATACCCAGAAGCTTAGAGAACTCCTCCATGGTGGGGACCAGCTGGTAGTCAGGGAATGTAAAGCAGTGGTGCTTAGGGTCAAAGAACTGAAACAGAACACTCATCATGTCTTCATTGAACCCTGAAGTGACTAGATCCAATAGGTGACCATGTCTCTTGATGAACTGGGAATGATCAGACACTTGAGAAACCAACTCTTTAAGCTTAGGAGGTATCCCCACAAAGTTGATCCTGATGGTGTTTCTACGAGCAGAAGCCATGACCTGTAACAAAGAACAAAGATAAATCCTTTGGTCCTTGAAATGGTTAGTGAAAATGCTATGTTTATGATGCATGATGATGTCATGATGTTATGCTCAATCACAAACATGTGGCACACACAAACAAGTCACACCATAGCCCTAGGTTTAAAGGCTTGCATGAGGTTTAAGGTAAGTACCCTCCCCTGAAGTTAGATGGTTCATCCTGTCCTACAAAAGTAACCGGGTTCTAAGGGATCTCAATATCATTGATCCTTCACAAGGGTGGTTGTTCAGAAGGCAACTTACTTGCCAACCAAAACCCTCCAAGTTCAAGATCTCAATGAGCGTAGTATCGAGTGTCAACCAACTTCAGTCTGCACCAAAGCCGGTTACCTCACTACTTTCTAAAGGCCAAGATGAGTTAACTAGGGTTCTAAAAGTTAGTTAGTGCATTGACAACATATGGCAGCCTCATATTATCCTCAACTTGACTTAAGGAACATAAGCACCAACCAAGAAGTCGCACTAACTATGGCCACCAGATCAACCGTATCGATATACGTCGTACAGTTTCCTTGGTCTATTGCCATTTACCTAAGGTACACTAGATCCGGGTTAGGACCTTTCACACATAAGAGCACCCCAACAAGTAACATAAAGCAAACAAGGCAAACAATTTAAAGTGATCTTAATTCCTAAGGGTACCCCTCTTTAATTTAGTTCCCCAGCAGAGTCGCCAGTTCTGTAACACGGTGGGAGAACTGACTTTAAGTAATGTTGCGGATAGCAAGAGTCGCCACCGACTTTTATTTTATCCAAAAGGAAAGGTTATAAAAGAACAGGAAAGACCTTAGAGAATATTTTGGGTCCGGGGGGTAGGTTATGAAAAGGGAAGGTATTAGCATCCTTTTCATCCATGGTTATCCATGGGCTCTTAGGTACTTAAGCTCACTTTAAATTGTTTTTTTTTTTGAAAGTATAGTGTGTGAATAGAAAATTTTCAGAATAGTTAATAAATAATCCATGTAAGGATGTGTTAAAAACTTGTTTGAAAATTTGTTGGAAATTTGTTTAAGTGTGAAAAAGTTTTGAAGTGAGCAAGTACCTAGAAGTAACCTACCCTAATGTTTAAGGTCTTTCTTATTCTTTATCCTTTCCTTAGTAAGACTATCCCTACTATTAAGGAGTAGGTAGTCCTTACTTTGGATGTAAAGGGACATGTGAGGGACAATTTGATTTTGAAGGCCATTGTGGGGTGTAATAAGCATAAGGAAGGGACTATCATCATTTATTTCGAAGGGACTCGATTCGTATAGGCAACCATGAGGGACTTTGATGATTTTCTTTCGAGGGACTTGCTTTATACACCCCACTTAACCATTATTCGTAGGCAACCTGAGGGATAACCTTAGAAAGTGAGACGGCAATTTAAAATCGACTTACGTGTGTGTCGTGTTTAATTTAATTATCTTATATTAAAAATTATCTAAATTTATTTTTAAATAACAAACATGTTTTGTCACTCCCTAATTACTAACCATAACAAAAATAATATTTACAAAATTACATCCGGAAACAGTTACATAATTATAACAATAAGCAAAATAAATAATAAGCAAAATAATTAAAAAATAAATAAGATATAAATAAGCAATAGAAAATAAATAATAAAGGGTTAATGATAAATAATAATAATATAAGAGAGGTTAGTGAATAATAAAAATTAATAATAATATAAAATTAATAAAGCAAAATAATATGGTTAGTAAAATAATAATAAGAATAATTAGAATAAACAAAATGAGAATGTAATAATATAATAATTTAGTTAGTAATAATAAACAAAATTCTTTCAAAATTATAAGAAATTAATAAATTTTCCATATGAACAATTATATTAAAAAGAAAAAGAGATATGATCAAACAATTATTTTTATTTACAAAATTAAATTTTTAATAGCATGAAATATAATTGTATTTGATATGAGAAAAATAATTTATAATTATATTTACAATATGATAATAAATAAATTTACAATACAATTATATTAACAATTAGGGAATAAAACTATTTAGAAAAAATAGGATTAGGTTTTATTTTTGAAAATAGTTTTTAGGGTTTATACAAATTATTAAATAAACAAATATCTTATAATTTAATCATATAACAAAGAAAATATTTTAAGTTGAGAAAAATAGAAGTTTGGATTTTAGAAAAAAATAAATAAAGGTTATTTTAAGCATACATACATATACAATTTATTCTTTTTTTATTAATATTAAGAAAACAATTAAGCTAATTAATCAAAGAAATAAAAATAGAAGAAAATGGTAAAAAGAAAACTTACCTGGGATGGGTTTGAACCCAGGACACCCAACTTGCAAGCCACAAAGCATACCACTAGGCTAACCCAGCGCAGGTAGTAAAAGAATGAATCAAGTTTGTTTTATGCCTTGCCTTGCAAAAATCCAGAAAAAAATAAGAAAACCAAAAGGCCTGGGGTGGGATTTGATCCCAGGACCTTTATACATTCACACACGCGCATCACCACCCGGCTGGAAGAGCCCACCTGATAATTGAATGAGAATAACACATAATATATTATATTCACTTAATCCCTGAAAAAAAAGAAATAACATGATCAAAAGCCAGGGATCGAACCCCTGCCCTTTGGTTTCACACGCCCAGGACCAAGCCAACAACCACTGGGACAACCACACAGTTGTGATAATAAATAATAAACAATCAATAAAATATTATATGAATAATTTGAATTCCTGAGCGCGCGGGAGATGACCTTCTTCTTCCTTGAGACTTACGGTTTTTCCTGCGAAAATAGTTACAAGTTTTCCTGCGAAACAAATATTCCCAGCAAAACCTATAAACATCAACAAGCAACCAAACTGTACGATTTTGCAAAATTGAAACCAGCATCATGATCCAAACATTCACACGATCAATTCTATGTCTTTAGAATCAATTTATGTTTCTTAAATCCAAAGTTCCTAAACCTAAGTCAAAACCCTAGCTATGGCATCTTGTGAATTGGCCACGGTTTCTTTGGTTTTCTTATCCAGAAACAAGCTACACAACATCATAAACAACATTAGTCAATCAAAATCCATTAAAATGCAGTGAATCATGGGAATCGAAAAAATGTTTTCAAGTATGAACAATGCTTCGGGTTCATCATATGTGCATGAATTGGATGCATTTGAGGATTGCTTTCGACTCAATGATGACTAAGGAAGCTAGCCATGTCCTTGTTTTACCTTGTAGAGCCTTGAATCTCCAAATCCGAATTTCACTTTTCTTATGAATTTTTGAACTATGAACTCACCTTGAAGCTGCTGGATTTCGTCCTTGAGGCTAGGGTTTGTGTTATGTATATATATGTGATTGATTTAGGTCAGAAACATGGATAGGTTATGTGAAAATTTGATCCAAAAAATATTCAAAAAGATCATAGTGTAAAATTCAAATATTTGATCATGAGTGCTTGCTATTTTGGGATAATTCACATGATTTCCTTCTCCTTCTAATTCAATCACTAATTATGAATTTCTAGAAGCAATATCTTCACCCAAAAATAGATTTTCATATTTTATATTTATTTAAAATGATTTTTATGAATTAAATCAATAATAAATAAATAAAAAATAGTAAAAATGCTGAATTTTGGTCAATTGGGTCGTGCACAATATTATGAGATGGATTGGGTCATAAATTAGGCAGCCCATTTGGAAAGAAATACTTCTAAGCCTCCATTTTCAACATAAACCATCACAAAATTGCCCAACTTTGCAAGGGCACATCTCCCTCAATTTTAAAGGTATGAGGGTGTTCTTGGACTTTTTGGAAAGCTTGAAGAGTCCTCTAAACAACCCCATTGGTTTCAGGTCCATACCATTTACCAATCTCATGTTATGCCCTTTTGAAGTTGTTGACTTTTTGTTGACTTTTGAAATGACCTATAATGTCTTAGATCATATCTTTCAAATGAAGCATTTTTAGGCTTAACTTTCAACATCAAAGTTGTAGAGAATTCAATTTCCTTCAAAATGAGCTTTGGATGGAGACTTGGTGATGAAGTATGTGAAAGTTATGCCTGGTCAAAGTTCAGTTGACTTTTACTGAGGAAACCCAAATTTAGAAACTCCTGATTATTGATGATTTGGAATCTCCTTGATGAATCATGATCAACCCTTGATCAAATGATGAATTTTATTTCATATACTTGATGTTGGCAAAAAATCATGAAGTTTGACTTTGGTTTGACCACAGTTGACCTCAGTTTGACTTTTTAACTGCATTGACTGATTTTGACTTATCTGATCATCTGACTGAGCAAACTTTTGAGAAAAGTCTTGAAACTTGACATGGGGGTTCTTACACACATATAAGATGTTATGAAACTCACTTGAGGTATTGGAAGTCCACTTAGCCTGATTAAAGTCAAAACCCTAGTTTTGGATGCACTGCTTAGGAGGTGCATTGTCTGAGGGAATTGTCAACTCCTTTGACCAATTGTGAACTTTGTGAACCTTGTGGATCATCATAAACTGTCTTGTGAACCTCATGGGAGGTATTGTGAAGCTTGTGAACCTTGTGAACCTCATGAAGTGGCTTTGTAGACCTCATAAACCTCAGGAAAGCTTTGTAACCATTGAGAAACTTGTGAACCTTGTGAACCTTCAAAAAGTGACTTGTAGACTTCATGAACCTCAAGAAAGGTATTGTAAATGTTGAGAAGCTTGTGAACCTTGTGAACCTTCAAGAAGTGGCTTTGTAGACCTCATGATCCTCAGGGAAGCTTTGTAATCATTGTGAAACTTGTGAACCTTGTGAACCTTCAAGAAGCAACCTATGGACTTCATGAACTTCATGAAAGGTCTTGTAAATGTTGAGAAGCTTGTGAACCTTGTGAACCTTCAAGAAGTGACTTGTAGACTTCATGAACCTCATGAAAGGTTATATAAGCATTGAGAAACTTGTGAACCTTGTGAACCTTCATAAAGTAACTTGTAGACTTCATGAACCTCATGAAAGGTTATGCAAGTGTTGGAGAACTTGTGAACCTTGTGAACCTTCTTAGAACACAAAGTCTTGTATTGTGAGGGCAAATTTTGGGGTGCAACACTTGCCATGACATTTTGTGCATCCATTTGATTCATAATACATCTTAGGACATGTTAGAATCATGTTTGATCATTGCATCCTTTATTTGCCATGTTGTATGTCATTTGCATTTCATAACTTTTCATGTATGTTCATGTCTCTAAGCATGCTTCTCTTGCATCCATGTGTTTGTATGATCATCCTCATGCTTTGTTTCATGTTTACATCATCTCATATCATCATTAGCATCACACACATGCTTCTGGTTTTGGTTTGCATCATCCCATTTCATTTCATTTTGTATTGCACTGCATTCCTTTCACTAACTTTTCAGGTGGTAAGTAACTTTGAGAAGTGAATTTGCCTTCACTTCTCACAAACTCTTTTCATCTCTCTTATGCATCATTGCTGCATTTTGTCTTGTGTTTGATATTGAGCTTGCTCATTCTTCTTCTTCTTACTTTCTTTCTTCAAGTGACTTGACTTCTTAAATAAAGCAAGTCACTTTATTTCTCTTTGCTCCTTTCATCTGCTTCCTGGTGGTTTCTCTGGAGATCTTTCTTGTAAACCTCACAAACCTTAGGAACAACCAAGCATGACAACAATTAGGGTTTTGATTAGTCCCCCATTTAGATTTTACCTTTGTGTCATCATTGAGTCTTCTCTTCTCATCTCACAATCAAGGACTAAACCCTAAAGGTTTTAAGGCTTTGTGATTAAGCTTATGCCTGCATCCTTCTATTAGGATGGAGTGTATAACTTTAATCCTAAGTGTTAAACCCTTAGTGTGTTTAAACCCTTCAATCAATCCATCTAATAATCATCAAGATATTAAGCTTGTAACTTGGGCCTTGCATTAGGGTTCTAATTCTTCCTTAATTGGTTAAGAAGGACTAACCCTAGTGTTAATGGACAAGTCCTCCTCAAGTTGTCTTACAAACCATAAAACTCACTTCTTCACCATATCATTAAATAAAATCCACTTAATAAAGGCTTTGTTTTGCCATGGGTTTAATCCCTAATCATGGATTAAGTTGAGGAGCTTTCCTCAGCTTAAACACTCTCATCTATTATCCTTCTATTAGGATGGTGTAATGGGTCTGTTTAATCCTTGATTATGGCTTAATCTCATTACTTAACACTAAACAAAAACACCAAAAACATTTAAATAATCACAAGTAGGTTAATGATCTTAATCCTACATCATGGTGATTAAGTGTGAGAAGCTGACTTCACACTTAAGGTATTCTCATTACCCCTAATCAGTGGGAAGATGTGATGAGTTTACTAAATCCATTGGTTTAGGCTTAAGCTCATTAACTTATGACAAACTTTCAAAAGCAATAAAAGACTGAAAACTCAAAAACAAACAATAATCGTCTCCTCCGGGATTCTTTTCTCATCTCATTCACTCATAAACGAGAACTTGCTTCTTCCGTCTAATGCAAGACAGTTTGCACCTGAGCCAGACAGGTCATACACTTGAGCATATATAAGTAAGCAGTTCACAAGTCAATTTACCTTTCAGTCTCTTTGGGTCGAACTACGGTGTTCTGACTTCCTCATTGCACGAGAGGATACGTAGGCATAACTTAACAGTTATCGAACAAAAGTCTCTGTATATTCCCCCTCTTTCCAACCTCACTCTTTAAGCCTCATGATCTTGAGCATTCCATTCTTGCCCTTACATTGACACTTCACATGTCTCACTTCACTTTCTTTTTACACTGACACTTGCATTCTTTCCAGCTTTGATACACAAATTGCACTGACACTACCCCTTTAAAACACAAATCTTTTACCTCTCCTTCGGGATAAAAATGCCTAGCTGGCGACTCTTTCATTCTCTTGAGTTCACTCCTGGGTGTTCTCATTTCATCCTTTCGCCGACCGTTCGCGTCTGTACCTTTATCTGAGTCATTCTCATTTATCGGGAGCGACAATACTCAACATAATAGTTCGATTTTACTCGTACAACTAACACTTGGTTCGTCCGTAAGCAAAAAATCCAACACGCCATCCTTATTGGGTAAAACAAAACGATGAACATCTCATGTCTAGTATACAACTTTGTCCTCTCTCTTTAATTCCATGGCGAGAATTAAAAACAACAACATTCTTAATCCCTCTAGAGATAAATTCCAAACACTCCAATCATTCACAAATATATGAGTTTTTCCTTCACTTGAAAACTGAGGTAAAACACTCCTCGGAAGAACCTTGTTGTCTCTACTTACATATTAATTGGGGTTCCCTTACCCTCTACTAATCATTTCATAGAATGTCTCCACAAATTTCTATTGGTACCAAGAATGCTTCGATCGGGCACTCGAGTCAAAGTAAGAATCTTAGAAAATCAAGTTTTCAAAACTTAACAGTGGTAATCGGTTACTACCAGGAGGGTAACCGATTACTCAGTGCAAACCTGGATTTCCCGTAGCTAAAAGATATTTAGAAACACAATTTTGTAACCAGGTACTACCCAGAGGGTAATCCGATTACTTGAAACGCAGAAGCAAAATACTGGTTCTCATTGCTACCTAAACCTCCCAAACTCATTCCAATCATATCCAAAAGATATAAGAACTATCAACAAATTATTCCACACATATATTAATCACATTACCAGGGTCCTAATGGGTGAACCATACTTGATTACACTTCCTTAACTTTAGTTTCAATGACAACTTAACAACTCCATTGTACATTCGTCCAAGAAATACATTTCGTTAACAATTTCTCATAATGTACTCTTAATACCATTTCCCTACCGTGTTCACTTCACGCTCTGTGGTAATCCTCTCATACCCAAACATAATCCATCTTACTAGAATTTTCCCGAATCCAAGGTGCTTACTCTATCACTTACCACAACTTCAACAGGTGCATATCAAATACACCTCATGCTACTAAATGAAGCTTGTTCTTTCTTCAACACTATACCTTATACCATTCTTTGGGTAATTCAACATTTCCGAAATGATCCCTTACTAAATATAACGCCCTGATGTATTACTCTAAACTTGTCTCACTTAAAACGTGTAATCACATCCTTGTGTTTCTCTTCACGCTTCACCACGACTTCAGGTTCTCAAAAGAAAATGAACATTCTTAACTTGTAACTTCTATCCATCTGTAAGGTATTATACGAATACATTCCTTGAAGTACTATCGTTCATCTACGATGCCACCATGATCTTAGAACCAAAACACTAACAATTTACTCATTCCTGAAACTTACATCATATGTTCCACAAAGCATCTTCTCTTTTCGTGGAACGAGATTTCTTAAAACTCTTGTCCACACTAGTGGCTAATACTGATCCACCAGTGACTTTACATATTCCTTTATACACTGACCACTCATCCTGTAGATATCTGTAACTTTCAGATTCTACCCATTCCAAAGGATTTATCGAATAACACATTACTCTGCAACTCCATGTTACATGAAGTACAACTCTTAAGAAGAATCCAACTGAGCTGACCAAAGCTCCCTATGCCAACCCTTGGTTTGAGCCTACTCTCACAACACAAGTTACAACGACACTTCAGAGTTCTCATGGTCACACAACCACGATTCTACCTATCACATACATAGCATTAGGTTGATCAAACTCAATACTACATAATTTGATATTAAGAATCATGTCGGCAAGACACACTTAGGAGGCAGGAAAGATATACTTATGATGTTTCAAGGCTAGGTCGAGGATACGACATGCTCTGATACCAACTGTAGATGTTTAGAATTGGCAGAATTTTTGACCAACAAGAAGTGTTGAACTTAGTTCAGGATGTCACATCAGATGTTGTGACATTATCAAACAGAGGATAAGTTAATGAACTTAATTCAGGATGTCACACCAGATGTTGTGACATTGTATAAGTTAATGAAGTAAGTTTAGATTTCAGGATGTCACACCAGATGTTGTGACATCTCAAACCTGCTACCAGAATTAAATAATGCTTAACAGAACTGAGTAAATTCAGGGAATTTATCTGGAATGAATTGTGAATGGATAAAACAGTAGAAGGCGCATCTGTAGGGAGATTGGTTATATGATTTCAGTATAACAGAAGAACTGACTCACCTAGAATCAAGGAAGTAACAAACCCTAATTCAAGGTGATGACAACATGCGTATCAGGATTGGATAACCTACAGAAAGCCCAAAATCTAAGCATCTATTTAAACAACAGAAACTCTCAGAATAGAGTACGAAATTAAGAAGACTAAATAGGGTGTTTGTGTTTTAATAGCAGGTTTTATATGTGTATCACTTTATGAGCTTTTAAGCAAAAAAAGTGTATTGTGTCTTTGTAAACACCCCAAATTTGCCCTCACACATTCACACCATGGCTTGTGATATTTTCATGTGCATAAGTTCAATCATAGCATCCCATATTGCATTTTTGTTTCACTGCATTGTTTCTAAGTCATCTGCAGCTAGGGTTTGTGATCTGAGCTATCCCTGAGCCACTTGAGCCACTCAAAAGGTCATCAATCACTTCAAAGGGGTCCATGTATGTTCAAGCATCATATTATATCCTCTCAAGATCAAGGAAGTCAAAGAATCACAAGAATTGAGCAAGGTATGGAAGCAGAGCCAGGTTTAACTGCACAGATGACCTAAAATTAGGGTTTTGGTTTCAGAGGCCATAACTCCAAAAATTTTGGTCATTCTTGTTTCTATTGGTCTCTATATGTTATGAGGATCATGCATACCAATTTTCATGAAGAAATTCAATGGGGAAGGCATCTGATCAAGAGATGACTTCTTGAGCAAGTCAGTGCAAAATCAGGGCATCTGAGGCCCCCAATGACCCAACCAAAGGGTGTTCTCCATCATTTTGAGTGTGTATGATCTTCATTTGACCATAAAAGATGTTAGAAGTTCACAAAATTGAAGAATTTCAAGCCATTTGCAAAGTTTCCTTTTTGGGAAAGTGACTTGTAATGAAAACTTGCCATTTTGGGAAAGTTTTTCAACCTCCTCTTTTTGATTCAAAAATGCTTCAAATGAGAAAACTTTGGTCATGAAAGTTGTAGAATGGATCCTCCCATTTTCAAAAAGTACAAGAACTCATTCTAATTCATTGTGGATCAAAAGTTATGGTTTGTCAAAGTTGGCAAAAATCACATAATTTCATGTTTTACACCAAAGAGGCAAAGTTGCAAAACCTCATGCCAAGGCAAAATGTGACTTCAAATGGACTTCTATGCATTACACAAACATGAACCATGACCTAAAATTCAGAATGCACCAAAGAATCTCCAAGTTTCATGACTTATGCTTCAAGAAATCACAAAAGGGGCAAACTTTGTGAAAAGTGCAAAACCTCACATAAACCCTAATCCACTTGCAAGTTGGCCTCAAATTCACTTCCATGGTCTGCCTTGATTCAAGCTGCAACAGACATGCTTTTGTTCTAGCCCTAAAACAACCCATACCTTATAGTACACCTAGACTTGACTTTTTGCAAAAAGGGCCATACCAATCAAGTTGTGCCACCAACAACTCTCTGCCCTATCACAGCTTGATATGTGGACTAAAAGAGACTCAAAACACACAACAAGCCAGCCTGAATACACAACATTGCCATAGTTCCCAAAAACTCTCCCTTTTAAAAGCTCCAAACTGAAAGCTTCACCTCAGGTATATTCGAAAATTTATTTTTCCAGAAGCTCTATTTTAAGTTCTCAACTTGTTAAGTTTGGTCCCCTGAGTGCAATGAACCTTTTACTTTTGAAAATGATGAAGAATTGAGAGTGTATGGCTTGTCTGAAAGTTTTGCAATTTTTGTTCTTGGCTTCGATTCTTGTAAATGGCTGAAAATAAATTGTGTTTGAAGTTAGATTCAGGTTTAGGAAGGTTAGAGGAACAAATCTGGAGCTTTAGAGCTCCAGAAATGACCTAGAGAGTGAGATTGAAATTATCAGGGAGGGTTGTCACTGGAGAAGACGACCGGAGCTCTTCTCCGGTGACCTGAATGTAATTAGGGCTTAATCTGGGATTAGGACAAAGTTTGAATCTGGGCCATGCGATTGATCCTTCCCGCGCGTGTTTGTGTGGCCTGGATCTCATGATTAGTCTTAATTTAGGTTTATTTATTTAATTAATCTGGATTAATGAAGTTTGAACTTGGGCCCTTGGATGTGGCGCCAAGTCAATGGTCTCAAACCCAGAACCAATCTGATCCATTCATTCAGCTTACTTTTCATTTTTTTTAATTTTATTTTCATTTTCATTGCATTTATTTACACAAATTATTTAAAATAGTAAAAAACATTTAAAAATTCTGAAAATTTTTGTCAAGCATTTCATTAATTTTTAGAACCCAAAAATATTTTTATTTTTATTTTTTGCATTAAAAATCATTTTTAAATCATTTAAATATTTATTTTTAATTAGTTAATGGAAATTAATTAATTAAAAATGCATTTAGGTATTTAAAAATCACCAAAAAAATTCACATTGCATTTCAAAACATTTAGAAACATTATCAAACTCTCAAAACAAATTTCTTTTTGGTCCTTAATGCATTTTGACAATTTTTATTGGAATTAATTTCATTTTAAGGCAATATTTTTGTTCAAACTTGGAAAAATCCATTCTGCCTAACCATTGAGAGTTTGATGATGGTTCTTCTTGCATTGCATCCTTCATGGCATGTAGTTTACAGGATAAATTTGGTTTGAATTGATCTTCCATTTTCTATTTGTTTTGCATTTTTCATGATGAGGTACCTTAAAACCCTAATTGACTTAAGAAAATCATAACTTGCACTAGGTTAAGAATTAGGTCCCCTCATTTGGGCAGTAAACTTGTATAGGGTTAGGGTTCCCTTGATCCCGTTTTCAATTTTTTATCATGTCATTTGCTTCTGATTTTGAATTTTGCTTTGTGTGTTGTGTATAAACCCTAATTCTGTCTTCCTTTGCATCCATCTTTCATTTGCTTGCATCCAATAACTTGCCATGACATTTTGTGCATCCACATGATTCATAATACATCTTAGGACATATTAGAATCATGATTGATCATTGCATCTTTCATTTGCCATGTTATATGTCCATTGCATTTCATAAACTTTCATGAACTTCCATGGTTCAAAGCATACCTCATTGGCATCCTTATGCTTGTTTGATCACTCTCATCTCTTGACATGTGTTTGCATCATCTCTTGGCATCATTGAAATCATGTTTATGCTTCTGACTTTGGTTTACATCATGGCATTTCATCTCATCTTCATTGCATTTCATTTCTTTGCTAACTTTTCAGGTGGTAAGTTGTTCTGAGAAGTGAATTTGCCTTCACTTATCACAATCTCCTCTCATCCCTCTCTTGCATCATTGCTGCATTTTATCTTGTCTTTGTGCGAGCTTGCTCATTCTTGCTCTTTCTTACTTTCTTTCTTCAAACAACTTGTCTTCTTAAGCGAAGCAAGTTGTCTTGATTCTCTCTGCTTCTTCCTCCTTTCATCTGCTTCTATTCCTGGTGGCTTTCCTCTTGAAGATCTCTTGCAAGCTTCATAAACCCTAGGACCAACCAAGCATGATAACAATTAGGGTTTGATTAGTCCCCCAGTTAGTTTTTGCCTTTGTGTCATCTTTGAGTCTCCTCTTCTCACCTCATAATCAAGGACTAAACCCTAAAGGTTTTAAGGCTTTGTGATTAAGTTTATGCCTGCATCCTTCTATTAGGATGGAGTGTATAACTTTAATCCTAAGTGTTGAACCCTTAATGTGTTTAAATCCTTTAATCAATCCATCTAATAATCACTAAGACATCAAGCTTGTAACTTGGGCCTTGCATTAGGGTTCTAATTCTTCCTTAATTGGTTAAGGACTAACCCTAGTGTTAATGGACAAGTCCCCCTCAATTGTCTTACCAACAATAAAAATCACTTCTTCATCTTATCATTAATTAAAATCCATTTAATAAAGGCTTTGTTTTGTCATGAGGTTAATCCCTAATCATGGATTAAGTTGAGGAGCTTTCCTCAGCTTAAATGTTCTCATCTATTATCCTTCTATTAGGATGGTGTAATGAGTCCATTAAATCCTTGATTATGGCTTAATCTCATTACTCAACACTAAACAAAAACAACAAAAACATCTAAATAATCACAAGTAGGTTAATGATCTTAATCCTACATCATGGTGATTAAGTGTGAGGTGCTTACTTCGTACTTAAGGTATTCTCATTACCCCTAATCAGAGGAAGGATGTGATGAGTTTACTAACCCTCTGGTTTAGGCTTAAGCTCATTTTCTTATGACAAACTCCAAAAAGCAATAAAATATTGAAAACACCAAAAACAAACAATAATCGTCTCCTTCGGGATTATTTTCTCATCATCTTCACTCACAAACGAGATCTTGCTTCTTCCATCTAATGCAAGGCAGTTAGCACCTGAGCCAGACAGGTCATACACTTGAGCATAGACAAATAAGCAGTTCACAAGTCAATTTATCTTTCAGTCTCTTTGAGTCGAACTACAGTGTTCTGACTTCCTCATTGCACGAGAGGATACGTAGGCATAATTTAACAATTATCGAACAAAAGTCTCTGTATATTCCCCCTCCTCCAGTATCATTCTTTTAGCCTCATGATCTTGAGCATTTCTTTCTTGTTCTTACACTGACACCCCTCATACACACCTCACATTTCTTTTACACTGACACTTGCATTCTTTCCAGCTTTGATACACAAATTGCACTGACACTACTCCTTTAAAACACAAATCTTTTAAGCGTGGATCCCGTCGAGTACGACGGACAATCTGGGTGCTAATACCTTCCCAGGTTGTAACCAACCCCCTTTCTCAGTCTCTCTGGTTCGCAACCGTCTTATCCACATCTTTCTAGGTCTATGCAGCATTACCTTTCCTTCGGGATAAAAATGCCTAGCTGGCGACTCTTGTCTTTTGAGTTCACCCTTGTGTGTTCTCTCTCCTTTCGCCGACCGTTCGCGTCTGTACCCCTTCTGACCAGGTGTCATTTGGTGGGAGCGACAACTTGGCGACTCTGCTGGGGACCCTTATACTGTAACTAGGGCTTCTGGTTATTTTTGTGGGTTCCTCCTAGCGCTTGTTTGATTTGTGTTTACTAGGGTGTTATGTTCTAATTGTGTTTATATAGTTGCTTTATTTATTGCTTTATGTACAACTTTATTTATTGCTTTCTTTACATTTTTTCATATTTCATACTGTCATACTATCATTGCTGGATCTGGTTTCTGTTTTGGTGGGTGGGGTCTCATTGAGAGTTTAAGGTCCTATACCTGGGACCTGAGTGACACCTAGGCTAGAGTGGTTCATGTTCTTTCCCATTCCATTTCGGTCTGGTGAGGGATTATGAAACACGGTTCAGATATGGGTTTCTTCTTGAGAACTCTGTGCTACAAATTTCCTGTAGTGCTAGGGCTATCTGGGAAGCCTGCTAAGTCTGGATGACCATTATTATGACCTTCAGAAACTGAGGTGAATTAGAGGAGGATATTTTATGGTTATTGTAAACACTGTACCTCCGGGTTAGAAGTGTTTACACTTCTCATAACTGATCCAAGTCTGAGGATCCTTGTTTTAGAACATTGCCTGTGAGGGGGTTGGGCTGTTTACAGGTTTGCAGGTACCCTTGGCCACATCATACCCTGTTACTTATTTGATTAAGAGTACCTCACTTTGGACAGTTCTTGTGATTTAACCCTGGATATGTGGCTCTTTATTTGAGTCCCTCACCTTGGTTACTGGATCTCTGAACCCCCATCTGAACTTCTTGAACATACATGGACTTTATATCAAGATAGTAATCAGATCCAGCTTGATCACAAACCCTTGCATATCATTCGCATACATCATCATTGCATCATTTAACATTTGTTTATTTGTTTTTCAAGGTATCCACATTTTATCTGGCTTGGTTTTGACCCCTTCATCTACATAGGCCTCTGTTTCATCAGTTATCTGCTTCAGCTATCTTCATCAGTTGTCTGCTTCAGCTGCCTTCATCACCAGCACTATCCTATCAGTGGCTCATCTCCAGTACCAGTCTTGATCTTCATCAACACTTGTCTTTAGCTCTTCATCAGCATTCATGGCTACACCTAGGAAGAGCAACATTTCATACCATTTCTTTGAGCCTGTGTTGACTGGTATCAGGCAGGTCCAGTCACTTATCACCCCTGACCACATCCCTTTATTCAGAGAGCATTATGGAGGTATCCTAGATATGGTTATGGACTTGGACCCTTCTCAGAGGAGTATGATCCACACCTGCCTGCAGTTCTATGACCCTCCTTTGAGATGCTTCACATTCCTAAACTTTCAGCTAGGACCTCTGCTGGAGGAGTTTTCATCATTAATTGGAGTACCTGAAAGGAGTGGTGTCCCCTTCAACCCAGAGATGCCAGCTCCCAGCAATGGAGAAGTAGCAAAAGCACTGTACCTAGAGCCTGCCTTGATTGAGCAAAATATGACAACAAAGGCTGGGATCCCTGGTTTGCACTTGGATTTCTTGATTTCTCAGGCCATCCTGAAAGCCTCTTTTGGAGAATGGAGGGCAGTCTGTGCACTGTTAGTCCTCAGCATATATAGGATTATACTATTTGCAGATGAGCCGAAGTTTATCAGCAAGAATGCCATTCATCTTTTTCTTTTGAGGAACCCAGTACCCACATTGCTGGGGGATTTCTATTATTCTGTCCATCAGAGGAATGAGAAACAAAGAGGAAAGTTGGTGAGATGCTGTGCTCCTCTGTTTCACACTTGACTGCTCAAACACTTACCGAAGACAGATGCCTTCCTGAATCCTCACCAACAGAAGAATTGGGCTAAGAGACTTATTGCTTTGACTTCAGATGACATCAGATGGTGCACCCAGAGCACCAAAGGCAAGGACATCATCACTAGCTGTGGGCAATACCCAAATGTACCTCTGATAGGAGTAAAGGGTTGCATCAACTACAATCCTTTGCTGTTTAAGAGACAATTGGGCTATGCTTTGGTCCACCCTCCTAGAGTGCAAGATTTAGCTGAGACCCTGTATTGTGAGATAAAGCCTAATCTAGCTGTTGTCAGACAAGCATCCTGGGCTTGGGACAACATCCATACAAAGGGGGTGGCTATTCTTGGGAAGTGTAATAATGTTGCTTCAGCCCAGTACTATGAATGGTCCCATGCTAGAGCTCAGATCACTGGAATGCCTTTTACCATTGAGGACGCACCTGGACCCTCCACAGTACATCCAGCAGCAACTGTCAACTTGGAGGAATTTGAGAAACTGAAAGAGAGGAATGAGAATCTGTCTCAAGCTTTGAAGAAGACCCTCTGGGAGATGAGTGATGGTCGTCTGGACATTGAGAGGTTGGAGAAGCTTAGGGTGGAGCATCTGGCCAAGATTGAGAAAACAGAGGACTACATCAAGAAATCAAGAGCTGGGGAGCAAATATTGAAGAATGCATGTAAGGAGGCCAAGCTTCAGAAGGCTAGGACTGAACTCTATCTGCAAGAGAGTCAGGCTAGGTGGGTCAGGATCACTGAAGCCCGTACTCAAAAAGATAAGAGAACTCGAGCCAGAATTGAGCAGTTAGAGGCTAATGAAAAGAAACAGCAGGAAGCTTTGTTGGCTGCCCAAAAGGAGATTTCAGAGTTGAAGCTTAGGGCTGGATTGAAGAGATCAAAGGACCAGGACAGGTACAAGAAGTTAACCACTGCCATTGCCACCAGGAACCTCCTCATCAGGACTATTACAGAGCATCCGGCTGGTCCAGTATCTGAGGCTCTTCTGAAGGAGGTTAAGGAGGATGAGTTTGGATTAGATGTTTGACTTCTTTGCTTGTTGTTCATTTCCATTTTATGTACTTTTCTTTTGTTGTATTTTGACCCTTCAGGGGCATGTGTTGTAAAAAACAAACTATGTATTATTCACCATTTGTAATATATTTGTTAGTTCGTTTTCATTGGGTTTCTTTTCTCAAGCAACATCAAAGCATCTTCCTCGAGGTATGGAAAGGTCAAAACCAAGAACCAAGCCGGATACCTTGGAAAATAAATAAGCATACTGCATTGCATACTGACTTTTGTTTTGTTTTGTAGGTTTTTGTCATTTGTTTGTTTCTAACTTTGCTTTGACTTCAGGAAATATTGCTCGTAGAAGAGTGTTCCCTGTCAACCGTGCACACCGGTATCCTACTCACAACAACCTTTCGGGTATTATAATGGAGCAAGTACAGCAAGACCTGACCGAGGTCAGAACCCAGATGGCTAACGAAAGAGTGGAGATGAGGAACCAAATGGCCCAATTCATGACTGTGATGACTGGTTTGACTCAGACCCAAGAAAGGCTAAGGGCGTTGGTAGAAAGACAAACTCCCGAGGAGCCTCATCCTAGGACTGGAGGGACAAGTAACAATGAGAGGGGACAACCTCATGTTAATCCACCTGTATTTGGGCCTCATCTAGATCCGGAAGTCAACATCTCGGGTAATGTGCAAGGAAATACTACTGGGGGGAGGATCTTACAAGAAGACCCCCAAGAGGAGCAATTCACTGTCATGGGAGCTGGGGATGAAGTCTATGATAGGAGGTTTGATGAAATTGCTGAGAAGTTGAGATCTCTGGAGTCTCAAAACTCCTTGGGCTTCAATGTAATGGATATGGGGTTAGTGGATGGGGTATGAATTCCCCACAAGTTCAAACCTCCATGCTTCGAGAAATACAATGGAACCTCTTGTCCACGAACTCACCTGCAGTCTTTTCTGGGAAGACTTAAAGCATATACCATGGATGAAAAGCTGTGGATGTTCTATTTTGAAGACAGTTTGACTGGGGCTTCAAGGGAGTGGTATTCACATTTGATCAGAACTACTATCAGATGCTGGAAGGACTTAGCTGAAGCCTTCATCAGGCAGTACCAATACAATCTGGACATGGCTCCTAACAGGACCCTCTTGATGGGAATGTCTCAATCCTCCAGGGAAAGCTTCAGGGAATATGCCCAAAGGTGGAGACAGCTTGCTGCTGATGTCCAGCCACCCATGTCGGAAAGAGAAATGGCCGACATGTTCATGAATACTCTGCAAGGAACATACATTGATAGACTGGCTGCCTTTTCTTCCACCAGCTTCGCAGACGTAGTTATAGCCGGTGAAAGAATTGAAAGTCTGCTAAAAATGGGCAAAATTTCTGATAATGGTGCAAGTTCGTCAAGTAATCCCAGGAAGCCTTTTGTGGGACCTAGAAGAACCGGTGAGACAAATGCCATTCATGCCAACAGGGGCAGACCTCGGTATGCCCACAGATCAGTAGCAGCTGTCACTATTCCAGCTCCGATTCCTCAGCAACCAGCATATCAACAACAACAACAACCACATTATCAACAACAAGTTCAGTATCCGCCACAGAGAACATACAACAACAATAACAGCAATCAACAACAAAGACCCTTCCAGCAAAGACCATCACAGGCAAATAGGGTGATTGATCCTATCCCTATGCCTTATGTTGCCTTATTGCCACAACTCCTGAAGCTTAACTTGGTTGAGTTAAGGACATTGGCACCCCCAGATCCCTCCAATCTCCCGAAGAATTACGATGTCAACGCCAGGTGTGCTTTCCATTCCAACGCACCAGGCCACAATACGGAAAAATGCAGGGCTTTGCAAATGAAAGTTCAAGATCTGGTGGATTCTAAGGCCCTCAACTTCGCACCTCCTCCAAATGTCAACAGAAATCCTATGCCTAATCATGGTGGGCCGAGGATTAATGCCATTGAGGAAAACAAACCATCTACTTTGATCACCAGTGTTGCACAAATTCGAACACCTTTGGTCGAAATTAAAGCTCAGCTTCTAGAGTGCCAAGTGTTCCCCGGGTGTGAGCTCGGTTGTGGGTATTGCAACATTGCATTCAACGGGTGTGATAATTTGAGAAGCGGCATAGATATTCTTATCAAGGATGGTATCCTTCAGATCTCAACAATGGCGCCTACAAATCCAGCAATTCCTTTGACAACAATTCCTGATTCTTCTACAAAAGCAGCAACAATCATTCCTACCGATTCATCAATATCATCAGCAATGGCTCCATCCATCACTTCAACAAATCAAATGTCAACAACCATTTATTCTACACCATCAACATCCTTTTTACCAGCAGAATCTTCTACAACACCAACAGAAATTAATGAAGATGTCTCAGCAGTCACCATTTACTATGATCCATCAGATGTTCCTCCAAACAACAATTTCCAACAACAAGTAGTGGCACCTCCTTCCAGATCACCAGTTACAATTTACTACGATCCGCACACCATTACGGTACCCTCCTCTACAACAGTCAGTCCAGTTACCATCACGGTGCTTGGACCAGTTCCCTATGAAAGCACTAATGTCATACCTTGGCATTATGGCTCTGATCTCTACTGCAACGGGGAGAAAATCACTTTGGATTCTTCAACTTCTTCTCCACAGATTGATAATGTTGGGGGAGGTGGAGGCTTCACCAGAAGCGGACGCCTTTTTGCCTCGCAAACACAGATACCTAATGTTGAAGTAGAAGCTGCTGCCAAAGCAAAAGGAAAGAGTGTAGTATTTGAAGATCCGGCTGTCAAAGAGACTCAGAAGACATCTTTTGAACAAGATGTAGACGAGTTCATGAGAATCATAAAAAGAAGTGATTACAAAGTGGTGGATCAGCTTCACCAAACTCCCTCAAAAATCTCCATATTATCACTGTTGATGTGTTCTGAAGCTCACAGGAACGCATTTTTGAAGGTCCTGCACGCAGCATACGTGCCATAGGAGATTACCGTTAATCAGGTAGAAACCGTTGTGGAAAATGTCAACACCAGTCATGGACTGGGCCTTACCAATGCTGACTTAACAACTGAGGGACGTAACCACAACAAGGCTTTACATATCACCTTGGAATGCAAGGGTGCTGTTCTATCCCATGTACTGGTGGACACTGGGTCTTCACTCAATGTTCTACCAAAGAAAGCCTTAGTGAAGTTGGAGTATGATGGTTTGGCACTGCGTCCAAGTAATTTGGTGGTGAGAGCATATGATGACTCTAAAAGATCAGTGCTTGGAGAGATTGATCTGCCTGTGATGATTGGCCCGCAAACCTTCAAAACTACCTTCTATGTGATGGACATTCAGCCGGCCTACAGCTATTTGTTGGGTAGACCATGGATCCATGCCGCTGGCGCTGTTACGTCTACCCTTCACCAAAAGCTGATATTCGAGTGGGAAAGCCAGATCATCACCATCTGTGGGGAAGAAGACATCTTTGTTAGCCATCTGGCTATGTATAAATACATTGAGATGGATGGAGAGATCCATGAAACTATGAGCCAAGGGTTTGAGGCCCTGAACATTAATGAAGCATCCGCTGTACTGGGAACCTCCATGACATCATATTAACAAGCCCGAAAGGTTGTTGAAGAGGGTACTGCCCAAGGCTGGGGCAAGCTGTTGCCCGTGGAAAAGAAAGAGGACAGATTTGGGTTGGGTTACAGACCAACTCAGCAAGATCAATCAGAGGCTGCTAAAGAGACCAGTTTTGTCAACGGGGGAATGCTCACCCCAGATGCTGTGAACAATTTGGAAGACGAGGAGGAAAGCGACCGCAACCTGGAGAGCTGGATACGTCCAAGGATCCCGGGGAGCCAAGTCCTTAACTGGTCTTCCCAGGAAATTATAAGGGTTACTCCCGCAGAGTAATTATTATTTCCTGTATTTTAAAGCATGCATCAAGTCTTGCATCTTGCCCAAGATGACAAGACTCATTTTGTAATCGGGCCATCTTGTAATTTTGTGCAAATGGATATATCAATGAATATCGGACATCTTTTGCAAACGAGTCTCTTTTTTCGCTCACTATTTTTCATTTTTCTTTTTGTACAAAAATAAAAATGGCAATGTTTTCAAAATGATAACTTCATTTCACTTTTTTCTAAATAAGATAAAATCGGTCACTAAAATAAACCAATCTAAACCCTTGCAGAAAGTACCTTTCAGACTGCACCGACAACAACACTGCTATGACTTCGTATGACTTTGACAATCCAATCAATCAAGCTGATGAAGGGGTTGAAGAAGATTATGAGCTACCTGAAGAGCTAGACAGGTTGTTAAGGCAAGAGGAGAAGGTTATCACTCCTCATCAGGAGGAGATTGAAACGGTTAATCTTGGTACTGATGAAGAAGTGAAAGAAGTTAAGATCGGGGCCTGCCTACAAGATTCAGTGAAAGAATAACTGATTGATATGCTTCGAGAATACGTGGATGTTTTCGCTTGGTCTTATCATGATATGCTAGGGTTGGACACCGATATTGTCATGCATAAGCTGCCTCTGAAGGAAGACTGCCCGCCGGTGAAACAGAAGCTGCGCCGTACTCGCCCAGATATGGCAATGAAGATTAAAGAAGAGGTACAGAAGCAGTGGGACACCGGTTTCCTTGCTGTGACTAGCTATCCGCCGTGAGTTGCTAATATTGTACCTGTGCCTAAGAAGGACGGCAAGGTGAGGATGTGTGTGGACTACCGGGATCTGAACAGAGCCAGCCCAAAAGATGACTTCCCATTACCTCACATTGACGTATTGGTTGATAATACGGCTCAGTTCTCAGTATTCTCCTTCATGGATGGATTTTCAAGATACAATCAGATCAAGATGTCACCTGAAGACATGGAGAAGACAACTTTCATCACACCTTGGGGCACGTTCTGTTATAAGGTGATGCCATTCGGACTAAAGAACGCGGGTGCAAGTTATCAACGGGCTATGATAACATTATTCCATGACATGATCCATAAGGAAATTGAATGTTATGTGGATGACATGATTGCCAAGTCCCTCACAGAAGAAGACCACCTGGTAAATTTATTGAAGCTATTCAAGCGTCTGAGAAAGTACCAACTAAAACTAAACCCCAACAAATGCACATTCGGGGTGCGATCCGGTAAGCTGCTGGGATTTATCGTAAGTGAAAAAGGGATTGAAGTTGACCCTGATAAAGTTAAAGCCATTCAAGAAATGCCTGCACCGAAAACTGAGAAAGAAGTTCGGGGTTTCTTAGGAAGATTGAACTACATTTCACGGTTCATATCTCATCTTACAGCAACCTGTGAACCCTTGTTCAAACTATTAAGGAAAGAACAAACGGTCAGGTGGAACGAAGACTGCCAGAAGGCTTTTGACAAAATCAAGGAATATTTGCAAGAACCTCCGATCCTTATGCCTCCTGTTGAAGGAAGACCTCTAATCATGTACTTGACAGTATTAGAAGAGTCAATGGGGTGTGTGCTGGGCCAACATGACGAGTCTGGTCGAAAAGAGTATGCAATATACTACCTAAGCAAAAAGTTTACCGACTGTGAACAACGTTATTCACTGCTCGAGAAAACTTGATGTGCTTTAGCGTGGGCTGCTCGCCGATTAAGGCAGTATATGTTGACCCAACTACTTTATTGATCTCCAAGATGGACCCAGTCAAGTATATTATTGAGAAGCCAGCACTTACCGGACGGGTTGCAAGATGGCAAATGATCCTCACAGAATATGACATCCAGTACACATCCCAGAAAGCCATCAAAGGCAGTGTATTGTCTGATTATCTTGCTAAGCAACCCATTGATGATTACCAGCCTATGAGATTTGACTTCCCTGATGAAGACATCATGGTCATAAAAGCAAAAGATCATGAAGAGCCTGTTCACACTGAAGGGCCTGACCCGGAAGAAGAATGGACTATGATGTTTGACGGGGCTGTTAACATGAATGGTCGTGGTGTTGGTGCAGTACTCATTACACCTAAGGGAGTTCACATGCCTTTCTCGGCAAAACTCACCTTCAACTGCACTAACAACGAAGCTGAATACGAAGCTTGCATTATGGGTCTTGAGGAAGCCATTGACCTCAGGATCAAGACTTTGACTGTGTTCGGAGATTCAGCTCTGGTAATTAATCAAACCAACGGCAAATGGTACACACACCAGGATCATCTGATACCTTATAGGGACTATACAAGAAGGTTATTGACTTTCTTCACAACAGTCAAGCTTGAGTATATCCCTCGAGACAAGAATCAGTTTGCAGATGCTCTGGCTACCATTTCATCCATGATCAAAGTTCAAGCTGCCAACTTTGTGCCTCAGATTTCAGTGTCCAGACTTGACAGACCAGCATATGTATTTACGGAAGATGTTGTTAAAGATGATAAGCCTTGGTTCCATGACATTAAGTGCTTCTTGGAGGATCAAACATACCCACCTGGTGCATCTTCCAATGATAAGAAGACATTAAGAAGGCTAACTGGTAGTTTCTTCCTGAATACTGACGGTTCCCTGTACAAGAGAAACTTTGATATGGTACTTCTCAGATGCGTTGATAAGACAGAAGTAGGTTTGTTAATGCACGAAGTGCACGAAGGATCCTTTGGTACCCATGCAGGAGGGCATGCAATGGCTAAAAAGTTGTTGAGATCGGGCTATTACTGGATCACAATGGATGCAGACTGTTGTGCCTACGCCAGAAAATGTCATAAATGCCAGATCTATGCGGATAAAGTGCATGTGCTTCCCAGTCCTCTGAATGTGATGTCTTCACCCTGGCCCTTTGCCATGTGGGGCATTGATATGATTGGCAAGATTGAACCGACTGTTTCAAATGGCCACAGATTCATCCTGGTTGCCATTGACTACTTCACCAAGTGGGTTGAAGCAGCGTCTTATGCCAATGTTACCAGGCAAGTGGTAGCCCGATTTCTGAAAAGAGACATCATCTATCGGTATGGAGTGCCCGAACGAATCATTACTGATAATGGTTCCAACTTGAACAATAAAATGATGGCAGAGCTATGCCGGGACTTCAAGATCCAACACCACAATTCTTCTCCTTACAGGCCAAAGATGAATGGCGCTGTTGAGGCAGCTAATAAGAATATCAAGAAAATTGTACAGAAGATGGTAGTTACCTATAAAGACTGGCATGAAATGCTACCATTTTCCTTGCATGGGTACCGTACGTCCATCAGAACGTCCACTGGGGCAACATCGTATCAGCTCGTGTATGGTATGGAGGCAGTCCTACCTGTTGAAGTTGAATTACCCTCCCTGTGGGTACTAATGGATGTCAAGCTGAACGAAGCAGAATGGGTCCGGTCCCGATACGAACAACTAAATCTGATTGAAGAGAAGAGATTGGCTGCAATCTGTCATGGGCAGCTGTACCAGAAAAGAATGAAGAAAGCCTTCAATCAGAAAGTCAAGCTCCGAGAGTACCAAGTAGGAGATCTTGTGTTGAAAAGACTCCTCCCTCCTCATACAGACCACAGGGGCAAGTGGACTCCGAATTATGAAGGGCCATTCGTAGTAAAGAAAGTTTTCTCTGGTGGAGCACTGATGCTCGGCACTATGGATGGTGAAGACTTCCTGTCCCCCGTGAATTCAGATGCAGTTAAAAAATACTGCGCATAAAATGACCCGCTGGACATAAAAATAGAATGTAAGTCCAGGCAAAAATAGGGCATCCTGGCGAGTCAAAAATAGAATAAAAGGCTCGGGCAAAAATAAGGGAAAATAAATAAAAAAATGTACACCCGCTGAGTTGAAAAGCCGCATTGGACAACTCAGGCAAAAATGGGTATCCCGGTGGATTGAAAACCTGAAAGGGTGATCCACGCAAAATAAGGGAATAAGCGAACAAATGCATTCTGAATTCGTCTGTATCGCTTACAACATGGCAAGCTTCGAAAGGTTAAAGCATCAGTCAGAATCAGCCTTCTTCAGAAAGCAAGATGAGAAGAACGACGAAAGTCATACGAGTCATAGAAAAAGGAAAGCTCTTTGAAGCGTCATCAGCATTGCCAGCATCCTTTTGTTTTCTCAATTTGTAACGATTTCCTCATTTAAGGGGATCTGTTTCTTTGACTGTATCTTGCCAATTCAGGGCACACGAATTAATAAAATCAGATTTTCAGTCACACACTGTCTCGTACTCTTTTATTTGCAAAAAAATGTCCGATATCATTAATTTGTTGATCGCATAAATACAGATGCGTCTTTCCTGAATTACATGCTTACAGGAAATATACTTACTCCCGGGAGTGTCTGAAATCAGGGAATCCAGTAAGGGATACCTCTAGGTACTTGTGCGTTTCTTTGCTTTTACAGGATTGCAGGTAGCCAAAGCGCAACATGGGGCATGAAGGCTTCTCCCCAGTAGGCTGTCAAGTCACCATTTCCTCAGCACATCTTCCAAATAGCACCAGGGTTGTTCATATCCTCGACTGAGTTGTCAAGTATCATCCTCAGCAGAGTCCCCACAGAAATCTTTAAGAAGATCTTCCAGTGATCTTTCTTCTTCCTTAGCCAAGTTCCAACCAGGGAACCATCTCCCCAAAGAGTTTCAACCTCTATCCAGAAGAGCAACGCATGAAGATCTCACAACAGAGTGAAGAAAGCTTCTACAAACCCCAGCTGGGTCCCCTATTACTGAGATGGGTCTATCAGTGATCTGTTTCCCCATGCAGATTCATATATGTCGGATATACCAATGATCTCATCCCCAGCTGGGACATCCACTTCAAGCAGATCAGTCAGAGATCTTCACGGCAACGGGATCCGAATCCCGGATCGGTATCTTTGCAAAATCATAGCATTCGCATCATATTTTCCCACAAAGCGTAGCATTCCGTATTATGCGGAGCATTGCGGAAAAAATCAAACATGTTGCATAATCATAAGCCATGTGTCGAACTGAACGCTTGTAAATCTTGACAATCCATCAACAATATACAGAACGTTCCCCAATTCCTCACCAGAGAGCCAAAGCATTTTCCTTAAAGATACAAATACATGCTCCCTTCGGCACTCGTCCGTGTCATCATTCCCCAATAAATTGCCCGAAGCAAACAGACGCCTATACAGTACAAATACTTCTTGACACCCATCCGTGTCATATCCCCAGTAGAAAGCCAAAGCGCCCCCTTTGCGCTCACAGATACGTATATACACAATTCCTTGACACTCGTCTGTGTCACCTCCCCCAGCATAGTTACCCAAACACTTTGGAAACCGTATACTTGTTTATAATACACTTTTTCCGACACCCGTCCATGTCGCACATCTCCCCAGCAAGTTAAACACTCGTCTGTGTCTTACTCATCTTTGTTACTCATACTCTTTACTTATACAGATACTCGTCCGTATCTTGTATACGCCACTTAAATCCCCTCAGATTCGAAACTCGTCCGTGTTCTTTGTTAATCAGTTGGTACTCGTCCGTATCATCATCTCTGAACATGCGTCAAGCGTTTGTTTCTACCTGATACCCGTCCGTATCATAGTCTTAAGAATGCTCATCCGCATCTTTAATCTATACACCGTGTCAAACACTTATGGCTTCTTGAATTTTCTCGTCTGTATCTACCCTTCTGCAGGGGAGTCCCCAACAAATCTTGTTGATCTATTTCCTGTCTATCTGACGTTCGTCCTATGTCATGATACTTTCCGGCAGTCATACCCTGCCAGGTGATCGTCCTTCACCCATTTGATGATCGTCCTTCATCACCCAGAGGAGTCTCTATCCATTAGAACTCCTTCCTAGCCGATATTCGTCATATGTCGTGATATTTTCGGCAGCCGTCCCCTGCTAGGTGATCGTCCTTCACCTTTTGATGATCGTCCTTCATCATTTTATCCTATGGTCGTCCCTATCGTTGATCCTGTTATCTGACATTCGTCCTATGTCATGATAAACCCTGAGAGTAGCCGTACCCTGCTAGGTGATCGTCCTTCACCTCTTGATGATCGTCCTTCATCATGCTTACCCGATGGCCGTCCCCATCGTCGACTTTTTTATCCGACATTCGTCCTATGTCGCGATACTTTTGGCAACCGTACCTTGCCAGGTGATCGTCCTTCACCTTAGATGACCGTCCCTCATCTTATCCCCAACAGAGCAGCCATCCCCTGCTAGGTGATCGTCCTTCACCTCTGATGACCGTACCTCATCATTTATTTCATTTATGCCTTGAGCTTGATGGTCATCCCCATCATTTACCTATAATCCCCAGAGAGTCTTATAGCTTTCCTTGATGGCCGTCCCCATCATAATCTCTTATATCCCCAGCTTGGCGGCCGTCCCCGTCATTGCTTTATTTCCCGCATTTTTCCCCAAGCATGTCGGTCGTCCCCGTCATTGCTTCATCCCCAGCAGTCGTCCTCTGCTCGGCGGTCGTCCTCCGTCGCCCTCACTTTATAAACATACTTTATTTTCCTTTACAATCTATATCCCTTTTCTTCTTCATTCTATGAGCGCAAATTTTGGACTGTCTTTGGTATTCAACCACAAGTTATCTTGTTTGCCTGTTAAGCCGTTGCTTACATCCTGCACAGCTAACTCATGTTTGAATAGGGGCAGTTGTAAACACCCCAAATTTTCCCTCACACATTCTCACCATGGCTTGTGATCTTTTCATGTGCATAAGTTCAATCATAGCATCCCATATTGCATTTTTGTTTCACTGCATTGTTTCTAAGTCATCTGCAGCTAGGGGTTGTGATCTGAGCTATCCCTGAGCCACTTGAGCCACTCCAAAGGTCATCAATCACTTCAAAGGGGTCCATGTATGTTCAAGCATCATATTATATCCTCTCAAGATCAAGGAAGTCAAAGAATCACAAGAATTGAGCAAGGCATGGAAGCAGAGCCAGGTTTAACTGCACAGATGACCTAAATTTAGGGTTTTGGTTTCAGAGGCCATAACTCCAAAAATTTTGGTCATTCTTGTTTCTATTGGTCTCTATATGTTATGAGGATCATGCATACCAATTTTCATGAAGAAATTCAATGGGGAAGGCATCTGATCAAGAGATGACTTCTTGAGCAAGTCAGTGCAAAATCAGGGCATCTGAGGCCCCCAATGACCCAACCAAAGGGTGTTCTCCATCATTTTGAGTGTGTATGATCTTCATTTGATCATATAAGATGTTAGAAGTTCACAAAATTGAAGAATTTCAAGCCATTTGCAAAGTTTCCTTTTTGGGAAAGTGACTTGTAATGAAAACTTGCCATTTTGGGAAAGTTTTTCAGCCTCCTCTTTTTGATTCAAAAATGCTTCAAATGAGAAAACTTTGGTCATGAAAGTTGTAGAATGGATCCTCCCATTTTCAAAAAGTACAAGAACTCATTCTAATTCATTGTGGATCAAAAGTTATGGTTTGTCAAAGTTGGCAAAAATCACATAATTTCATGTTTTACACCAAAGAGGCAAAGTTGCAAAACCTCATGCCAAGGCAAAATGTGACTTCAAATGGACTTCTATGCATTACACAAACATGAACCATGACCTAAAATTCAGAATGCACCAAAGAATCTCCAAGTTTCATGACTTATGCTTCAAGAAATCACAAAAGGGGCAAACTTTGTGAAAAGTGCAAAACCTCACATAAACCCTAATCCACTTGCAAGTTGGCCTCAAATTCACTTCCATGGTCTGCCTTGATTCAAGTTGCAACAGACATGCTTTTGTTCTAGCCCTAAAACAGCCCATACCTTATAGTACACCTAGACTTGACTTTTTGCAAAAGGGGCCATACCAATCAAGTTGTGCCACCAACAACTCTCTGCCCTATCACAACTTGATATGTGGACTAAAAGAGACTCAAAACACACAACAAGCCAGCCTGAATACATAGCATTGCCATAGTTCCCAAAAACTTTCCCTTTTGCATTTTCATTCGAAACTCAGCACTTAAGTCTCAAACATCAAAACCAACTTCACCATCCATTCAGAAATGCTCCATAGAGCAAAAACTTCCCTTCATCTTGCCTTGAAAGTCCCTGAAACAGAAATACGATTTTCCACTTCCTTGGTCAGAACTTCATCAATCTCAAAGACTAGCCATCATACACTCCAACTAAGCCTCAAAGCATCTTCAGGGAGACCATTGGAGAAGCTTTGAAGCAAGGAGGCAGTCTAAAAGCTCCAAACTGAAAGCTTCACCTCAGGTAGATTCGAAAATTTATTTTTCCAGAAGCTCTATTTTAAGTTCTCAACTTGTTAAGTTTGGTCCCCTGAGTGCAATGAACCTTTTACTTTTGAAAATGATGAAGAATTGAGAGTGTATGGGTTGTCTGAAAGTTTTGCAATTTTTGTTCTTGGCTTCGAATCTTGTAAATGGCTGAAAATAAATTGTGTTTGAAGTTAGATTCAGGTTTAGGAAGGTTAGAGGAACAAATCTGGAGCTTTAGAGCTCCAGAAATGACCTAGAGAGTGAGATTGAAATTCTCAAGGAGGGTTGTCACCGGAGAAGACGACCGGAGCTCTTCTCCGGTGACCTGAATGTAATTAGGGCTTAATCTAGGATTAGGGCAAAGTTTGAATCTGGGCCATGCGATTGATCCTTCCCGCGCGTGTTTGTGTGGCCTGGATCTCATGATTAGTCTTAATTTAGGTTTATTTATTTAATTAATCTGGATTAATGAAGTTTGAACTTGGGCCCTTGGATGTGGCGCCAAGTCAATGGTCTCAAACCCAGAACCAATCTGATCCATTCATTCAGCTTACTTTTCATTTTATTTAATTTTATTTTCATTTTCATTGCATTTATTTACACGAATTATTTAAAATAGTAAAAAACATTTAAAAATTCTGAAAATTTTTGTCAAGCATTTCATTAATTTTTAGAACCCAAAAATATTTTTATTTTTATTTTTTGCATTAAAAATAATTTTTAAATCATTTAAATGTTTATTTTTAATTAGTTAATGGAAATTAATTAATTAAAAATGCATTTAGGTATTTAAAAATCACCAAAATAATTCACATTGCATTTCAAAACATTTAGAAACATTATCAAACTCTAAAAACAAATTTCTTTTTGGTCCTTAATGGATTTTGACAATTTTCATTGGAATTAATTTCATTTTAAGGCAATATTTTTGTTCAAACTTGGAAAAATCTATTCTGCCTAACCATTGAGAGTTTGATGATGGTTCTTCTTGCATTGCATCCTTCATGGCATGTAGTTTACAGGATAAATTTGGTTTGAATTGATCTTCCATTTTCAATTTGTTTTGCATTTTTCATGATGAGGTACCTTAAAACCCTAATTGACTTAAGAAAATCATAACTTGCACTAGGTTAAGAATTAGGTCCCCTCCTTTGGGCAGTAAACTTGTATAGGGTTAGGGTTCCCTTGATACGATTTTCAATTTTTTATCATGTCATTTGCTTCTGATTTTGAATTTTGCTTTGTGTGTTGTGTATAAACCCTAATTCTGTCTTCCTTTGCATCCATCTTTCATTTGCTTGCATCCAATAACTTGCCATGACATTTTGTGCATCCACATGATTCATAATACATCTTAGGACATATTTGAATCATGATTGATCATTGCATCTTTCATTTGTCATGTTATATGTCCATTGCATTTCATAAACTTTCATGAACTTCCATGGTTCAAAGCATACCTCATTGGCATCCTTATGCTTGTTTGATCACTCTCATCTCTTGACATGTGTTTGCATCATATCTTGGCATCATTGAAATCATGTTTATGCTTCTGACTTTGGTTTACATCATGGCATTTCATCTCATCTTCATTGCATTTCATTTCTTTGCTAACTTTTCAGGTGGTAAGTTGTTCTGAGAAGTGAATTTGCCTTCACTTCTCACAATCTCTTCTCATCCCTCTCTTGCATCATTGCTGCATTTTATCTTGTCTTTGTGCGAGCTTGCTCATTCTTTCTCTTTCTTACTTTCTTTCTTCAAACAACTTGTCTTCTTAAGCGAAGCAAGTTGTCTTGATTCTCTCTGCTTCTTCCTCCTTTCATCTGCTTCTATTCCTGGTGGCTTTCCTCTTGAAGATCTCTTGCAAGCTTCATAAACCCTAGGAACAACCAAGCATGATAACAATTAGGGTTTGATTAGTCCCCCAGTTAGTTTTTGCCTTTGTGTCATCTTTGAGTCTCCTCTTCTCACCTCATAATCAAGGACTAAACCCTAAAGGTTTTAAGGCTTTGTGATTAAGTTTATGCCTGCATCCTTCTATTAGGATGGAGTGTATAACTTTAATCCTAAGTGTTGAACCCTTAATGTGTTTAAATCCTTTAATCAATCCATCTAATAATCACTAATACATCAAGCTTTTAACTTGGGCCTTGCATTAGGATTCTAATTCTTCCTTAATTGGTTAAGAAGGACTAACCCTAGTGTTAATGGACAAGTCCCCCTCAAGTTGTCTTACCAACCATAAAAATCACTTCTTCATCTTATCATTAATTAAAATCCATTTACTAAAGGCTTTTTTTTGTCATGAGGTTAATCCCTAATCATGGATTAAGTTGAGGAGCTTTCCTCAGCTTAAATGTTCTCATCTATTATCCTTCTATTAGGATGGTGTAATGAGTCCATTAAATCCTTGATTATGGCTTAATCTCATTACTCAACACTAAACAAAAACAACAAAAACATCTAAATAATCACAAATAGGTTAATGATCTTAATCCTACATCATGGTGATTAAGTGTGAGGTGCTTACTTCGTACTTAAGGTATTCTCATTACCCCTAATCAGAGGAAGGATGTGATGAGTTTAATAACCCTCTGGTTTAGGCTTAAGCTCATTTTCTTATGACAAACTCCAAAAAGCAATAAAAGATTGAAAACACCAAAAACAAACAATAATCGTCTCCTTCGGGATTCTTTTCTCATCATCTTCACTCACAAACGAGAACTTGCTTCTTCCGTCTAATGCAAGGCAGTTAGCACCTGAGCCAGACAGGTCATACACTTGAGCATAGACAAATAAGCAGTTCACAAGTCAATTTATCTTTCAGTCTGAGTCGAACTACGGTGTTCTGACTTCCTCATTGCACGAGAGGATACGTAGGCATAACTTAACAGTTATCGAACAAAAGTCTCTGTATATTCCCCCCTCCTCCAGTATCATTCTTTTAGCCTCATGATCTTGAGCATTTCATTCTTGTTCTTACACTGACACCCCTCATACACACTTCACATTTCTTTTACACTGACACTTGCATTCTTTCCAGCTTTGATACACAAATTGCACTGACACTACTCCTTTAAAACACAAATCTTTTAAGCGTGGATCCCGTCGAGTACGACGGACAATCTGGGTGCTAATACCTTCCCAGGTTGTAACCAACCCCCTTTCTCAGTCTCTCTGGTTCGCAACCGTCTTATCCACATCTTTCTAGGTCTATGCAGCATTACCTTTCCTTCGGGATAAAAATGCCTAGCTGGCGACTCTTGTCTTTTGAGTTCACCCTTGTGTGTTCTCTCTCCTTTCACCGACCGTTCGCGTCTGTACCCCTTCTGACCAGGTGTCATTTGGTGGGAGCGACAGTCTTAATTGAAACTGTGAAGTAAAATCAAGCTGTTTTGTTTGAAGTGTGACTTCAATTTTATTAAACTTGTAAACATATCGCTGTGTGATTGAGGGGGAGTGAGTTGGTACTCATATCTAAGTTGTGTCTTAGGTAGAAATTTCCTTGGGTAGATATTAAGTGAAAGATTAAACTGAGTGGTTTAAGTCTAGAGTTAATATTACTTATATTGGATTTCCTTCCTGGCTTGGTAGCCCCCAGATGTAAGTGTGGAGATACACTGAACTAGGTTAACAATTTCCTGTGTTGTTTACTTTACCTGCACTTTAAGTTTTGTTTAAGTCTTCAAGTGTTTAAACATCTCATTCGACATCACGTACCTGATCCCAGAATTTCAATTGGCATCAGAGCAGGCACCCTGCCTGTTTAACTGGGTGAGATCTAGGGACTGCAAATTTTGGGAACATGGACAGAGATGTAGGATCTGTGAATAGACCACCTATATTGGATGGATTAAACTATGACTACTGGAAGCCAAGAATGGTAGCATTCTTAAAATCACTTGATAATAGGGCTTGGAAAGCAGTCAACAAAGGATGGGAGCACCCTGTCCAAGACAACAAGAATGGGACAAAAGTGTTGAAACCTAAAGAAGAATGGAGTAAGGAGGAAGAAGATTCAGCACTTGGAAATTCCAAGGCCTTAAATGCCTTATTCAATGGCATTGATAGGAACATATTCAGACTTGTGCATCACTGTGAGCTGGCCAAAGATGTTTGGGACACTCTCAAAACCACTCATGAAGGAACATCAAAGGTGAAGATGTCAAGACTTCAACTTCTCACTACCAAGTTTGAAAACTTGAGAATGAAGGAAGATGGGACAATTCATGAGTTCTACATGAACATCTTAGAAATAGCTAATACTTCTGGTGCTTTGGGAGAAAAGATGAATGATGAAAAGCTGGTAAGAAAGATTCTCAGATCTTTACCAAAAAGATTTGACATGAAGGTTACAACAATAGAAGAAGCTCAAGACATATGCACAATGTAGGTTGAAGAGCTCATTGGTTCCCTTCAAACATTTGAGATGGGAATGAATGATACAATTGCAAAGAAGAACAAAAGCATAGCCTTGGTTTCAAATACTGATAAAGAAGAAGAAAATCATGAAGCAGACCCTGAAGAAAATTTATCAGAAACAATTGCTATGCTTGGAAGATAGATCAACAAGCTTCTCAAAAGAGTGGATAGCAGGTCCAGACCAAATGGAAGAAACTCAAACTCTTCTGAGAATAAAAGACCTTATGATGCTAATAGAAGGTCACATTATGATGAAAAGATCAACCAAGAAAAAGGGATTAAATGTCATGGATGTGAAGGATATGGACACATCAGAAATGAATGCCTTACCTATCTAAAGAAGCAGAAGAAAGGTCTCTCTGTGACCTGGTCTGATGAAGACTTAGGATGTGATTCAGAAGAAGAATCAGCAAAGCACATCACTGCTCTAGCTGAAGTATGTGATTCTGAAAGTGGATCCAGTGATGAGGAGTTGACTTTTGAAGAGCTTGAAGAATCATACAGAGAGCTGTGTAAAAGGAGCACTGAAGTATGCATGGAGATTATAAAGCAGAAGAAGCAGATTGAGGCATTAAAGGTTGAAAAGACAAGTAATCTAGAAACCATTGACACTTTGAAAAGTGAAGTAAGTCTTCTCAACTCATAGTTGGAACATATGTCCAAATCTGTTAGAATGCTGAACAGTAGCTCAAACACACTGGATGTCATTCTCAACAACAATAAGCATTCAGGGGATAGAACTGGACTGGGATTTAACAAAGCTCAAAAGGTTGAGACTAGCACCAACAAAACTACTTCAAATCCCATAAAGTCAAACAAGATGTCCCAACAGATGTCCCAACATCATGAAAAGAACATGATGAAAAAGAATTATCAAAGATGGAGATGTCATCATTGTGGAAGGTTTGGTCACATCAAACCTCATTGCTACAAGTTGCATGGATATCCAAATCAGATGTATCAGCAACCCCCTAAACAGAAGATAGAGGTTACCAAGAAAGTGCTGCATGGACATCAAAATCAAAGATATCAGCAACCTTCTAAGCAGAAGACAGAGGTTATCAAGAAAGTATGGGTACCTAAAGCTAGTCTTCATGCTAATCAAAGCTACATACCCAAGAACAAGTTCAACAAACAACCTTGGAGCTCTAAAAATGGACACAACACATGGCAGAGGCATCAAAGGAAACCTTACTACAAGCAAAAATGGTCAAAGAAGAGTGTTGCATATATAGCTCATACATCTCTAAGAGTATCAGCTAAAGAAGACTGGTACTTTGACAGTGGATGCTCAAGGCACATGATTGGATTGAAGAATCTGCTGGTAAACTTAAAGTCACATTCATCCAGATATGTAACCTTTGGAGATGGAGCTAAAGGAGAAATCAAGGGAGTTGGGACCTTGGACTGTCCAGATGTACCAAGACTAGATGATGTGCTGCTGGTAAATGGATTGACTGCTAACTTGATCATCATAAGTCAATTATGTGATCAAGGTTACTGTGTAAACTTTACTAGAACAAAATGCATTGTGTCTGATAAAGAACAGAAGGTTGTCATGAGAGGAGCCAGATCTAAAGACAACTGTTATATGTGGGAACCTCAAGACTTCAGTCTCACTTCAACTTGCTCCTTAGCCAAAGAAGAAGAAGTGAAGCTATGGCACCAAAGACTGGGTCATCTTCATCTCAGAGGAATAAAGAAAATCATATCTATGGAGGCTGTGAGAGGTATTCCTAAATTGAAGATTGATGAAGGCAAAGTATGTGGTGAATGTCAAATAGGCAAGCAAACCAAGATGTCCCATCCAAAGCTCCAACATCTGACAACTTCCAAAGTTTTGGAATTATTGCATATGGATCTTATGGGACCAATGCAGGTTGAGAGCCTTGGTGGAAAAAGGTATGCCTATGTGGTTGTAGATGACTTTTCAAGGTATACATGGATAAATTTTATCAAAGAAAAGTCTGATGTGTTTGATGTATTCAAAGATTTGTGCCAAAGAATACATAGAGAAAAAACAAGCTGTGTAGTCAGAATAATGAGTGACCATGGAAAGGAATTTGAGAATAAAAAATTCTCAGATTTCTATTCTTCAGAGGGAATCAATCATGAGTATTCTTCTCCTATCACCCCTCAACAGAATGGGATTGTTGAGAGAAAGAACAGAACTATCCAAGAATCAGCAAGAGCTATGATTCATGCTAAAAAGTTACCATTGTACTTCTGGGCTGAAGCTATGAACACAGCTTGTTACATTCATAATAGAGTCACTCTAAGGAAAGGAACCTTGTCCACCATCTATGAAGTCTGGAAAGGCAGAAAACCTACAGTCAAGTACTTCCATGTGTTTGGAAGCAATTGTTATATTCTGGCTGGTAGGGAACAAAGAAGAAAGATGGATCCTAAAAGTGATGAAGGGATTTTCGTTGGATACTCCATAAATAGAAGAGCATATAGAGTATTTAACTCCAGAACCAAGATTATAATGGAGTCCATAAATGTGATAATTGATGATGCCCCTGCAGATGTTACAGATGATGTTGGAACATCTGCTGATAGTCAGACTGAAGCTGAAATAAAGAGTGATCGTCCTGACTTCACTCAAACTGAGGCAAGGACAGAACAATCAAGCAAACCTCCCTCCATCAGAATCCAGAAGGATCATCCCAAAGATTTGATAATTGGTGATCCCAACAGTGGTGTAAGCACTAGATCAAGAGAGGTGATTTTAGGTTCTTGTTTTGTTTCAAAAATAGAACCTAAAAACATCAAGGAAGCTCTTAATGATGAGTACTGGATTTGTGCTATGCAAGAAGAATTAGGTCAGTTCACAAGGAATGAAGTGTGGGATCTTGTTCCTAGACCTGATGACATAAATGTGATTGGCACAAAATGGGTGTATAAGAACAAGTCAAATGAGCAGGGAGTTGTTACAAAGAACAAGGATATACTTGTAGCTCAAGGATACACACAAATTGAAGGAGTAGACTTTGATGAAACATTTGCACCAGTAGCAAGGCTTGAATCAATCAGACTACTTTTAGGAATTGCTTGTATCCTGAAATTCAAGCTATTTCAAATGGATGTGAAGAGTGCCTTTCTAAATGGATATCTTAATGAAGAGGTATATGTGGAGCAGCCTAAGGGATTTATTGATCCAAGTTGTCCAGATCATGTATACAAACTAAGGAAGGCTCTTTATGGTCTGAAGCAAGCTCCAAGAGCATGGTATGAAAGGTTGACTACTTTTCTCACAAAACAAGGATACAGGAAAGGTGGAATAGATAAAACCTTGTTTGTGAAGTATGAAGAAGGAAATGTCATGATTGCTCAAATATATGTAGATGACATAGTCTTTGGTGGGATGTCAGACAGGATGGTTAAACATTTTGTCATTCAAATGGAATCTGAATTTGAGATGAGCCTAGTAGGAGAACTAACCTACTTTCTTGGACTGCAAATCAAACAAATGGAGGACTCCATGTTCATTTCCCAAAGCAAGTATGCTAAGAACATTGTCAAGAAGTTTGGGATGGACAATGCTAGTCACAAAAGAACACCTGCCCCCACTCATTTAAAGCTGACAAAGGATGAAAAGGGTGAGAATGTAGACCAAAGCCTATACAGAAGTATGATTGGAAGCTTATTATATCTGACTGCTAGCAGACCAGATATAGCCTTTGCAGTAGGTGTATGTGCAAGATATCAAGCTGAGCCAAAAGTAAGTCATCTAAACCAGGTTAAGAGGATTTTGAAATATGTCAATGGTACTTGTGACAATGGCATAATGTACTTTCATGGATGTAAACCAATTCTCACTGGCTTCTGTGATGCTGATTGGGCTGGAAGTGCTGATGATAGAAAGAGCACATCAGGAGGATGCTTCTTTCTAGGAAACAATTTGATTTCTTGGTTCAGTAAGAAACAAAATTGTGTATCCTTATCCACTGCTGAAGCTGAATATATTGCAGCTGGTAGCAGTTGTTCACAGTTGGTTTGGATGAGGCAAATGCTCACAAAATACAATGTCCCACAAGATGTCATGACATTGTACTGTGACAATTTAAGTGCCATCAACATATCAAAGAATCCTATCCAACATAGTAGGACCAAGCACATTGATATCAGGCATCATTTCATCAGGAATCTAGTGGAAGAGAAGGTGATTTCATTAGAACATGTAGCCACAAATCTGCAATTGGCTGATATATTTACAAAAGCTTTGGATGCTACCCAATTTGAAAACCTAAGGGGTAAATTGGGAATCTGCTTATGTGAAATATAACAGTTATGGAGAAGTGCCAACATGTCATATGACATCGTGTGGCATGATCACCAGATGGCAACACCAGTCTGGTCAAAAACTCTGTGTATTCCACTCTTTAAAATTCTCCAAGTAACGGCTTTTATAAAAGCTCCAGCTTGCTCTCAGCTATTCATCTTCTCATCATCTTCTCAAAACAAATTGCATGCTATAACTGATTTTCAGAGCTCATCAAAATCAATCAAACCTAAACTCTTCTTCCACCATTTTCGAAAATGTCTCAACATCAAAACCCTAACCTCACTGATGAAAATCTCAACCAAGAAGATGTGGTGCATGCAATCCCAATCTCCATGGTTCCAATGGATACTACTCCCATGGACGAAATCAGAGGAAGTGTTCCTCTTGCTCAAAAGCCTAGAACTCCAACTATGAGAAGAGCAAAGGAACCTGTGTTCAACAAAAGCAAAGGGGTTCCTTCATCCTCAAACACCACCCCCAAAGCCTCTGAATATGTGGATGCCACCATCAAGCATCTTGTTAATAAGATTTTGTCTGAACAAAGAGTTGTGAGTGGTATATTTGTTCCTCTGAACACCATGCCAGCTCCACAAGAAGAACAGAGCAATAAGGCTGAAGAGGACACTCCTGCTCAACAGGATGTCCCAATAGATGTTGAAACATCATCTGAGGACCAGAACAAGGCCTCAACTGATGATGATGATGAAGCCAATGATGACCAAGCTTCTGTTGATCCACCTGCTGAAGAGGAGACTACCCAACCTCCTCATGTTGAAGACATAGACAATGACTCTGACACAGAGATCATTGCTTCTGTGAACCCTAGCATAGCCAAAAGGCTCAGGGCTAGGAAAGAAAAGAAGACTGCAGGACATGCAACTCCTGAAAAGAAACAGCCTACTCCAAAGAAAGACAAGGCCAAAGTGTCATTTGGACCTACCAAACAATGGAGCAAAGTAAGTACACAAAATAGGAAAGCTGTTACTCCTCCAGATTCAGATGTTGAAGAGGATGTCCCAACATCCCCACCAAAGAAGAAACCAACACCTTCAAGGTCTTCCTCTGCTGTTCCAGAAGCTCCTCTGGACAATATATCATTCCATCATGTGTCAAGTGTGAGCAAATGGAAATTTGTCTACCAAAGAAGGGTGGCACTTAAAAGAGAGGTAGGCAGTAATGCACTGGAGTGTACTGAGGTAATAGACCTCATATCATCTGCTGGCTTATTCAAGACAGTTTCAAACTTTTCACCCTGCTATGAGCTGCTTGTCAAGGAGTTCATTGTCAACCTTCAAGAAGACTGTGCTGATGGTAAGTCAGATGAATTCAGAAAAGTCTATGTAAGAGGGAGATGTGTGGAATTCTCTCCTAGGGTTATCAATCATTACTTAGGGAGAGAATTTGATGGACCTAATGAGCTAGGGAAGACTGACAACCAGGTATGCAAGGTCATCACTGCCAATCAAGTCAAAGCTTGGCCAGTCAAGGGGAAACTTTTTGTTAGCTTGCTAACAAGGAAGTATGCAATGCTGCATAGGATTGGTACTGTCAATTGGGTTCCTACCAATCATACCTCTTCAATAGCAACTGGATTGGGCAGATTTATTTATGCTGTGGGCACCCAAACAAAGCTGGACTTTGGGGTTTACATATTTGATCAAACACTGAAGCATGCTGGAACATCAGCAATAAAGCTTCCTATTGCTTTTCCATCTCTGCTATATGGTATAATCCTCAGCCAGTATCCAGGTATCCTCACTGAGAAGGATTCAATCTACAAAAGAGAGAGTCCTCTGGCCTTCCACTACAAATTATTCCTGAGCCATCATGCTGCTGATGTTGAAGCTCCCACTGGGACATCTGCTGGACCTTCAAAAGCAAAGACTCCCATATCCAAAGCTGCTTTGATTGCAGAGCTGAAGAACACCTGCAAAGAGCTGGATGCTAGAAAGCAAAAGCTTGAGGAGATTATTCAAAGGCTGGAAATGGAAGAGGTTGCTCAGAAGGCTGCTCAAACTGATGATGACTCTGATAATGAATCTGAAGAAGAGGAAGATACTGAATATGAAGATTCTGAGTGAAAATGTGTGAGGAAAATGTCCTGTATCAGCATTGTAATTTTGATTGTGTATTTCTGTCTGCTTATGTAATTTGGCCCCAATTTATGTCTAACAAGGGGGAGAAGAGAAGAGAACAACAACAATGTCTGCTGCAGCTTACTGATTAATGAAAAATGTCCTTTGTCTGTTTAATGTCTGCTTCTGAACTAAGTTGTTTTTAATGAAAAATTTCTGTTGAACAAATCAGAACACATACAGGTTTGAGGGGGAGTAAACTCACACATGACTCAACAGAAAAGAACTGCTGCACTCTGATAAATAAAACTATGTTGCACTCTGATGAAACCAAAAGATTGTGTTAGCCAAAAATTAGCCAAAGGGGGAGTTTGTAGATGTTTAGAATTGGCAGAATTTTTGACCAACAAGAAGTGTTGAACTTAGTTCAGGATGTCACATCAGATGTTGTGACATTATCAAACAGAGGATAAGTTAATGAACTTAATTCAGGATGTCACACCAGATGTTGTGACATCTCAAACCTGCTACCAGAATTAAATAATGCTTAACAGAACTGAGTAAATTCAGGGAATTTATCTGGAATGAATTGTGAATGGATAAAACAGTAGAAGGCGCATCTGTAGGGAGATTGGTTATATGATTTCAGTATAACAGAAGAACTGACTCACCTAGAATCAAGGAAGTAACAAACCCTAATTCAAGGTGATGACAGCATGCGTATCAGGATTGGATAACCTACAGAAAGCCCAAAATCCAAGCATCTATTTAAACAACAGAAACTCTCAGAACAGAGTACGAAATTAAGAAGACTAAATAGGGTGTTTGTGTTTTAATAGCAGGTTTTATATGTGTATCACTTTATGAGCTTTTAAGCAAAAAAAGTGTATTGTGTCTTGATTGAAACTGTGAAGTAAAATCAAGCTGTTTTGTTTGAAGTGTGACTTCAATTTTATTAAACTTGTAAACATATCACTGTGTGATTGAAGGGGAGTGAGTTGGTACTCATATCTAAGTTGTGTCTTTGGTAGAAATTGCCTTGGGTAGGTATTAAGTGAAAGATTAAACTGAGTGGTTTAAGTCTAGAATTAATATTACTTATATTGGATTTCCTTCCTGGCTTGGTAGCCCCCGGATTTAAGTGTGGAGATACACTGAACTGGGTTAACAATTTCCTGTGTTGTTTACTTTACCTGCACTTTAAGTTTTGTTTAAGTCTTCAAGTGTTTAAACATCTCATTCGACATCACGTACCTGATCCCAGAATTTCACCAACTGTAACACCTCATATAATATATATCTAGAATAATATCATACAAGTATTTATTTGGTACTGACACCATCATAAGTGCCTAATAGTACAATTCTCATTCTTGACCAATTCTAAAAACAATACAATCTATGGTGCAAGACATGGAAATTATACTAAAAAACTAAAATACTAAGATCAATACAATATCCATTATTGTACAAAGATAAATAAACAACGGAAACTAAATCTATGCTTCTCTTGAAACATCCTGAGCATAGCTCCACTTGTAAATCAACCTGTAAAAGAAACCTGAAAAGCAACAACAATAGTGGGGTGAGAAATCAACATCTTAATGAGTTCCCTATCTTAGAGTTCCGTCGGCTTTAAAGGTTCTAATATATCCACTACTCGGGTCTTTGGTCACTTCTCTACAAGGAACCAAGACAAGATGGAAAATTCCATACAACCTCTCAACACCTTACATGGAATTCCGTGGAATACCCATCGTAAGTACTATCGCCAAAACTTCCCATGGGACTTAGTGTAATACCCACCACAAGTCACTACCTAAGTCTTTATGGATGCTTCCCGTGGGACCCAACATAACACACATCAAGACTTACTCAAGACTTCACCGACAAGGCTTCCCGTGGGACTCAGTGTAATACCCACCACAAGCCACTACCATGCTTCCCGTGGGACTCAATGTAATACCCACCACAAGCCTAAACCATGCTTCCTGTGGGACTCAGTGTAATACCCACCACAAGCCTAAACCATGCTTCCCGTGGGACTCAGTGTAATACCCACCACAAGCCTAAACCATGCTTCCCGTGGGACTCAGTGTAATAACCACCACAAGCCTAAATTCGGCAAGACTTCCTATGGGACTCAGTGTAATACCCACCACAAGTCAATACCCGCCTCACCCACGATACCTCAAGCCTTTACAGATGCTTCCCGTGGGACTCAGTGTAATACCCACCACAAGACTTACTCAAGACTTTATGGAGGACACCGTGTAATAAGCGCAAACGATTTTGCATCAACCTAGGGTAGTCCTAATATCTCACAAGTTATACCATCTAACAATTTCTAGTTACATTACTAGGCCATACTATTGGTTTATGGTAAGGTTTCCTCACTCTTTCTCCATTCTTGATGCCTTTAATTATAAATTTCTCAATCACATAATCTAACATTTTAATTTAATTATCACAATTAAACTAATCCCACAATAATCTCATTGTCTCTGCTTTCACTCAATCTTCATGATTTAATATACATTCCACAATTCGATTAATACCACAATTAATCAATTCACTCATTTAATTCATACTAGAATTAATTAAATATTATAAATTAATTAATCTCAAAAATTAATTAATTTCACTTCTAACTCAATATTTTATCTCACCATTGAAAAGTACGTTGTCGTAGCTTTCCAACGATATAAAGCTTGCCTCAATCGGATACCCGAGTAAAAAGTTATGAATTTGATAAGAATTGACATTTTTCCAAAACTTACAACATTAACAGGTTAACCTATATGGTTAACCACTTAACCAGTCTAAAATTCCACTTCCAGTGGCATATCAGGTCCCGTTAAATGGTTAATACATAGGATTAACCGACAATCAGTAGCCTAAAACTTGCATTTTTAAGGTACATAACTTATCCAAACAATATCCAATTGACACCAAACATTAAGACAATTATCAACAAATGTTTCTACACCTATAGTCAACATACTAATGCATTTAATCGATATTTCAACCGTTCAAACTCTCGATTCTATAATTTCTAGGATTATGCCCTAAAATGTCAAGAATACTATAACTTATAGAATAAAATTTTCTATCCATAACCCACCTCTAACCATGAAGAGGAGTTTGATGAAGATGAAGATTGATGAAGAAATGGTGATGATTCTTAATCTTGAGCTTCTAGGGTTTCTTCTTCCCCCTTCTCTTCTTTCTCTTATCTTCCTTTCCTTTCTTTCTCTTATTTCCTTTTCTTACTAACTTTCTTCTTCTTTCTCTTTATATAACAATTAACAAATATCTACCAGTTAGTAACACTAACTGGTCCAAATTGAGAGTATCCAAAAATGTCTTTGAGTCAAATATTTAATAAAACCTCCGAGTCAGATAATACTAATTAATTAATTTAAGTTCGTCAGTTGCTCTAATTATTTTAATTGAAAACTCTCAGAGCACACCAGAACCATATTAATCTTAATTAATATTATCCAGAGCATTTAATTAAATACGCGGTATTACACTTCTTCACACATAATGCAAAATAAATGGAAGTTGATGAACTTGATGCAAAAGCTCAATCCAAAAGAACTTCCAAGCACAAATCTAGATCTGACCTAGTAGCAAAAATCAGAAATGGATGTGTAGAGAACCAATGGATGAAGGTTTAGTTCCAAGATTAAGAAATTTTAATGTGAAATTTGGTGATCTTTGAGAGAAATGGAACTTTGAGTGTAAGGGTTTGAAGAGAATTGAGAGAGAATTGTGAGAGAAATCTGAAAATTGAGAAGGAAATGAAAATTATGAGAGTGTGTTTGTGTGTGTGAGGTTTGGAGAGAAATGACATAAATACCACTAAGGTTTGGGGCCCAAAAATGTGGTTTGGAGTTAGCTTAGAAAGGTGATTTGGACTTAGTTTTGGGATTAGGCTTGGTAATCATTCTAGATCCTTCTCCATAATTCCAAATTAATTGAAATGAAATAAATCAGAAAAATGGAAAATGGAGCCAACATACAAAAGCTGAAATTCTGAAAATAAATTCAAAATTCACGACCGTTAACCGGTTAACGGGTGTGTTAACTAGTTAAGGTAAGCATATTTTGAATTTTCCCTCCTTTTGGTGGGAAACCTCAAGATTACATCTGTGTCATCCATTCTGAGCCTGTTTTGACCTTGAAACCTGATGATTGACAATACCATATGAACACCTGATCATATGCCTTATGCTTGATGATAAATGTGTTTTCCTTTTTATTATTTATTATTTTTTTTCTAAATACAATGCAAATGTATGTTGAATGCCATGAAAATGAGAGGACAAATTTTGGGATGTTACAGCTGCCCCTATTCAATCATCTGTTAATTTGAAAAGGAAGAAAGCATCGACTGTCGGACGTTCGAGATAAACTGCGATTGAATACCAAAACAAACCAGAAGATTTGCACGCTGCTGAAGAAGCAATGAGATATAAACCCAACCAAGGAAAACTCTGCTTGGAAACCCTGATGCGGTGCACAATGATACAAAACACAATGTGAATTCCTTTTGAACGACGCCAGGTAACTACTAGCTTGACACAACGATGGTGGACTTGGAACCTATCTTTTGTACGACGCAGGAGACTATTGGCTTGCCACATCGACGATGGACTTGGTACATTTCAGGTTTGTGGGATAGACATGCACTGATTAGGATGGACGAACCTTCTTCATATATCCTACACATATATATGGTACTAGGACAAACGAGCCCTCTATAAATATCCTGTGTGCCAGGTAATTGGTAAACATGCATATGTTCTACTGAACTGCAAAGTTTTGACGTTTAAAACCACCGTCAGGATTTTAAACCTCTTCAATACGGACGAGTATTGGATGATCATCAAGGAAACACATACGAGTGTCCTTAGTCAATGATACAAATGAGTATCAGACGATGATCCAAGAGACACAGACAAGTACTATAGGCAACGATACAGACAAGTATCAACCAATGATACGGACGAGTATCAGACAATGATATGGACAAGTATGAAAAGGATAAGGAATCAAACACGAATGAGTGAATGAGAAAAAGGCTAACACGGACGGGTGTTAAAGATGATACATACGAGTATCAAGAGGGTAAAGAATCAACCACAGACGAGTGATGAAGAATGCGGTTAACACGAACGAGTGCAAGAAATGATACAAACGAGTATCAGGAAGCTATCAAACATAGATGAATGATTGAAGCAAAAGAAATAACACAAATGAGTGTTAAGAATGATACATACGAGTATCAAAAAAGTTTGAAATCAAACACGGACGAGTGCCTGACCAAAGGGTTAACACGGACGAGTATTAAGGATGATACTAATGAGTATCAAAAAGCTATCAAACACAAACAAGAATGAAACAAATGAGTATCATGCAATGATACAGACACATATCAGAAAGTTTTACCACTCAAACACGGACGGGTGAATGAGGAAAAAAAGGTTAACACAGACGAGTTTTAAGAATGATACAGACGAGTATCAATGGGTAAGGAATCAAACACAGACGAGTGAATGACCAAAAACTAACACGAACGAGTGTTAAGAATGATACAAACGAGTATCAAAAAGTTTTAAATCAAACACGGACGATTTCTTGACAAAAGGTTAACACAGACGAGTGTTAAGGATGATACAGATGAGTATCACAAAGATTGAAATCCAACACGGACGAGTGCTTTCTATGACATACGAGTATCAAGAAGCTGTCAAACACAGGAGAGTGTATAAGAAAGAATAACACATACGAGTGTTAACTTCACCGGGGAAAATCTCAATGATGAGGGAAAAATACCATTTATGAACTCTGCGAGGAATACGACGATCTTCTGACTCGGCTGGGGAGATTTAGTCAAATACTCTTGCGGCTGAGAAAATTCAGACATTCTGAATCTGTGGGGAAAATGATTATTCATCTTCCTGCTGGGAATGCTTCACTATGAAATGATGACTCCGTTTGGGGATGAGAATTGTTCAATTGATCTTTGAAGTTCTGTTGGGGAATACCACCCTATTCTGACTCAGATGGGGAAAGTTCCATCTGAACTCTATTGGGGATGATATAAGGATTAACATTCTTCTTGGGATAAGATTTATAAAGCCCCTCTCGCTGGGGAGAAGAATCTGCTTGGGAAATGTTACCTTGTAACATCTCTTTTCTGGCTGCTAAACCTGCAACAACAAAGTTTGCCCATATATGCCCCAGGGAATTGTATGGTATGAGTCAATCATCCGATATTGCTCAACATTCAAAGTGATTTTTAAATGTTTTCCTTTTTTGCATGTTATTCGTAAAGCCACCTCGTTTAAATGCAGTGTTCTTTTATCAAATATTCAGGACATTTTTGCAAACAAAACATGTAAAAATAAAAACAAAGGTGAAGCTTTTTGTCTGAATAATTCTTTTATTGATGGACCTGTGAATAGACAAAGATACATCAGGAAGAAACCACCTGGAAAGAGGTGATCACTGTAAATTGAGAAAAAAACTATCCTAATGGCAATGTGAAAGGCACTCCACGGAGTTTCAATTCTGCTATGACTGTTATGTCTTCAAGATTACTCCCGTTTGATCTTGCTTTCTGAAGAGGAATATTGGAATGATTCCTATTCTTTGGAGATTGCCAGGTTGAGTGAGACAACGTGTTAGATGATAGCGCGAATCTAGAAGGGGGTTGAATAGATCCCTTTTAAAAATTTATCTTTTCAAAATTAAGTTGAAAGAGAATAGCGGAAGTTTCCCGGGAAATCGTCTAGTTCAAATTTGAAGTCACCGGAGATCGGATATGCGTAAAACCCAATTAGAATGAAATGATGACTAGATGAATTAATGATTTACAAATGATGCACTTGAATATTCAACACTTAATAAAACTAATCTTAGTGATGATTGGAGAAGAAAACAAATACAAAGATATTGATCTTGTGTGATTGAGCTTTTTATCAAACACTTAGAGTGCACACTCCAAGGAAATTTTGTTGTATCAAATAGTGCAGAATTTTACTCACTCTAATTAACACTTTTGAGTGAATCAATTTATCAAACACCTTGTTTGCACTGATTTGATAGACCAGAATTTTCAAGCACACAATATCAATATGAACAAAAGTAGAATGCGAGAAATAATAAGAACACAAGGAATTTATTGAGGCAGTTCCTTCGTCGTCCTCGCTCGAAGTACTCTGCCCCCAATTCGAAATTGAATTGGGAAATTTTATTAAATCGCAATTGTTTTACAAGAATAGAAATGAATTAACCAACAAACCAAACCAAGTTGAAAGTGCTGTCAATTCTTCTTCTTGTCCCTTGATCCAAAGTAGAATCAAGTCTTCCACGCGTGTCGAGAAAGCCTCCGATTAATTGGCTCCCTTATTACAAGAATACACGATTCTTCAAACTTTGAGCACGGTTGAGTTTCTCCCACACTTGTGAACCCACAAAGACCTTCGCAATCCTCCGTCTACCGTGATATGAGAGAATGATCCACTTGATCTTCAATCTACCTCACTCGGCTGAATTTACGAACGATCGATGTATGCAAAACCCCCAAATCACCAATGATCTTGTAGGATAAAACCCTACGGATTTTTCCAAGGAAAACCCACACACTCTAAACCCAATCTGAAATTTTGATTCACGATTGAACGTTATCTCCAAAACATACACAAAGATCGAACAAAGATTGTTGTGTGTAATTGTTTGATTGATTTAAGACTGAAGAAGATGAAGAGAGCTATGTGTATATATTTCACTTTCCTTGTTAGAAAATCTCAAAAGAAATTAAGCAGCTATTTATATTGGTTAGAGAAAATGAATCATAAGAGAGGGAAAAATAAATGAAAAAATGAGTCAGCACAGTGATGAGCCGACTCAAACCATTAAATGAGCCGGCTCAAACTTACAGATGAGTCGACCAAAATCAACAGAGAGGCAGCCGATTGAGACCCGTGAAAAATGAGAAGAAAACATTTCTTGATGATTCGACTCATGAGGGATTATGAGTCGGCTCATCCATACTCATGAGTCAACCAAAATCATGCCCCAGGCAGCCTGTTTGGACCCGTGCGTTTTCCACCATTTTACACTTGAATGAGTCGGCTCATGAAGGTTTGTGAGTCGACTCATCCACACTTGTGAGTCGACCAAAATGATGCTTCAGGAAGCCTGTTTGGATCCGTGCATTTATCATCAATTTAACATTGAATGAGTCGGCTCATTGATGAATTTGAGTCGGCTCATTCAGTATGTTTTTCCAAAAATGTCAATCCTTCCTTTTTCATTTTGAATCTGTCAAGCTTTCGAAACATGCCAAGTTTTTGACACATTAAAACCATGCCATGTCACACAAACTCCCCCTTTTTTATGATGGCAAAAACTTGATGAATTATTCGCCAAACTCCCCCTGATTATGTGACCCGATCTTATATACATCGATCGCAATATCATCTCCCCCTTTGACAACATCAAAAAGAAGAGAAACCATATGAGTGAATTGAATCAATAAAAATAGCAAGCTGAATGAAATGTCAATTTGAGAAGCCAATTGCGATAGAACCACACATTCACAAACACACAATTTGGAAAGGCGAGTAAAAATGATAATAAAAAAATAGGATTAACGAGAAATAAACATTCATTCAAACAAACAAAGCAAGCATTACATAAACCAAAATAAAATTCATTACAATTACATATGATGCAACTATTCTCTCAAGGGTGGGGATAAAGATCCCTAGTGGAAGGGTAGCGGCGATGATAGGTGATGGGCTGCAAATCATCCATGTCATTTTCCGTGAATTGAAGAAAGCTATTGTTCAATGAGTTAAAGGCAGTGTCCTGAGCAACCAAGTGATCCTGCAATGCAGTATACCTAGTGTCTTGAACAGACACATACTCAACAAAGGCAGTGTCTTGCGCAGTTAAACGCCTTTCTAACTCGGTGTATCTCTCAGCCTGAGTGTTGTAGTAAGCTTGCTGTTGGATTTGCATATTTTGGAGCATCACCATTATTCTCGATGAATCATCTTGTTGCGGTTGAGATGGAGGAGGAGAGGGAGGAGCAAACTGAGTAGTGGTGTTGGTCCACCCGGTATTTTGCCATTCACCCCAGCCTTGATTTTCATAGGAGTCATTTGAGTGTATTCCATACCACTCTTCATTGTCAGCAGGCAAGTCTTCATTCAGAATCTCATTTTGTTCAGGTTGATCTTCAGGATCATATCCATCAGAATTATCTTCAAGCGGTTGATTTTGATCACCTCTTCCCACATAACGATATCGGCGTTCTTGAGAATCCCATATGTGACCCATGAGGCTTAGGGTCTTCTGCTGAAACCAATTTGTATCTGGAACAGATACCAAAGGAACATCAAAACCAGCAACCCTAGCTTTGTCAATAATCTTCTGAATAATGGAAGGATAAGCAAGAGCAACGCCTTTCTTTTCCTTCAAGGAAAAAATACGACTCGCAAAGTAGTGAGGCCAGTTGACTTTGACCTTGTTTCGAAGAATATAAACCAAATGAACTTCACTCATATCAATACGAGAGAAGCCTCCTTTCTTGGGACGTAAATTGTGGGCAACAATCCAGTGCAGAATACGATCCACCGACTTAACTTTTCCAGTAGTAATGGTTTTCGGAAACAATTCAGAATTAACAACAAAATCAACAAAAGGTTCTTTAAGCATACCATTGAGTTCATTACGGAAGATGTAGTTGTCAACTTGAGACGTATCTGTCATCAAAATGCTAGCTTCTTCAGGATCAATGCGAAATAGATCTTTCCAAACTTGAGCATTGACGGCAAACATTCTAGAACCCGTACGGAAATTGAACTCGAAACCCTTAAAAGTGCCAACCAACCCAACATAGAACATCTTAACCAAATCTTCATTGTATTCATCATGACAAGATAGAAAAGGATTGATACGTTGGAAGTCCGTAAGTTCAATAATGTGGGGAATGTGCATTTGAGTGGCAGTTGTTCTTGAGTAGACATATTGAGGAATTACCTTCTTGTTCTTGAATTTCTTGTTGTAGACTTCAACCAGATCAGAAGGAAGAAGAGACAGGGCACTAACGGGAAGAGATGATCGAGAAGAGGAGCCACGTGACCTTTTCCCTGTAGTTTTTGATGCCATTGTTGAAGAAAAATGAAGCTTTGAGAGAGATTTGAAGGTTGGAGGAAGATGATGGAACTTGAGAGAATATGAGAGTTTTATGTGTTGGTAATGATAATATGAAATGATAATGAGTTTTTAATAAAAAAGAATTAAAGAAATCATAAATGGAAAGGGAAAAGTGGATGGATGCATTGATGAGCCGACCTAGGGAGGCGAACAGGCAGGCGATGCATCTTTTCAAGACAGCCACACGTCAGTCGAGGGGTCAATGAGCCGACTCAAATTCATCAATGAGTCGACTCAATTTGAATTTGAAATGAGTCGGCTCAAAGGACCATATAGGTCGACTCATAAGAGTCCATGAGTCGACTCATGAGTCGGCCTGTTAGGACCCGACAATTTTCAACACCACGTTTCACCAAAAACCACTTAAAATACCTCAAAATATGAAAACATCATCATGTATGCAAATTATTTGTCAAGCAATCACTCATAATCCACTAGAAAAGAAGAAATAGATTAATTTACAAACACAATCCATGCACCACATTCTTACTAATTACATATATCAAGAATGAATTAAGGTAACTGAGTAAAGAGTGATATTACCTCGAGTATATGAGAAATGAATGAAAGATAATACTTCATAATAGGATGTGAGAGACAAGTGAAGTTAAGTCAAGGAATAATATATAATCAAAACAATGATTACTAGGATCTATCCGATATGTCAAGAATACCAAGTTCCCTACGGATAAAGAAGAAAGGATCGGTAGCGAGTGGTTTTGTAAAAATATCGGCTAGTTGATTTACACTATCAACATGCTCAAACACCACATCACCTTTCTCTACATGATCCCTAAGAAAATGATGTATGATTTCAATATGTTTAGTGCGTGAATGAAGAATATGATTCTTGGTAAGATTAATTGCACTAGTATTGTCACACAAGATTGGAATTTGTTTGAGAGAGATATTGAAGTCGAGCAATTGTTGGTTTAGCCATAGTATTTGGGCACAACAATTTCCGGCTGCAATATACTCTGCCTCTGCAGTTGATAAGGAAACAAAGACTTGCTTTTTGCTATGCCAACTGACAAGAGAGTTTTAAAAGAAATGACAAGTTCCACTAGTGCTTTTCCTATCCACTTTGCAACCGGAAAAATCGGAATATGAAAAGCCTACCAAGGAACAATCACTACCCTTAGGATACCATAAACCAAACTTAGACGTACCACAAAGATACCTAAGTATGCGTTTAACTGATTTTAAATGTGATTCCTTAGGGCAAGATTGAAACCTAGCGCACATACATACACTGAACATAATATCAGGACGCGATGCAGTAAGATAAAGAAGAAAACTAATCATACCTTAATACCTTTTTATATCAACATCCTTACCTTTTTCATCACGATCAAGACTTGCCGCCATAGGCATTGGTGTATTAATAGACTTGGAGTTTGTCATATCAAACCTCTTGAGCAACTCATTGCAATATTTAGTTTGACTTATGAAGGTTCTATCTTCAAGTTGTCTAATTTGAAGTCCGAGGAAGAAATTTAGCTCCCCCATCATACTCATCTCAAACTCACCTTGCATAGAACTTGAAAATTCTTTAATCAACTTCATATTAGTAGATCTAAAGATAATATCATCTACATATACTTGAACTAATATAGAGTGTTTTCCTTCACGTTTAATAAAGAGAGTAGTGTCAACTTTTCCTCTTGAAAAACCTTGATTGATTAAAAAATTTCTTAGACGCTCATACCAAGCTCTAGGAGCTTGTTTGAGACCATATAAAACACGTTTTAATTTGTAAACATAATTTGGTTTTTCAAATATTTCAAACCCATGAGGTTGACATACATAAACCTCTTCATTTATATATCCGTTAAGGAAGGCACTCTTTACATCCATTTGATATAGTTTAAATTTTGTGAACACGCAAATGCAAGTAAAAGGCATATAGCTTCAAGGCAGGCAACAAGAGCATAAGTTTCCTCATAGTCTATGCCTTCCTCTTGGTTATACCCTTGAGTAACAAGACGAGCCTTGTTGCGAATGATAGTGTCGTTTTCATCCAATTTGTTCCTAAAAACCCATTTGGTGCCAATTACTTGATGATTTAATGGAGGAGGAACAAGGTCCCAAACCTCATTTCGTTTGAATTGATTTAGTTCCTCTTGCATAGCTAGGAACCAATTATCATCAAGTAAGGCTTCTTTGGCATTCTTAGGCTCAATTTGAGAAATGAAGGAATGATAAAAACAAAAGTTACTTAGCCTTGATCTAGTAATGACACCCTTTGAGATATCACCATTGATGTTATCGATAGGATGATCCTTTGATGTCTTCCATTCCAATGGTCATAGATCATTTTGAAGGGATGCTTGACCTTCATCTTTGAGACTAGACACATCAACCGGATCCTTATTAACAACATCCGGAAAGGGTTCAACACGAGAAACATAAATGTCTTTAACAATCTCACTAGAGGAGGCACCTGCACCAATAATACCACTACCTTTTTCGATAACATTTGGATAGGCTTCATCAAAAGATACATGTATAGATTCTTCGACTATAAGCAACCTTTTATTGAATATTCTATATGCTTTGCTTGAATTAGAGTATCCAAGGAAGATGCCTTCATCCACCTTTGAGTCAAATTTACCAAGATTTTCTTTTCCATTATTAAGCACAAAGCATTTGCAACCAAAAACATGAAGATGTGACACATTAGGCTTTCTTCCTTTTAATAGTTCATATGGAGTTTTTTTTAGAATAGGTCAAATAGTTATCCTATTCAAAACATAGCAAGCGGTGCTAATAGCATCGGCCCAAAAATATTTAGGAAGACCGCTATCATTTATCATAGTTCTTCCCAATTCCTCCAACACACGATTTTTACGTTCCACAACACCATTTTGTTGTGGTGTTCTAGGAGCGGAGAAGTTATGATCAATGCCATGATTTTCACAAAAAAATTCAAAGAGATGATTTTCAAACTCACCTCCATGGTCACTTCTAATAGTTACGATGTTTGTGCCAAGTTTGTTTTGAGATAATTTGGCAAAAGTTTCAAAGGCCAAAAAGGTATCACTTTTACTAGCTAAAAAGATTGTCCAACAAAATCGAGAGTAGTCGTCAACAATAACAAAACCATAATAGTTCCCTCATATACTTTTGATTCTAGAAGGACCAAAAAGATCCATGTGTAGAAATTCAAGAGGTCTAGAAGTAGAGACTAGATTTTTTGATTTAAAAGATATCTTAGTTTGCTTACCCATTTGGCACGCATCACAAAGATGATCTCTAGTGAACTTTATGTTACGAAAACCGACTACTAAGTTTTTGGACACAATCTTATTTAGCAAGTCAAAGTTGATATGAGCTAAACGTCTATGCCAAAGCCAAGATTCTTCACTTTTGGAGATAAGACATTTAGGATTACTCATGGACATCGAATTCAAATCAAGCATATAAACATTATTAACCCTCAGGCCTTTAAACACATCCTCTTTGTTGTCATTGTGTTCAATTATGGATCCTTCTTTAGAGAAAGAGACATTATATCCCTTATCACATAATTGACTAATGCTAACAAGGTTATGTTTAAGACCCTCAACTAAAAGGACATTAGAGATAGATGTAGAAGAGGGATTACCTACACTACCTTTACCGAGTATAGCTCCCTTGTTGTTATCACCATAGGTAAGAAATCCCTTCTTCTTAGCCACAAAGTCATATAATAGGGAAATATCACCTGTCATATGTCTTGAGCATCCACTATCAAGAAACCACCGTTTCTCCATAGTCTCAAGACACTCCACCTGTATGATTAGACAAGAGAGAAAGGTACCCAATTTTCATTGGGTCCTAGAGTGTGAGTGAAAATTTTGTTGCTTTTAGGAAACCATTGACAAATGCCTTTTGGGACCAAGTATCTCCTAAAACGACATTTGGCAATTATATGACCTTCCTTGCAACAATAGTGACATTTCAAGAATGGTTTTGGTTTGCATTGACTATTTTGATCCTTCACAACATAGGTATATTTTTGATATGGATTATTCATTGATTCCCTAAAGTTTGAATGATCAATAGTAAATGTCATTTTTGGTTGTGATAACTTGTTTAGTTTGGCTTGAAGAGTTTTGACTTCCGTTTGCCAAATCCAACATGTTTCACACCCATGAAAGTTGTACCATTCTCGTTCATCTTCTACTATAGATTCTACCATTGATGCCTTAAGAGCTTTCATAGCATTTTCACTATCTGAAACCTTGCTTTCTAAATATGCAAAAATTCTTTTATCGGATGCAATACGCTTGAAAGTTTCTTTAGCTTCTTGATGGAGAATATTAAATGTACTAAGCAAATCATTATAAGACAATTTTTCAGCATATTCATATTTAACATGTCTTACCTCTTTCTTGCCTTTCTGATGAGCCATGAGGCAAAGATTTACTCTCTCTTCCTCATCGCTCGAGGTATCTTTGCTAGACGACTCACTATCGCTTTCCCAAGCAATATATGCTCTTCTAGCCTTGTTGCCTTTTCTTTGATATTTGTCTTTTGCCTTGTCTTTCTTTAACATAGGGCAATCCGGTTTGTAATGTCCCAATTTTCCACAGTTGTAACAAGATCCCTTGCCTTTAGTACTTTTAACATACTCTTTCTTGGAAGGATTAGATTTTCTTCGATATTTGATGAGACACTTGTCCGAATGAGAAATCTCATTCTTATTGAGATACCGATTGTATCTTCTTACGAATAAGCCCATATCATTATTTCATCATCACTCGCATCACTCCCACTATCTTTATTTGTGGAGGATTTTGAGGAAGAAGCTTTTAATGCAATAGACTTCTTCTTCTTCTCATGATCTTTATTTTTCTCGATCTTTTCTTTCTTTTCTTTGTCTTCATGCTCATTTAAGTTTAAGAGCTCTTGTTCGTGCTCTTGTAGTTTTCCAATGAGAGTCGTTAGATCCAAAGTTCTTACGTCATTGGCTTCTTTAATTGTTGTAACATTTGGCAACCATTCCCTAGTAAGACATCTCAAAATCTTGTTAGTTGCAATATCATTAGGAGTAGTTTTACCAAGAGCATTTAATCGATTTGTCAAGTGAGAAAATCTTTTTCCCATTTCACCAACGGTTTCCCCTTGGCTCATGTGAAAACAATCAAACTCTTGTTGTAGAGTATTAATTCGAGCAAGCTTAACATCATCGGTTCCTTCATGGGCAACTTGTAAGGCTTCCCACATAGCTTTAGCCGATGTGTGATGAGAAACTCGAAAATATTCATCAGCTCCCAAGGAAGTTATAAGTATGTTTCGAGCTTTCCAATCGTAGCTATATTTCTTTTCATCATTATCATCCCATTGTGCTTCCAGTTTCTCAATTTGGACATTATCTGGTTCGGCCATGGTTATTTGAAAAGGGCCTTCTTGGATAACTTTCCAAATATTTTTATCAACAGAGTTGATATGGATACGCATACAATCTTTCCAGTGACTATAGTTTTCTCCGGTAAAAACTGGAGCTCTATTGTACGCCCCCGTTGGATCGTTGTCCATTTTCCAATAAGTTGTATGTGAAGCACTAGATAAACCAGGCTCTGATACCACTTGTTAGACGATAGCGCGGATCTAGAAGGGGGGGTTGAATAGATCCCTTTTTAAAATTTATCTTTTCAAAATTAAGTTGGAAGAGAATAGCGGAAGTTTCCCGGAAAATTGTCTAGTTCAAATTTGAAGTCACCGGAGATCGGATATGCGTAAAACCTAATTAGAATGAAATGATGACTAGATGAATTAATGATTTACAATTGATACACTTGAATATTCAGCACTTGATAAAACTAATCTTAATGATGATTGGAGAAGAAAACAAATACAAAGATATTGATCTTGTGTGATTGAGCTTTTTATCAAACACTTAGAGTGCACACTCCAAGGCAATTTTGTTGTATCAAATAGTGCAGAATTTTACTCACTCTAATCAACACTTTTGAGTGAAGCAATTTATCAAACACCTTATTTGCACTGATTTGATACACCAGAATTTTCAAGCACACAATGTCAATATGAACAAAAGTAGAATGCGAGAAATAATAAGAACACAAGGAATTTGTTGAGGCAGTTCCTTCGTCGTCCTCGCTCGAAGTACTATGCCCCCAATTCGAAATTGAATTGGGCAATTTTATTAAATCGCAATTGTTTTACAAGAATAGAAATGAATTAACCAACAAACCAAACCAAGTTGAAAGTGCTGTCAATTCTTCTTCTTGTCCCTTGATCCAAAGTAGAATCAAGTCTTCCACGTGTGTCGAGAAAGCCTCCGATTAATTTGCTCCCTTATTGCAAGAATACACGATTCTTCAAACTTTGAGCACGACTGAGTTTCTCCCACACTTGTGAACCCACAAAGACCTTCGCAATCCTCCGTCTACCGTGATATGAGAGAACGAACCACTTGATCTTCAATCTACCTCACTCGGCTGAATTTACGACCGATCGATGTGCGCAAAACCCTCAAATAACCAATGATCTTGGAGGATAAAACCCTACGGATATTTCCAAGGAAAACCCACACACTATAAACCCAATCTGAAATTCTGATTCACGATTGAACGTTATCTCCAAAACGTACACCAAGATCGAACAAAGATTGTTATGTGTAATTGTTTGATTGATGCAAGAATGAAGAAGATGAAGAGAGCTATGTGTATATCTTTCACTTTCCTTGTTAGAAAATCTCAAAAGAAATTAAGCAGCTATTTATATTGGTTAGAGAAAATGAATCATAAGAGAGGGAAAAATAAATGAAAAAATGAGTCAGCACAGTGATGAGCCGACTCAAACCATTAAATGAGCCGGCTCAAACTTACAGATGAGTCGACCAAAATCAATAGAGAGGCAGCCTGTTGAGACCCGTGAAAAATGAGAAGAAAACATTTCTTGATGAGTCGACTCATGAGGGATTATGAGTCGGCTCATCGATACTTATGAGTCGACCAAAATCATTCCCCAGGCAGCCTGTTTGGACCCGTGCGTTTTCCACCATTTTACACTTGAATGAGTCGGCTCTTGAAGGTTTGTGAGTCGACTCATCCACACTTGTGAGTCGACCAAAATGATGCATCATGCAGCCTGTTTGGACCCGTGCATTTATCATCAATTTATCACTGAATGAGTCGGCTCATTGATGAATTTGAGTCGGCTCATTCAGTATGTTTTTCCAAAAATGCCAATCCTTCCTTTTTCATTTTGAACCTGTCAAGCTTTTGAAACATGCCAAGTTTTTGACACATTAAAACCATGCCATGTCACACACAACGTAGTACAGATAACTCAGATCGCAGTCATTCGTTTGTTCCCTCTTTTGCATGATATCCCTTTCGGGTTTTCAATCCACCGGGATACTCTTTTTTGCCTGAGTTGTCCAATGCGGATTTTCAACTCACTGGTTGTACATTTTTTTTTATATCCCTAAAATTTTCCCGAGCCTTTTCTTCTGTTTTTTGCTCGTCGAGATGCCCTTTTTTGCCTGGACTCTTTATTTTGTTTTTGTTTAGCGGATGTCTTTTATGCGAAGTATTTTTTAACTGCGTCTGAATTGACAGGAGACTAAAAATCTTCACCATCCATGGTTGTAAGCATCAGGGCTCCACGTGAGAAAACTTTCTTAACCACGAATGGACCTTCATAGTTTGGGGTCCATTTCCCCTGTGATTTGTACTTGGAGGAAGTATTCTTTTAAGCACAAGTTCACCAACTTGGTACTCCCGAGGACGCACTCTCTGATCAAATGCCTTTTTCATCCGTCTCTGATACAACTGACCATGGTAGAGAAATGCAAGCCTCTTCTCTTCAATCAAGCACAACTTATTATATCGGGCGCGTACCCATTCAGCCTCATCTAGCTTGAAGTCCATCATTACCCTCAATGTAGGGATCTTAACTTCAACAAGTAGGACAACCTCCATACCGTACACAAGTGAGAAATGTGTTGCCCTTGTAGACGTCCTTACTGACATTCAGTACCCATGCAAAGCAAATGGTAACATCTCATGCCAATCTTTGTAAGTGACAACCATCTTCTGCACCATCTTCTTGATGTTCTTATTAGCCGCCTCGACTGCGCCATTCATCTTTGGATAGTAAGGAGAAGAATTGTGATGTTTTATTTTGAAGTCCCGACACAACTCAACCATCGTCTTGTTGTTAAGGTTAGAACCATTATCGATGATGATTCTTTCGAGCACTTCATATCTGCATATGATGTCTCTTTTCAGAAATCCGACAACCACCAGCTTGGTGACATTGGCATAAGAGGCCGCTTCGACCCACTTGGTAAAGTAGTCAATTGCGACCAACATGAAATGATGGTCGTTTGAAGTAGTAGGCTCAATTTTCACTATCATGTCAATGCCCCACATAGAAAAGGTGCAAGGAAATGACATGATGTTCAGCGGGCTCAGAGGCACATGCACTTTGTCTGCATAAATCTGGCACTTGTGGTAATTTCGGGCGTATGAACAACAATCTGAATCCATTGTTAACCAGTAATACCCCGATCTCAGTAACTTCTTTTGCCATTGCATGTCCTCCGACATGGGTACTAGAAGATCCTTCATGGACTTCCTGCATCAACATGTCTTCTTCCTGCTTGTCTATACATCTAAGCAATACCATGTCAAAGCTTCTCTTATACAGCACACCATAAACATTCAATAAGAAACTCACAACAAGTCGTCTCAAAGTCTTTTTATCATTGGAAGATGCCCCAGTTGGGTATTCCTGACTCTTCAGGAAATACTTGATATCATGATACCACGACTTATCATCAGACACTGCATCAACAGAAAACACATAAGCAAGTATGTCAAGTCGTGATATGTCAATCTTGGGAACATAATTCCAACACAACACTTTGATTGTTGATGAAAGTGTAGCCAACAAATCAGTAAATTGATTCTCGTCAAGTGGTATATAGTGGAGCTTTACTATTGTGAAGAATGTCAACAGTCTTCTCGCACAATCCCAATATGGAATTAAGTGAGGTTGATGTGTATACAACTTGCCGGTGATCTGGTTAATCACAATAGCTGAATCTCCAAATATATTGAGGGTCTTAATCCTTAGATTAATAGCCTCCTCTATTCCTATGATACAAGCCTCATATTCCGCTTCATTGTTGGTGCAACCAAATGTCAATCTGGCAGCGAAGGAAAACTGAACACTTTTAGGAGTAATAAGAACAACAAAAACTCCACGCCCATTAATATTGACAGTCCCATCAAACATTATACTCCATTTGGATTCATGGTCTGACCCCTCCTCCAGGAGTGGTTCCTTGCAGTCTTTAGCTTTGAGGTACATGATGTTCTCATAAGGGAAATCAAAACGCATGGGTTGATAATCCTCCAGAGGTTGTTGCGCAAGATAATCTGAAAGAACACTTCCTTTGATGGCCTTTTATGAAGTGTATTGAATGTCGTATTCAGTCAGCATCATCTGCCAATGGGCAACCCTTCCGATTAATGCTGGTTTCTCAAAATTATACTTGACAGGATCCATATTTGAAATCAACAAGGTTGTGTGTGTGAACATGTACTGTCTCAAACGCTTAGCAGCCCATGCGAGTGCACAACATGTACCTTCAAGCATTGAGTATCTTTTTTCTTAATCAGTGAACTTCTTGCTCAGGTAGTAGATGGCGGGCTCTTTCCTACCTGTCTCAACGTGTTGACCGAGAACACAACCCATGGATCCTTCAAGTACTGTCAAATACATAATGAACGCCCTCCCTGTAACCGGAGGTATCAGAATAGGAGGTTCCTGCAAATATTCGTTTATCTTCTCGAAAGCTCTTTAGAAATTGTCATTCCACCTGACCTCTTGTTCTTTTCTTAACAACTTGAATATTGGTTCACAAGTGGCTGTGAGGTGAGATATGAACTTTGCAATGTAGTTCAATCTACCCAGGAAACCGCGTACTTCTTTTTCTGTTTTCGGTGCAGGCATATCTTGTATGGCACTTTGGTAGGATCAACCTTTAACCCTTTTTGGCTAATAATGAAACCTAACAATTTCTCGGATTGCACTCCAAAAGTGCATTTGTTTGGATTTAATCTCAAACAAAACTTCCTCAATCTCTCAAACAACTTCTTGAGATTAACCAGATGATCCTCTTCAGTTCTGGACTTAACAATCATATCATCCACATAGCATTTTATCTCCTTGTCAATCATATCGTGGAATAATGTTATTATAGCCTGCTGATACGTTGCCCCTACGTTCTTCAACCCAAAAGACATCACCTTGTAGTAGAAAGTACCCCACGAGGTAATGAACATTGTTTTCTCCATGTCTTCCGACGCTATCTTTATCTGATTATACTCGGAGAAGCCATCCATGAAGGAAAATATTGAGAACTGAGCGGTGTTGTCAACCAATACATCAATGTGAGGTAATGGGAAGTCATCTTTCGGACTCTCTCTATTAAGGTCTCGGTAATCAATGCACATCCGGACCTTTCCATCCTTCTTTGGTACTGGTACAATATTAGTTACCCAAGGTGGATAACTAGTTACAACAAGGAACCCGACAATGTATTGCTTTTGAACTTCCTCTTTGATCTTCATTGCCATGTCAGGACGAGTTCGATGAAGCTTCTGCTTAACTGGAGGATAATCCTCTCTCAAAGGAAGATTGTGCATAACAATATCGGTATCTAATCCTGGCATATCTTGATACGACCAAGCAAGGATATCCACATACTCACAAAGCATACCAATTAACTCTTCCTTTACCATGACCTGCAGACTGGCCCTAATCTTGATTTCCTTCTTTGCATCCTCGGACCCAATGTTGATGACTTCAATATCCTCCCGATGAGGCTAAATAACCCTTTCCTCTCGCCTCAATAACTTGGCTAATTCTCCAGAGAGTTCACAGTCTTCCTCAAACCCTTCATCAGCTTGGTAAATAGGATTATCAAAGTCATACTTAGTCATAGCAAAATTGGTATTTGTGGAATCTGGGTGATTAAGTCTGCACAAGTGATGTGCTTATTTTAGAGTTCATTTTATGAAAAGAAAAAAACATTGCCCTTTTATTGTTTTTTGTGAAAAAGTTTTAAAATGAAAGAAAGAGAACACATTTTTGAATGAAAATGTCCTTTATCCATGATAAAATAAAATTGCAATTTATGCAAGGTGGACCTACAAATGGATCCATACACCTTGGGTAGAGTGTAGGATTTGACATGCAATGAAATGAGGAAAAAAAGAAAAATTACTCTGTCTGAAGAGTAACTTGGACAATCTCTTCGGCAAACCAGTTCTTAAGTTCCTCCCTTGGGATACATAGACGCACCTAGTTGTCTAGGTCGCAGTCACTGTCAGCATCATCTCCCATAGCAACACACACTTGATTAGGATCAATAACACCCCCCTCGAGAAACTTATCAACCCCTTGCTCTTGGACACCTCTGATTGAGCTGGCTTATACCTGATCCTGAACTTGTCCTCTTTCTTGTCTACCTCCACAATCTTGCCTTAGCCATGGGCATTACCTGATTGAACTACCTCCAAAGCTTGCCTGTAGGAGGCTATGGAGGTGCCCACCTTTTCACTACGTTTGACCACTATAGTAGGAGAAACTTCATGGATGTTCACTGTCTCGAAGGTCTGACACAATGTTTCATGGATATCTCCATCCATTTCCACATACTTAAACGTTGACAGGTGGCTCACGAATATATCCTCTTCACCGCAAATCGTGACAACTTGCCCATCCACCACATATTTCAAATTCTGGTGTAGCATGGATGTAACTGCTCTTACAAAGTGAATCCAAGGCCGACTGAGAAGAAAAATATAGGCGAGTTGTATGTCCATTACGTAGAAAGTTATCTTGAAAATCTGTGACCCAATCTTCACAGGCAGCTCCACCTCCCCGAATACCAATATTTTGGAACCGTCAAACGCCCACACAACCAAATCACTAGGTCTTAGGCTTATCCCATTAACATCTAGCTTCATCAAGGCTTTCTTGGGCAACACATTCAGAGATGACCCTGTATCCACTAGAACGTGTGACAACACGGCCCCCTTACACTCCATAGTGATGTGTAAGGCTTTGTTATGATTACGTCCCTAAGAAGTCAAGTCTCTGTCAGTAAAACCCAACCCATGGCTGACATTGATATTAGCAACAACGGCCTCCAACTAATTAACCGTAATTTTCCGGGGAACATAGGCCATCTGTAAGACCTTCATCAACGCCTCTCCATGAGCTTGGGAACACATCAACAATGACATAATCGAAATCTTCAATGGATTATGGTTCAACTATTCCACTACCTTGTAATCACTCTTCTTAATGATGCGCATAAATTCCTCCACCTCTTTTTCAAAAGTACTCTGACTTACGGCAGGATTCACCACCTCCTAAGTTGCCACCTATTTACCTTTCGCCCGAGCTATTGCCTCAGCTTCAATATTGGTCCTTAGAGTTTGTGTAGCAAAGAGATGTCCACTATGGGTAAATCCTCTAACACCTCCCACACTATCAATGATGGAACCAATCTCTCCCTGAGGCTTCTCTTCTACCTTATGTCCTTGCACATAAACGTCAGCGTCGTAATGCCATGGAACAACCCTTTCATTATCATAAGGTACAGGACCAGGAATAATGATTCTTACAGGATTCACCTCTTGAGGTACAAAGATGGTGACAAGTTCCTTCCTGGGCAACACCGGAATGTTAGCAGGCATAAATTATATTGTCACCTTTGAAACATCATCACTTTTGTTGTTCACCTTATCGAATTGCAAGGAACCTTCGTCCATTAAGCCTTGTATTCTTGTTATCAACTTATGACAACCATTATCACAAATCAAATAATCTTCACAGTCATCACTGCACCTGGGGAACACCTGCCCCTTCGATAAATGACTTTTGACAACCACCAATGGTGTCTTAACATCATTCACATTAGTAATCAAGTTCAATTCATCTCCATATTCTACGGAATTTACCCTCGCGCCACCATGGTTTGGCATAGGATTATTTGTGACATTCGGAGGTGGGAAAATATTTATAGCCTTGGAATCAACCAGATCCTGAACCTTCATTTGCAAAGCTGTACACTTCTCGGTCGTGTGCCTCGGAGCACCCGAATGAAATGCACATCGAGCATTTGTATAACACCCTGGTGGTGGATTACCCTCTGGTGGCGCCAGTGTCATGAGTTGCACCATGTTTAATCCTAGAAACCTTTGCAACAAATCTGTATAATTCATAGGGATGGGCTCAATAACATGGCCAGTCTATCGAGGCTGACGCTGCTGATAGGGTCTTTGTTGCTTATTTTGTTGTGGACGTTGCTATTGTTGTTGTGGAGCCGGCTCCGAAGGTATAGTGACAACTACCACTTAAGCATAATAATTGGGACGACCACGGCCTCTTCCGCTCACATAAACAACATTTGTTTCCCCATCTCTTCTTCTCGGGGTCCAGTAAACTGCTTCCTTGCTCTAGATGAGCTACTTCCTCTTGCATCTTGAATTTTACTGAGTTTCAACAAATTCTCTAATCTTTCGCCCGCAATTATCAGATCAGTAAAATTTGTAGTCGGATATGAAGCTAAACGATCAAGGTAGACTCCCTGTAGTGTGCCCATAAACATATCTGCCATTTCATGGTCCAGTAGTGGCGGATGAACCCTGGCGGCAAGTTGGTGCCAACACTGAGCATACTCCTTGAAGTTTTCTTTGAACGTTTGGGTCATACTCTGCAGTTGAGTACAATTCGGCGCCATGTCCATGTTATACTAGTATTTCTTCATAAAAGCCCCAGTGAGTTCTTTCTAGTTCCTAATAGATGCACGATTTAACTTCATGTACCACTCCTCGGAGGCCCCGGTGAGGCTGTCCTGGAAGTAATACATCCTTAGTTTTTCATCATCCGTATATGAAGCGATCCTCCCCACATATGCCTAGAGGTGAGTTTTAGGACATGTGGAACCATTGTATTTATCAAAAAGAGGGAGGATTGAATTTATGGGGAATCCTGACCCTAGGAAACAGATCCAGGTCAGCTACGTCAAAGCCCAATGTGTTTTGAGATTCCATAGAGCGAATCTTTTCAGCCATCTCGTCAAAGCGACCGTTTACCTCAGCATTCTGCACATCCAACTCCCCTTCGAGAACAGTGAACTGATCCTCCTGTCCGTCCATATAAGTTTTACGAACTTGATCCCCACCTAGACCACCAGCATTAGCATTAACAATAGGAATACCTTTCGGAGTAGCTCCAGTATTTCCATGAGCACCTGTACCTCCACCATCTCTGTTACCCTCTTGATTCACCTGGGTCCTCTCGACCATCTCTTGAAGTCTTTCTTGATTCTGATTTTATACCACTCATTATGGTCATGAACTAGTCCATTCTCGTCCTTAGCTCTGTAAGATCAGCCTGCATCTGATCCATTGCTCTCTCCCTGTTTTTCTTGGTCGGGTAGCGATGCTATGCAGATGTTTGTATTTCATTCTCAAGGTCGTTTGTGCCCCAGCTCCGGTATTCAATAGAGAAATCCCGATGGTTTTTGGACCCTGACTTTTGAGAAGAAACCTTTGCACGAAGCTCAGATTCAGCTGACTGGAACAACTCAGTGTCAGTGCATACAAGGATTAAGAAGATGAATAAAACTTTATTAACATAAATCAACCTACAAGGCAACAATAAACAGAACCTCCCCGAAGGGTTACAAGTCTTACAATGCATAAGAGAAAATAACAGAAAGATAAGAAAATATTCCTACAACAAGCCTCTAGGTAATATGCATACAATAGAAAAGAAATAAACTAAGTCCTATGAAATTGTACATCCTTCAAATGCCAACTGAGATGCTTGACAGCTTTAAACAACCTGGCCGCATCTGGATGGGTGGGATCCTCAATCAACTTCCAAATCAGAAAGTCTCTGTGCTCAAACGATGCATGCAGATCACTAATTTTTTGCATGAAGACCTATGCACTCTCCCCACTAGGTCCTGACTCCAACCAAGCCTTCTTGGTTTCTGCAAGCAACTTAAGTTCTGCTATCTCTTTTTGCGCTTCTTCTAAGGATCTCCGGATTTTCTCCAGTTGCCGAGAATTCTCCCTACACTTCTGATGGGCTAGTTCCAGTTCTTCTTTTTGATACCCTATCTGCAGCTGATAGTTCTCTTATCTTTCCTTATACTCCTTCTGATTCTGCTCCCATTTATCCTTCCAGAGTGTAATGGATTGATTAGCTTCCCTCAAAGATTTCCTAGTTTTTCTGCACTCAGCCTCTCTTCTGATCTCAGCCAGACCCTTTTTCTTGAAGTATAATTCCCTATCAGCAAACTCTTTTCTTTATCTTCCCTCTCCTGATGAATCTTGTGCATCTTCTCCTCCAAATCCTTGTAGGTATGCACCATGTGATGATACAACCTTCTATTCTCGGAGTTCTCAATTTTGACTTCCTAAAGTTGGGCTTCTAGCTTCTGATAGTCTTCAAGAGAAACTGTGGTTTTAGGCTCAATCTCAGAAGGAGGAGCCTGAGCAGAGAAAGGAAACTGCACTTCCTGGGCTTTCCTTTTCAACCAGGCTTCATATTAAGGAAACGTTTGACTATTACTTTTACCTAAACAAGCCACACCTATTTTTCTGATAAGCTTCCAAGCACCAACAACGTTTCTGACCAATGGCAGATTATCCTTCACCGAAAAATAGAAAGTTTGAGCTAACTCCAACTCTTCTGGGATATCTCTCAAAGCATCCCCTAACTGCCTCATTAGCATGATTGGGTTGTAGTTAATTCTCCCAATCACTCCTAAAAATGGCACATTTGGGAAACCTCCATAACTGGTAATGAAATCTTTACCTTTCAGCCTCATGGTAATCCACTTGAGATCTTTAGCAGATAACCCTCCTAGTCTTTGAGCCCAAATCAAACTAGGATCATTAAAAGCTTCAATGTTAGGAAGATGTCTCATGAACCACCTGTGAAACAAGGGAGCACAATAGCATACCAAACCTCCTCCCTTCTTTTCATTTTTATAGTGCACTGAATAGTAAAGATCTCCCAGAAGTGTAGGCACTGGATTCTTTAGGATGAACAAATGGATGGAATTCATGTCCACAAACTTATCAAGATCTGCAAACAGGATAATACCATAGATGGAGAGAGCCAGCAGAGCACACATATAATCCCACTGAGCCTTGGCAGCAAGTTCCTCAACTTTCTTCAATAAGAACTCCAAGGAAAACCCAGATATTCCACCAATGGTTGTACTCAAGTTGGAAGTCACCACAGAAGTGCTCAAATAAAGAGTCTTGACAATGTCTTCAGGCGTGGGTTTAACCATCTCTGTGTTGAAGGGAATATGGTCCTGAAGAGGCACTCCCAGAATCAGAGAATATTCTTCCAACAAGGGACCCAATTGGAAGTCATGAAAAGTGAAACACCCTAGCTGAGAGCCATAATACTATAGCAAAGTATGAATGGAACTCCCCTCAGAAGCATCCAAGACTACTACCATATCCAAAATACCCCCATAAGCCATTCTGAAGTCATCAATGTGATTAAGGGTGATCAGAGCTATCATCTTTTTTAGCATGTCGACCTTGGTGTCGAAGAACTTGTAATGAATATTCTTCTTACCGGAATCCTCCATCTCTGAATAAAATGTACCGAAACTAGGAACAACAGATAAACCTGAGAATGAAAAACATAAATGATTAATGATAGTATGATGCAATGCAAATACAGGGCATGTGATCAATGTCTGGTATCTGTATGGATACGGAAAACTGAGCCAAGAACCAAGTATTTGAAACCATAAGATCTCTGAATAATAACCCTGGATAATAACTTAGAACCAAAGGATCAAGAATTCCAGAACCATAAGAACCGAATCAGAACATAGAATCACATTGATAACCAGGGTATGTTGAGGACAAGGATTCCTCTAAACCTGTAAACCCCTTCCAATATCACTGGTGTGTTTAGGGTCAACATCATGGACTCTCAAAGCCGAATAACAAATGATACGTCCACCATCTTCGAGAAATGGCTCAAGACCAAATCAGGGAATCAGTTTAGCATTATATACTACTCAGGGAGGTCTCAGCTGAGTCCGGGAAAAACAAACATTCCCCGTAAGTCCCCAACTTCAAGCACTGAAATCGAGAAACAATAGTACATTCAGCCCTTGGGATACAGTGCTATCGTCATACGATCATTTGCTTTAACTAAGTTCCTACGAGAGAACCAGGCCATCCTATGCGAGTTCCCACTGAGCCCTCAGATGTGAATGGGTTTGCCAAAAACTATGGTCTGCCACTATCACCACTAGAGAGGGTTGTTTCCACAAAGGTCCTCAAAGATCGATCCCCAAATGCACATAACCATCAGGGTCGTATCCTGAAGTGTAGGAAATCCCTACACATAATATTTCCAAGACGGCTACAGTCTGGGTGTGGAACACATCGCCACTCATCATAATGATATATCAAGGAAGTACAATGTTTGTCCAGGCTAAGGTCCTAGGGTGCACTTGAGCCTTGGTATTAGGCTCCTTACACAGTAACCCTCATCCCACCAAAAAATAAAACCAACACAGTTCAGACAACCCAAAATAAAAACACCCAATGAAAAGTAAATGCAGAAAATGATAAATAAAGTTGTAAAGTAAAGGTGTAAATAAAAACAGAAAACTAAACACACAACAACAAACATATAAACACCCAAGGAAACCGAAACAAACAAGCGCTAGGATTGAATCTCAAAGGGGAAACCAGAGATTCTGGGTTCGATCCCCAGCAGAGTCGCCAGCTATCGCTCCTTGGGATTTCCATCCTGGTACAAACGCGAAAGTGGCACGGAAAAGGTAGAGTCGCCAGCCAGACATGTTTATCCCGAATGAATGGGAAAGGTAATGTTCCACAAACCAAAGAGAAAGAAAGAATGAGGTCTTGCAAACCAAAGATATTGGGTTCGGGAGTCGGTTACAATCTGGGAAGTTATTAGCACCCCAAATCGTCCTCCGTACCTGACGGGATCCACACTTGCTAGAAACTATTTCAAAGGGGTAAGAATGAAGCTGTTGCAAAAGCTGAGACTGGAACTTGAAACTGGAGAAAAAAAAGAAAGGGGAAAATGTAGGGAAATTAAAAGAGTGCTCGAATGGGCCCTACCTCACTACCTATGTACCTCATCAGGAAATGAGGATCAGAGTCGACGTAGTTCCCTTAACTAGGGAGGAAAACTTTTTTTTGTGTGTTTTTTAGATTGAACTGCTTATGTCAATGCTCAGGTGTTGCAGGCTCGTCTGACACGAGTACTTTACCTTCTTGCAAAAGACAAGTAGGAGCAAGTTCTTACATTGAGAGTGAATGAGGAGAAAAGAATTCCCGAAGGAAAGACGATTATTCTTTGTTAAGTGTTTTTTGAAGCTTTTCTGAGATTTGCATATGTGAGTGTATCTGAGTCTTACTCAATGGGATGTGTACTTCTTACATCATCCCGAAATGTCAACCTACATCAGTGTTAATCAGTTAACCAAATGGTTAACTGGTTAACGCGCCCATAACCTACCTAATTTGTCAAAATTACAACGTGTTAACCGGTTAACCAAAGTGTTAACCAGTTAACACTGAACAAATAACAACAAATACATGCAGAAAAAGCACTTCCAACCACAAATCATTTCAATAATCTCCAGAGGTTCCAACAATCAATTGTGCACAAAAATTATACCAAATTCAACACAAATCAGGCATACATTGGATCCACAAACATCAACACATAATCCAATTCACTAATTGATCAATCAACACAATCACATTATGGATCTACATCATGAACATGCAAATAAGCTAAAAAGCAGAAGTAGATATGAAATTAACCAACCTACAAAGCTGAGATTTGCTTTGGTGAGTGTTGATCAAGTTGAAATTGATGAATCTAGTGGAGAACTTCAAGGATCCAATGTTATTCTTCACATACAATGCAAAATAAATGCAAGTTGATTAACTTGATGCAAACCCTCAATCCAAAAGCGTTTCCAAGCAAAAATCCAGATTTGAACTAGTAGCAAAAACTAGAAATGGATGTGTAGAGAACCAATGGATGAAGGTTTAGTTCCAAGATCAAGAAACTTCAATGTGAAATTTGGCGATTGATAATTCCAAATTAATTGAAATGAAATAAATTAAAAATGGAGCCAAAACATAAGAGCTAAAATTATGAAAAAAAATTCAAAATTCGCGATCGATAACCGGTTAACGTAAGCATATTTTGAATTTTCCCTCCTTTTGGTGGGAAACCTCAAGAATACATCTGTGCCATCTATTTTGAGTCTGTTTTGACCTTGAAACCTAACTATACCATTTGAACACCTGATCACATGCCATATGCTTGATCATAAATGCTTTTTACTTTTTATTATTTATTTTTCCTAAATGCAATGCAAATGTATGTTGAATGCCATGAAAATGAGAGGGAAAAATTTGGGGGTGTTACAAGGAGGTACACAATTATCTTTAAGTTGGAACAATGAGACATTATTCTTGGGATGGATGGATGGAGATAAACCATATGTTTGCCAATCGTTGAGAGGATGGTGTATTGTGTCGTTGAACGCTATTATGACTTAGTGAGGATGGTTTATGCCCCAATATGACTGTCGGATGTATATTAACAAATTGAGGAACTTATCACCCTTAATATCTTGTTGATAACAGATGGGATCATGTTGGATGGGATACACATGACCTGCTGAGGTAGGATAGCATGTACAATGTATGATACAGAGTTAAGTCAGTTACTTGCGGAGTATTTGGATTAGTCGATGTGAATTCCTATATCTGGTGGTGAGACAGATTCAAGGATATGAGGTTTTCCATGGATGCAAAGATAGTGTTATGGGAACTAGAAATAAGGTCACTACGATGAACTATCAGTTGTTCTGTTAGGAGAGGGAGATGGAACTCTATTTTAGTCTCGTTCCTGGTACTGGATTCTAGGGCATTGTACGAGATGTCCATGTGATAGAAAAAGGAGTCGGAGGATTTAATAAAAAGGGAAATTATGAAATCAAGAGTGTCGTCATGGAGAATTTCAGTATGATTGGTGAAGAAGAGAATGATGGCCTGAGGTTTTGTGTTGGGTGGTGAGTAGTATGGAATTCATAGTTGTATCCGGGATAACTTGGGATTTGAAGTATGATGAATCACAAGTGGGTTGAAGTTCCCTGATGGTATTAATGTGGCTATGAGGTGAAGAATGAGTATGAAGTGTGGTAATTGGAATTAGCAACAATTAATGTGGATCTGTAATGGTAAGATAGAAGTATGGTTATATGCCTTGGATGGATAAGACGAATATAGAATGTAAAGTATGTAACCATTGTCTTATATGGAATTCATGAATCGAGAATATATGGGACATAAGATTTAAAGAATTAGCAAGGTGACCCAATGAGGGAGTAAATAAAAGGTGTGAGAGGCGTGGAAGTTGGATTATAGGTATTGATTGAAGGAAGTAAAGTTGTATGATAAGTCGTCGAAGAGTGATTTTTGGTTGGTAGAGGTGAATTTGTGTGGTTATGTCAAGTCAGATGAAGGTATTGTTGTAAATCCATAAGAACGGATGTAGTCATATAATGAGGAAGCTCCGAAGTAAGTAAAGAGATTAAGATATTTTGGCTACGGGTTTTGGAAGGTATTCCCTAAGTTAGCAATTTTGTTATCTTAGTTACTTTGCAAACAATAAGTTGTATGTTTTGGATGTTTGTCGTAGGGGGAGCTTGGAGAACCGAAGTAGAAGTCAGCTAGTTCCATTTTGTTTTGGTCTAATCTTAATGCACCTTTTATGGAGTGTTGATATTTGTGGGCGACGAGTTGGAAAGGAATGAATACAAGATGGTAAAGCTATAGTTTATTCTTTACGATAACAGAGGATACAGGAAGGGATCCGTCCTGGTTAAGATTTGGATTGGGTTGTGGAAGTGAGTGTGTTGAATGATTAGGAATGTTTTTTTTTGGATCTATAATTCATAGTGTTTAATGACCACAAAAGTATATGATGATTGTTTGGTCTAAGAGAATAGAGTATGAGACGACAAGTGTAACACCCCCTTTCTATACCCCAAATAAGCAATTAATTCACTTAGGCATATATTAAAATTTCATCAGAGTATATTTGAAAAACGGTATAAAAGAGCAATGCAACATTATACTTGAATTTAAAAATATACAACACCTGCTCAATAAAGATATGCAACAAACGGGGTAACCTACATACACAAGGATTTCATCCTTACACCCGTATTCAATAATTCATTAAACAACGGAAACAAAACATAACAATTTCAAACTTATATACTTATCATAAATATATCTGCAAGTTTGAATCACCAAAATACTCCATGTTTACATAAAACATATCACATCAAAATACATATACAAATGTATTCACAAAAAGGCATCAAGCCAAATCCTAGCTACCCGGTGCTACATATCAGAGCCGACCGACCAAAAGATGAAAACGAACTTCACAAAAATATCATCCAGCAACCTACTCTGCAATGCCTCATAGAGCATCATAAAACAGTAGAAGGGTGAGAAACATTATCATAATAATATTGCATATAATTATATATCTCAACATATAAAATGCACCTAAAGCATATTCTCACCACAATTCATACCTCATCACCTATACACACCTTAACGTGTACATACACAATTCAAGCATGTTCATCATGCACCAATTCACATAAACTTACATCACTTATGTTTATTCCTCAAATATATTCATTCCGCATAAACATACGTCTAGCTATGTTTAATCACACATATACATTACAAATGTATAAATCACATACATATAAATATATCAAACATGCATACATACCAACAAGTATGTCTCATCACACATACTATCATTTCCATAATACTCCAAATAAACATTTACACATTCATATTTATTTCTGCATATCATAATTAAATTGATAAAGATGCAACTCATAGAGACCAAAACACGACTCTATGCAGATGCAAATGCGGTACCGACTCAACATTTCAGCAGGTTCTCTCAGGAACCAACTGGAATCATCGCTTGTTACCTAAAGTAACTCCCCGTCGGGCACACGATGTTCACCCATCGCTCACACCCCACATGGGCACACAATGTTTATGGATTGCTCACACCCCACACGGGCACACAATCTGATTGCTCACACCCCACACGGGCACACAATCAATGTGAATAAATCACCCATCGCTCACACCCCACATGGGCACACAATGTTTCTGGATTGGTCTCACCCCACATGGGCACACAATCTGATCGCTCACACCCCACACAGGCACACGATCTTATTGTAGTCATCGCTCACACTCCACATGAACACACAATGCTACAACAGATTCACAAAGAATCCCACAACACAAGAATGCATACATTATGCTTACATGCAAAATGACATACAACATTCTTGAAAATGCATACATATTCACAATATGGTTATGCATTCATCTCATACAATTAGCATACATTCGCATTTAATTCAAGCAATGTATCTACTTGCCAAACGGCCACAACACAACAATCAAACCCACAATTCCATAATTAACATAATTACATTTTATCGGAAAAGTCGGGTAAAAGTCGGCTAAAAATTACATATTTTAGCATCAATAGATTCTACATGTTTTTAGCTTCGAATCGATATGTGGAACGCTTAAAACGGATACTCGAATCAAAAGTTATGAATAAAACAAAATTCCAAAATTCCAGGTCTAGTTGAGCGAGAATCGCTCGCTGAGCGAGCAATGTGCTGGAACGCTAGCTGAGCGAGGTAATACTCGCTGAGCGAGAAACGCGATTTCAGAACTGCTCAGTTACACAACAGACCTATAAAAAACCCCCAAAACTCTTCCAAAACTCAACAAACATGATTATTAACATGTATTCATCCTCATACTTCGATTATATCAAGTTCTAACTGATTAATCCACCAATTTCCAAGTTTTCTCATCAAAACCCTAAACCTAACATTCTCTAAAACTTCTCCAAATCATAAACCCAATCAACCAAACACATACATAATCATACACAATGTTAAGATAACAATATTTCACACCCTTAACCGATTATTTCGATTCCTTGGAGCAATCTTGAAGTTTTTCCAACTTTCCCTCTTTTCTCTTCTTTTCTCTTCTCTCCTTTTTCTTTCTTCTCTTTTTCTTTCTATCTTTTCTTTTCTTTCTCTTTCTCACAACTTATACTCTTTTCTCTCTAATTCTATTCTTACTCTATTATTTCTATTTTTTTCCAACCAAATATCATTTTCTCACAAAATACCAATTCTACTAATTCTAACTTATCACTAATTAACAAAAGTCTAAAATACCCTCTTATCCAATTTTACCCGGAAATTCATAAAACGGTAAAAATCACATATCACACCAATATATCACATTAATTCATCAACATATCATATCATCATGATAATTTCACAAACAAAATAATAATAATTTAATTAAAATAAAAGACTCCAATAAAATGGGAATTATCGAATCGGGGCGTTACAACTCTCCCCCACTTTAGAAATTTTCGTCCTCGAAAATATTACCTGATTCAAACAACTCCGAATACGACTCGCGCATCCCACTCTCCAATTCCCAAGTCATATTGCCTTCCGCAGCGCCTCCCCACGCCACTTTCACAAGCGCAATATCCTTGCCTCTCAGCTTCTTGATTTCACGGTCCAAAATCCTAACCGGCAAAGCTTCCACCGTAAGGTTATCTCTTACCTCAACCTCGTTCATAGGAATAACATGTGACGGATCCGGAACATACTTCTGAAGTTGCGAAACATGGAACATATCATGAAAATTCAAAAGATTCGGAGGCAACGCCACACGATAAGCCACAACACCAACTCGTGCAGTAATCTGATATGGCCCAATAAAACGAGAAGTCAACTTCTTCGACTTCAAAGCACGATCCACACCCGTAACCGGTGTAACTCTCAAGAACACATGGTCGTCTTCCTGAAACTCAAGATCCTTCCTCCTCTTGTCATGATAACTCTTTTGTCTACTTTGAGAAGCTCTCATCTTTTCCCTAATAAACTTCACCTTTTTTGTAGTTTGTTATACCATCTCCGGTCCAACTACCGTTCTCTCTCCGGTTTCATGCCAACACAAAGGTGTTCGACATCTCCGACCATATAAAGCCTCAAATGGTGCCATAACAATACTCGAATGAAAATTGTTATTATAGGTGAACTCAATCAACGCTAAATAACTATCCCAAATACTACCTTGTTCTAGCACACAAGCACACAACAAATCCTCTAATGATTGAATCGTCCTCTCGGTTTGACTGTCTGTTTGCGAATGGTAAGCCGAACTCAATCTTAGCTTAGAACCTAAAGCCTTTTGCAAACTTTCCCAAAACCTTGATGTAAATCTAGGATCTCTATCCGATACAATACTCTTAGGAACTCCATGTAACTTTACAATCAAAGAAACATAAATGTCGGCTAGCTTCTCCAAAGAATAACTAATATCTATCGGAATAAAGTGAGCAGATTTAGTAAGCCTATCCACAATCACCCAAATAGCATTATGTCCTCTTCGTGTATTCGGAAAACCCATAACAAAATCCATCGATATACTATCCCATTTCCATTTCGGAATATCCAACGGTTTCATCAAACCACTAGGCTTCTGATGTTCCACCTTAGACTTCTAAGAAGTTAAACACGCATACACAAAATGAGCTACATCTCTCTTCAATCCGAACCACCAAAAGATCTTCTTCAAATCTTGATACATCTTATTCGCTCCCGGATGAATACTTAAATTACTCCGGTGTCCTTCTTCCAATATCATCTTTTTCAACTCCTCATCATCGGGAATACAAATACGACCACAGAATCTCAAAACTCCAAAATTATCAACCTTGAAATCCTCATTCTCATTCATCATCAAATCAACAAATTTCAAATCCAACTTTTGCTTTTCACAAACGGTTGCAAGAAAATCATTCGTAACATGAAGCATACCAATTCTCACACTTCTCGGCGTCATCTCGCAAACCAAACTCAAGTCTCTAAAATTCTCCAAAAGTTCCCAGTCTCTTATCATCAATGCGGACATATGTAACAACTTACGACTCAAAGCATCGGCCACCACATTCTCCTTACCCGGATGGTAATTCAAACCAAAATCACAATCCTTCAAAAGTTCTAACCATCTCCTTTGTCTCATGTTCAATTCCTTTTGATCAAACAAATACTTCAAACTTTTGTGATCACTAAAAACTTTAAATCTTGCACCATAAAGATAATGCCTCCAAATTTTTAGAGCAAAATCCACGGCCGCTAATTCCAAATCATGAGTAGGATAATTCTTTTCATGCACTCTCAATTGTCTTGAAGCATAAGCTACAACTTTTCCATCTTGCATCAAAACACCACCTAACCCAAACAATGAAGCATCACAAAACACCACAAATGGTTCCGTCGGATTCGGAAAAATCAAGATCGAAGCCTTTGTTAACCTTCTCTTAAGTTCCATAAAACTCTCATCACAACGAATGTCCCAAATGAAAGCCTTTCCTTTACAAGTCAACTGCGTTAACGGAAGTGCCAACTTTGAAAATCCTTCAATAAACCTCCGGTAATAACCCGTCAAGCCTAAAAAGCTACGAATTTCTGTAATCGATCTAGGAACTTCCCTTGCATTACCGCGTCAATCTTGGATGGATCAACACTAATACCACCATCGGAAATCACATGCCCAAGAAAACTCACCTTCGATAACCAAAACTCGCACTTTGATAACTTAGCATACAATTGTTTCTCTCTCAAAATCTGTAACACAATCCTTAAATGCTCTTCATGCTCTTATTGAGACTTAGAATAAATCAAAATGTCGTCGATGAACACAACCACAAAACGATCCAACTGTTCATGAAAAATACGATTCATGTATTCCATAAACACACCCGGCGCATTAGTAACTCCGAATGGCATCACGGAATACACGTAATGACCATACCGTGTCCTAAAAGTCGTCTTTTAAATATCCTCTTCTTTCACACGAATCTGGTGATATCCTGATCTCAAATTAATCTTACTAAAAACACGCGCACCAACCAATTGATCCATCAAATCATCAATCCTCGGAAGCGGATACTTGTTCTTAATTGTCACCTTATTCAACTGTCGATAATCAATACATAACTGCATGCTTCTGTCTTTATTCTTTACTAACAATACCGGTGCACCCCAAGGAGAAACACTTATCCTAACAAACCTCTTGTCCAACAAGTCATTCAATTGCTTTTTCAATTCTACCAACTCTGAAGCTGACATACGATACGGTGCCATCGAAATCGGTCTAGTACCCGGAACTAGATCAATAGAAAACTCAACCTCTCTTTCCGGCGGTACATCCTTAATATCGTCCGGAAACACTTCTGGAAAATGACACACCACTGGAAACCTACTTATCTCCACTTCGCTTTCCACTGACCATGATGCAAACAAACCAAACAATTGAGCTTCGTCCACTAAAAGTTTCTTCAACTCTTTCGTTGATAGGAAACTCTTTTCTTCATCATCATCCAAAGAAGGAAACCTTACTAACTTATGATAGCAATCTATATGAACTCGATTAAATTGCAACCAGTTCATACCCAAGATCACATCCAAACCTTCCAATGGCAAACAAACTAAATCCATAACAAAATATTTACCATACATGGTCAAAGAACAACTTACACACACCAAATAAGTAGTTACCGATCCTGAAGCAGGAGTCTCAATAACCATCTCACCACCCAAAGAAGACATAAACAAATTCAAATGCTTAGCGCACTCAAGAGAAATAAACGAATGAGTCACTCCCGTATCAATAATAGTAACTAAAGGAGTACTATTAATAAAGCATGTACCTTTAATCAAACGGTCTGCACTAGTAATATCCTTCCCTGCTAATGCAAACACCTTTCTGCCCGCCTGAGCTAGCTTCGGCTTAGTACACTTAGTACTAATGTGACCAACTTCCCCACAATTGAAGCACTTCACAACATTCCTCCTACACTCGGTAGTAGCATGTCCAAGACCTCCACAGTTTGAACATTTCACAATATTCTTCCCACACTCAAAGGACTTGTGGCCTAAATCGCCACACTTATAACACTTAACGGGGCCAGAACTCCCTCCACTAGATCTCCTATCAAAGTTTCCCCTATGTTTTCCCTTATCAGCGGGTGTCACATAAGGTCCACTTCTATCTTGTTGCTTCCATTTCCTCTCATTCACACTCTTGTAATGTGTAGAACGAGCTTTGCTATCTTCTTCAAAGATTCTACAACATTCAGTCAAATCTGAAAACCTTCTGATTCTCTGATATCCCACATCTTGCTTAATCTCAGGACGCAAGCCATTCTCATACTTAATGCACTTAGAAAACTCAGCAGTAGCAGCAACATAATAAGGATGAAACTGAACCAATTCCACAAATTTAGCAGTATAGTCAACCACTGACATACAACCTTGCTTCAGCTCAAGGAATTCCATCTCCTTCTTTCCTTTCACACTCTCAGGGTAGTACTTCCCTAAGAACTCAAAATAAAAAACTTCCTAAGTTATCTCTTCATCATTCTCCTCAAGAGTTTGACTTCTACCGACCCACCAATCATCGGCTTCTTCCTTCAGCATGTGAGAACCAAGCCTCACCTTACTCTCTTCAGCACAATCCATGACTCTGAAGATTCTCTCTATCTCCTTCAACCAATTCTGAGCACCATCGGGATCAAATCTCCCCTTGAAGATCGGCGGTTGATTCTTCCTGAACTCATCATTCGCATTCACATTCGGCGCTCCCTGCACCGCCCTAGCCATTGCTTCCAAAGCAGCAGCCATCGCATTATCATTTCTACCAGCCATATTCTGATCATTCCCAAAGACAATAACAAGATTAAACAAAAGTTCAATCAAAACAACATCAAGACAGACACAACTGACTCGAACACTGGCTCTGATAACACTTAATGTAACACCCCCTTTCTATACCCCAGATAAGCAATTAATTCACTTAGGCATATATTAAAATTTCATCAGAGTATATTTGAAAAACGGTATAAAAGAGCAATGCCACATTATACTTGAATTTAAAAACATACAACACCTGCTCAATAAAGATATGCAACAAACAGGGTAACTTACACACACAAGGATTTCATCCTTACACCCATATTCATCAATTCATTAAACAGCGGAAACAAAACATAACAATTTCAAACTTATATACTTATCATAAATATATCTGCAAGTTTGAATCACCAAAATACTTCATGTTTACATAAAACATATCACATCAAAATACATATACAAATGTATTCACAAAAAGGCATCAAGCCAAATCCTAGCTACCCGGTGCTACATATCAGAGCCGACGGACCAAAAGATGAAGACAAACTTCACAAAAATATCACCCAGCAACCTACTCTGCAATGCCTCATAGAGCATCATAAAACAACAGAAGGGTGAGAAAGATTATCATAATAGTATTGCATATAATTATATATCTCAACATATAAAATGCACCTAAAGCATATTCTCACCACAATTCATACCTCATCACCTATATACACCGCAACGTGTACATACACAATTCAAGCATGTTCATCATGCACTAATTCACATAAACTTACATCACTTATGTTTATTCCTCAAATATATTCATTCTGCATAAACATATGTCTAGCTATGTTTAATCACACATATACATTACAAATGTATAAATCACATACATATACATATATCAAACATGCATATATACCAACAAGTATGTCTCATCACACATACTATCATTTCCATAATACTCCAAATAAACATTTACACATTCATGTTTATGTCTGCATATCATAATTAAAATGATAAAGATGCAACTCATAGAGACCGACACACGACTCTATGCAGATGCAAATGCAGTACCGACTCAACATTTCAGCAGGTTCTCTCAGGAACCAAATGGAATCATCGCTTGTTACCTAAAGTAACTCCCCGTCGGGCACACGATGTTCACCCATTGCTCACACCCCACATGGGCACACAATGAATATGGATTGCTCACACCCCACACGGGCACACAATCTGATTGCTCACACTCCACACGGGCACATTATCAGTGTGAATAAATCATCCATCGCTCACACCCCACACGGGCACACGAAGTTTCTGGATTGCTCACACCCCACATGAGCACACAATCCGATCGCTCACACCCCACACGGGCACACGATCTTGTTGTAGTCATCGCTCATACTCCACATGAGCACACGATGCTACAACGGATTCACAAAGAATCCCACAACACAAGAATGCATACATTATGCTTACATGCAAAATGACACACAACATTCTTGAAAATGCATACATATTCACAATATATTTATGCATTCATCTCATACAATTAGCATACATTTGCATTTTATTCAAGCAATGTATCTACTTGCCAAATGGCCACAACACAACAATCAAACCCACAATTCCATAATTAACATAATTACGTTTTATCGGAAAAGTCGGATAAAAGTCGGCTAAAAATTACATATTTTAGCATCAATAGATTCTACATGTTTTTAGCTTCGAATCGATATGTGGAACGTTTAAAACGGATACTCGAATCAAAAGTTATGAATAAAATAAAATTCCAAAATTTCAGGTCTAGCTGAGTAAGAAATGTGTTGGAACTCTAGCTGAGCAAGGAAATGCTCGCTGAGCGAGAAACGCAGTTTCAGAACTGCTCAGTTATGCAACAGACCTATAAAAAAAAACCAAAACTCTTCCAAAACTCAACAAACATGATTATTAACATGTATTCATCCTCATACTTCGATTATATCAAGTTCTAACCGATTAATCCACCAATTTCCAAGTTTTCTCATCAAAAACCTAAACCTAACATTCTCTAAAACTTCTCCAAATCATAAACCCAATCGACCAAACACATACATAATCATACACAATGTTAAGATAACAATATTTCACACCCTTACCCGATTATTTCGATTCCTTGGAGCAATCTTGAAGTTTTTCCAACTTTCCCTCTTTTCTCTTCTTTTCTCTTCTCTCCTTTTTCTTTCTTCTCTTTTTCTTTCTATCTTTTCTTTTCTTTCTCTTTCTCACAATTTATACTCTTTTCTCTCTAATTCTATTCTTACTCTATTATTTCTATTTCTTTCCAACCAAATATCATTTCCTCACAAATTATCAATTCTACTAATTCTAACTTATCACTAATTAACAAAAGTCTAAAATAACCTCTTATCCAATTTTACCCGGAAATTCATAAAATGGTAAAAATCACATATCACACCAATATATCACATTAATTCATCAACATATCATATCATCATGATAATTTCACAAACAAAATAATAATTACTCAATTAAAATAAAAGACTCCAATAAAATGGGAATTATCGAATCGGGGCATTACAACAAGGAGGATTGGAATTCATGACAAGTTAAGTCAAAAGTATTTTCATATATATGATTTGGTGGTTAGAGGAAGTTGGAATTGAGTTTGTAGTTTAGAGCTTTGTGTCTAGTTTGAGAGAAAACCCAATGGGTAGAAAGGTTGGGTATGCTGAACGTGAATAAGGATGCCTAGTGTTTGCTAGAAAGTTTCAGAAGTTGGATGTGAACTTGGTGTATTGAATAATTGCAAGTAATCAGAGTGCGCATGGGAGTGCAAGATAGCATAGTTTGTTCATATTTGTTTGTTCATATTTTTATAACTTTTAAGAATTCAAAGGTTGACGATAGAATTCACGGGAATAATGAGACCATTGGATGTTCTAAGATGGAAGTGAGATGGAAAAAAGTTTAATTGCTAATTTTTTATTACTAGGCAGATGGATATACTAGCTACATGTTTGACTAGTAAATCATAGAATGGTTGTTTTGAAGTCGTGTGATAACAAAGTTGGTAGTTTAGTTGTGGTGATGTCGTGTTATGGATTCTGGTGTTCTTATCTTTGTTGTTGCCTGTTGCCTATGATAATGGTTTTGCGGTGTATAGCTAGTTCCTACGATGGGGAGTTAGGGAAGAGTTACCTAAGATGATGGTAACTATTGTGTTATTCCCGATTCAAGAGTGAGCTTGTGTGTTTTTAACTAGATTGTTTTTGTGTCTTGAGTTGGTTGTGGAGTGAATTGCATGAGAATTGCACCTTGTGGTAGTTGTCGTCAATAAGTTGTACCTTTGTTTGCACTATTCATGGTATCGTTTTCCATGGTGTAGTAGTTAACTATTGGATGCGAGATTGTATCAGGGTTAGTTCATATCCAATGAATTTTCGATGACAAAAATACTCTAAGTGGGGGAGAGTTGTAACGCCCCAATTATTTATTTAATTATTTAATTTAAATAATGTGAATTTTGGTGTATTGTGTGTGTTGCGTGAAGTTGGTAGGGTGTTGGGGGAGAGAAGTATATTTTAATATTTTATGAATTTAAATAATTTATATAATATTAAATAAATATTGGAAATAGGGAGAGAAAGGTAGAATTGTAATTTGGTGATGGAATAGTGAGGGAAAGATGGGCAATCCTTAGTTGGGGTCTAAAGGTTATGTTTGGAATTTGTGAAAGAAAGAATCAGTCGTGTAAATTGGTCGTGAACAGAAATTGTGAACAGAGGAAGAAGGAAGAAGAAAGGGCAAGAGTTTGAAGAGGATTTCGGGCTAGGAGAAGGAATTTCTCATCAAACTAAGGTAAGGGTGGGATCTCTTCATCTCCCAAGGGTTAAATAATCTGAATTTTAAGTGTAGTACTGTTGAATAGAGAATTTGGGATTTGGGTGATTTTGGATAAAACTGCGTTTAATCGTTCGTAGTTGTTGATGTTGTATGATAAGTGTACAAATTAGGCATTGTATTGTGAAAATTCTGCATTTTGTAGTGATTAGACTTATTTTTGGGTGAAACATATCGTGCAGGATGTTGGTTGATCGCAGAGGGAGAATTGCGGAAATAACATAGCTCACTTAGCGAGCGAGTGAGAATTTTGGAGCTTCAAATACAGAGAGTTGCTCAGTTAACGAGCAAGCCCCTCACTTAGCGAGACCTGGAGTGAAAAATAAAATGTTTTATTTCTGAAAAATTCTCTAAAATTCTTTAATTAATATATTAAGGGATGAGGTTTGAAGTAGTGCTGTTAGAGGTAGGAAGAGATGAGTTATGAGCTTAATTAGAAGAATAATAAGCATAACTTGAAAATGAACATGAATTGATATGTACATTTGTTGTTTTTGTTGCTATGAGTGGTCGTGTTGTTGTTGTATGACATTGATGTTGATATATGTTGATGTATGTTGTGTTATTGTTATGTGTTCTCGTTGTTGTTGATATATATTATTGTAGTTGATGATGCGTGTTGTAAATGTTGATAGAAGTTATCGATGTTATTTTGTATTGTTATTGCCTTCACGATTATATAATATAATAGTTGTTAGGTGTTGTTGTAGTTGATGATATAGGTTGTAGATGTTGTTCGTGTTGTTGTTGTTGTTGTTGTAGTTATATCATGTAGTAGTTGTTAGGTGTTGTTGGATTTGTTGATATATGTTGTGGGTGATGTTGTCACATGAGGCAATTGTTGTTGTATGTTATTGGTGATGCTATTGCATGAGATAATTTTTATTGTATGTGGTTGGTGATGTTATTGCAAGAGTAGTTGTTGTTGTATGTTGTTGATGATGTTGTTGTATAAGGTAGTTGTTGTTGTATGTTGTTGTTGTATGAGGTAGTTGTTGTTGTATGTTGTTAAAGATGTTACTGAATGAGGTAGTTATTGTATGTTGTTGATGTTGTTGTTATATGTTGTTGATGATGTTGATGTATGAGGTAGTTATTGTTGTATGTTATTGAAGATGTTGCTGCATGAGGTAGTTGTTGTATGTTGTTGATGATGTTGTTGTATGAGGTAGTTGTTGTGTATGACATTGATGATGTTGTTGCATAAGGTAGATGATGTAGATATTGCATATTGTCATTGGTGGTGTATGGCATGTGCACGGTTGGGGATGGTGTACCAAGGTAGGGTATATCTAATCAAATCCCAAAAGGGATCATTGTTTTGTTGGTGCGATCATGAAATAGGGATAGTAAATGACCATGAAACAGGGGTCGAGGGTGTCATCATAAAATAGGGATCATACGGGACCATGAAATAGGGGTCGAGAGTTCCGACGGGAACAGGATCTTTAAACAGAGATCGATATATGGTACCACATGCATAGAGTTGGTATAGTCTCATTGCATAATTGTTTCTTGGTGTGCATAATATTATTATGTGTTGTGATGTATTCGTGTAATTGTTGTTGGTGAGATGTGGTGACTATTTGATGATACTTTCATTTGTTATCATTTTTCCCTTTTGTTGATGTAAGTATCACACCCCTTCTGTTTGAATGTTACCCTTATGTTGGTAACGTATAGGTGATCACAATTAGTAGAGTTGGTGGTAGGTGAAGTCGATGTACTTCGCAGTTAGAAGAGTCGGCTCTGATACATACTTTGAGGTGTCGGGGCGATGATCATTTTTCTGTTGTTTATTTAATTAAGAAAAACATGTTGCCACTGAATCTTTATTTTATGAATTTATTTTGATTCTGTTGTTTATTTAATTAAGAAAAACATGTTACCACTGAATCTTTATTTTATGATTTTTTTTTGAAATTACCGCTGCAAGTAAAACATATTGTAATACGTATCAATTTAAGCCGTGTTTTGAGGTGAATGTAGAACTCGAAATATTTTGTATATTTAATTACTCTGATTTAAATGAAAAATTCGTGGGGGAGTATTTTGGGTGTTACACCTTGAGAGGACACAACCTGCGGCCACCAAAAAGCGTGGGTGCTCCCCTCCGCACAGGGGGCGGCGCTCCCCGGACCCCAAGTAGAACAAGGCTAATGAGCACCCCGAAAAGCCTAATTTCCGACCTAGAAGATCCCTCCTCCGTTGTAGAAGCCCCAATGATGACCCTCATTCACACGTGAGAAGCGACGTGGAGGATCCACGTTGCCCGTTATATCGAACCATCATGGAGACCCAGCTCCCTGCGGGTATTGCGAAACCCCCGAACCTCTCGACGTACGACACAAACCTGACCCAGAAGATCATATTGAAAACATCAACTCCATGCTCAACTACCATAACGTCAGGGGCACCGTCAAATGCAGGTTTTTTTCCAGGACACTAAGAAAGGGCGTTATGGCCTGATACAGAAACCTGCCTCTGGAATCCATCACCTTGTGGAGAAACCTGAAGTTGGCGTTCACAAGGCACCAATTTGGCAGCAAATTGGTTAAACACGCAAAAATTGGAAAATTTTGGAAGCAAATTCAAAATTTGTGATTTTGACACCAATTTCGTTTTTGATCACATGTAGAATATTCAAGAGCATCTCCATTTAATTCCCCTACATTATCAAAATTAATTTCCACCATGTACTTTCATTAATCACCACTCTTTTGCCAATTTCCCTCCAAATTTGATTTCCAAGCATAATTTTGATCTCCCAAACCTAGCTCCAATCCACCAAATTTCCATACCAAAAATTTATAAATAGACCCCTCATTTCATTCATTTCATAAGCTTTTGAGATCCAAAAAAACCTCTTGTAAATTATATCCCCAACTACCAAAATTCACTAAAGCTCAATTTCTTCTTTTGAAAGTTATCAAGAATTCACATTGAAATCTTGATTAAGCTTGTTTGTGGAGATCTTGAAGTAATTTGGAGTGTTTCTCATTCTTAAAGTGATAATTCATCTTACACCATTGTTGGACCTTCATCTTCATCATCCATAATGTAGATCTTTGGTGATTCTTGTGATTGATCCTTTTGGATCTTATTTCATCTTTAAATTTTTGGTTTTTACCGTGTTTTAACTCTAAATTTCGTGCAAGTTCAGATCTATGATCACAAGGTGTTTGAAAAATGTTTTGAAAGAAGATCATGCTTGTTTTGGACTAGGTCTGACACTAGGCATGTCAGGAACGACCTAGTCTAGTGGGCATAAGTCCAAGTCCTATCAGCTGATGAACGTGGGGAGAGCACCTCCCATACGTGTTCTTCAGCCCACAACCTCCCCCAAATTAATCTCACTCCGTAGATTCATGGGGCAGTTAGACCAGGGCAACGACCACACATTAGGTCTTGACAACTTCTTCACAGGCCCTGGCAGTCCCCTTCGTAGGCCTCACTGATCTAACCCATGAATATGACCTTGGTCCAGCGCTGGGGGCACATTATAAATACCCTCTTTCACTAGAGGGTCAGATATTCTGTTATCACTTACCTTTTTTGTACTTGATCTCACTCAGTTTCTTATTCTCACATTGGCATCGGAATACCTTGCAGGTACACCCCCTCCTCTTTTCCTCCATTACAGAACTTGTTATAGTCTGGAAGGTTCCTCCTAATCAGGTCAAATCAGTGGCGATGTCTATGGGAAACTCAACTCTCCCCGTCTTTTTGAAACAAAGGACCAAAGATTCACACCTTTTCATCAACTGACCAACATGACTAGAGAACACGATGACAACTGTAACATCCCATTTTTAATTTATTTAATCGTCGTATATTATTGGTGATTGTTGACCTTGTTTAAGGTGTGTGTTTGAACGTATTGGTGTATAGTCCTTAGTGGGACGAGTACACTTGAGGTGTCGATAGTATCAGTGAGGTGTGTAGTAATAATAATGTTGCCCAATTAATATTATTCTTCTTCTTATTATTAGTATTATTTTTAGTATTATTATTAATATTATCATTAGTAATATTATTAGTAATTCTTTTTATTAAAATTAATATTGACTTAGTAAGAGAGTAATAAGGGATTTAGTAATTATGCTGAGTGTAATGAGGTTTTAGGGGGTAACTGTCAATTTCGCGTAAAAAGATAACAGGAACTAGAGAGGAAGAACAAGTCTAGGGCAAGGGTTCTTCATCAATTTTTGCAGTAATCTTTGTCTGAATTCGAGGTAAGGGGGTAGAACGGTTAATAATAGGTGTTTATGCATGAAAAAGGTAGTGAGGGATCCTTTCCCTCGTTGGATTTTCTATATGTTTATACGGTTGTGGATTCAAATATGATGTTGTTGAAATGTTGTAGATCTGTGTGAGTTTGTTGATGATAATATGAATTCGTGGATGATTGTGTATTGTTGAAATTTCTGAATGCAATGTGGTTGCAGATCTGGTTTTTGTGTAGGTTGTAAGTGACAAAATTTAGAAATCGATAGGAATAATCTTGATAGAATAATGGAAGGATGTAGTAAGAAGGAATTATAGGTTATAAAATCAATGTAGAATTATTTTAGGATGTAATAGATGTGTTGAAGTGAGATCTAAAATGGACAGATTCTGACTGAAGGAAGAAAATAGAATGTATGGGGTACTCTGCTCATATGCGTATAAGTGAGGCCATACGCATATGGAAGGGCGTGCCAATATGCCACTACGCGTAATGGGTAGTAATATGCGTAAGGGGAGCCTTGGTAGCACGATCATATGCCAAAATATGTATGATACGTGTAGGGTGTCTGGGAAATACGTGTATGGGGGAGTGATACGTGTATGAGTTCTATTGAGGGAAAGTCTAAGAGGAAATGGTTATGCCCATATGCGTAAGGGCCTTTCCATACGCGTATGAGGTTGGGGATGGGTTGTGATATGTGTAGCAGGACGTAGGTCATGGGGCGAGGAAGCTGTCAACATGCGTATGTTGTAACGCCCGTAATTAATTAATTAATTTAAGTAAATATTATTGTGTATTTTCTCGATTATTTGTTGTTATGTGTTGTTTTGTCGTTTGTGTCATTAAGTTGTTTATGTCGTTTAAGTTGATATTATGTTGCATGTTAAGTTGTGTTTGAGTTATTTAATTAATTAAGTCAAATAATAAAATAAGTATTAGTGATATAATATATTAAGTTGGGCTTAGTTGTAGTGTGAGAGTAGTAAAGTCCGGGGGTGCTGTTTTAGGCCCATTAGTAATTAAGCTGATTAATGACAATTTAGAAAAATTAGACAAAAGACCTAATTAGGGTATAATCAGAATTTGTAAGAATGAAGAATAAGTATTAGAGGAAGTTCAAGAAGAGGCTAGGTTGAGGATTTTCACGGAGATTTTTGCTGTGAATTCGAGCTGCCTTCAATCCAAGGTAAGGGTGGGGTTCGAATTCCATAACTGGGACTAGATGATCTGTATATGGATTGGGTTTTTGTATGATTTCGTTGCTGTGTTTTGTATGAATTATTGTTTTTTATTTTCGTGCCGATATCTCATGGAGAAATATGTTGTTCTTGTTGAATTATTGTTCTAAAAGTTGTTATGTTGTTGCAGTCGTTGTCGTATCTGTGTTGTTGGACTGGTTGTTGCAGGAAATCGTGTAGAGAAAGAAGTTAGGGTTCATAAAATAAATTGCAGAAATTAGTAGGTGAGTGGATACAGAGGATTTAGAGTATCAAATCAATGTAGAAACCCAAATAGGCTTGAATGGAATGATGAAGTTTTGTGATTTGTAGCAGAAGACAGATTTGTATGCTCTCTGGTGTTTTACGTAATAGATCTGGAAGTATGCATAACAAAGCAGGGAATTACGCGTAACATAACCCAATATGCAGGAATTACATGTAACAAAGTTGGGCATTACGCGTATGGAGTAAGGCATTACGCGCATGGGCAGAGTGAATGCAGAAAAATGTAGTTTTTGGCGATTCGTCCTGTATTCGCATTCGTTTCGAGTTGAGATGATCTTAGACTTTAAGTAGAGATAAAATAAGTTGATTATAGTAGATTTAAGGATTAAAAATAATTAATTTAGGAATCTAAGTGATTAAGCCGTATTTAGTTGTTTTTCATGTTGAAGTCGTATTGAGTTGTTATAAGTCGTGTTGTCCCGATCCTGGGGAAAATTATTAAGTTGCAGGTCTTATGACCACTGTTGAGTTATGTTGTTATGTTGTTGTTCATGTTGTTGTTGAACTCCATTCATAGTTGCATACATTTTCATATTTTCAAGTTGGAGCGAATGCTCGATTCAAGTTGGTCTGGATTGGCAAATAAGTTATTGATGCCTCGATAAACTGGCAAGATTTTAAGTTGGGAGTTTTACTCCAAATGGTACCACATGCATTTATAAGTTGAGTCGCATTTTATCTATGTTGTTATTGGTTGTTAGTTACAAGTTGTATGTTGATATGCTAGTTGTGGAAGTGGGGTGATTATATGAAGTCTTGCTTATATATTGATTATCATATTCCTGTTTATGTTATTTGATATCTCATCCCTTCTGTTTGAATGTTGCCCTTTATTGGTAACATGTAGGTAACCAAGATTTGAGTACCTAGTCGTCTAAAGTCGGTGTTTATCGCTCTTATACGTAGCACTTCAGGGGGGGGGGATGAACGCATGTTTTGTTTTGTGGATTTTATTTAGTCTATGAACTCGTTTCAGTTGTTTTTATGTTTAAAACCATGTTGAAGTATTTGATGTTGAATATCTTGGAAGTTATTTTAAAAGCTACAAATTTTGATGTTGAATCTGCTGCGTTGTTTTCAAAGTATCTTATTAATGAAGTTTATGTCATTTGATTTTAAGTTGAAAATGAAATATCCCATGTTTTGGTGAATTTTAAATAACTCTGATTTAAATTATAAAGTTGGGTAGAATGGGGTGTTACATATGCCCTTGTGCATTACACGTATGACCAGAGGTGTGATGCAAATGTTGGTGTTTTTCATTTTTTGTCTAGTTTTCGTGTCTGATGGAAATTATGTTGTACATAGGTGTTGAAGAAAGCTTTAGCATTTATTTAATCGAGGATTGGTAATGGAAAGTAATCAATAACGAAACTTAGGTGGGTTAATTAGACGATTAATTAATTATGTCGTGTAAGGTAGTTTTGGTGATTGTGTGAATTTATGTTGCATATGTGATCGGAAGGATCGTGCAAATGTATAACAATTTATTTATACATGTATTATGTGCATAGTCATTGTCATACATACATTGAGGTATTATTGATGGAGATGAATCATTGCCGGATGAGCGTATGTGATTAATCCGAACTTTGTTGTTGAGAGTGTTGGAGATAAATCATTGCCTGATGGATTATGTGATTTATCCAGATTCTATTATGAATAAGGTTCGATTGAATGAGCCATGGTGATTTGGTACCACATGCATTATGTAATTGTTGAGTCACATTGCATACTAACGTTTGCTGAATAATGAGTCATGTTGATAATTATTGTTGTGGATATGTGTTGTTTATGTTGATTGCGTGAGATACTACTCCTTTATATATGTTATGCACCGTTAATTATTAATTGTAGTTCTCACCCCTTTGGTGTTTGTTGTTGGGTTTGTACTTCTTTGGAAGTACATATAATCTAGATACTTGAGTATGCATGGATTGCATGTTTCTTGATCAAGTCATAAGAGTCGCTCTGATATGTAACATAGGACTTGGGGATGATTTTGATGTTTTACTTATTTACCTTATTTTGCTACGTATCATTTATTTGTTTGAAAAATTGTAAACCATGAGATGTTGGTGAGTTCTATTTGTGTCATTGATGTTGGCAAATTTCCATGAGTTGAATAACTAAAGTTTTCTCGAATCAAAGTATAAAAATGGCAGAAATTTCAGAACAACCATACAACTTCATTTCTCAACCATTTTAAAAACCACAAAGCTCAGTGTACTCAGGGGATCACAAGGAACATTTCTATAACCTTAAAAAAGATTTCTGGAAAAAAAGTTTGAGAGAGCTACCTGAGATGGAGCTTTCAACCCTAGAGCTTTTAGGCTGCTTTATTGCTTCAAAATGCCTCCAATGACCTCCCTGAAGAAGCTTTGATGCTTAGTTGGAGTTTTTTGTGGCTGGTTTGTGAGTTTGATGAAGTTCAGTTCAAAGGGGGAGAAAATCGTGTTTTGTGCATGGTGGCTTTTAGGGCAAAATGAAGGGTGGGAAATGATCAGTGAGTGGAGCTGAGATGAATGGTGGAAGAAGTTTTTAGTTTTGTGGAGTATGCTGAGAGTTTCGAATGAAAATGAAAAGAGGGAGGTTTTTGTGTATGCTAACTTTTGGGAGAGTTCAGGCTATGTTTTTTTTATGTTTGGCTTGCATTTGATTAGTATAAACAAAAGTGATTGGTCAGAAAGTTGGTAATGGCATAGTGTGATTGGTATGGCTTGTTTTGCAAAAAGTCAAGGTTATGTGTCCTTTGAGGTATGGGCAAGTTCAGGCCAAGGACAAAAGCATGTCTGGTGCAACTATGATCAAGGAGAACCATGGAAATGAGATTGAGGCAAATCAGCAAGTGGATGGAAGTTTATGTGTCATTTTGCAAATTCCATGAAGTTTGGCCCTTTTGTAATTTCTTCATGTGCAAGTCATGAAATTAGGAAATCCTTGGGGCATTTCTTACTTTTAGGCATTGCACAAAGTTTGTATGATTATTAGAAGTCAATTTGAAGTCACAAATTTTCTTGGCATGAGGTTTTGCAAAAATCCCTCTTTGGCATGGAACTTGAAATAATGTGATTTTTTCCAACTTTGGAAAGCCATAACTTGAGTTCAAAAATGAATTAAATCTTGTTCTTGTAATTTTTGAAAAGGGAATGATCCAATCTACAACTTTCATGACTAAGAATTTTTCATTTGAAGCATTTTTGGTTGAGAAAGAGGAGGTTGAAAAACTTTCCCAAAATGGAAAGTTTACATTACAAGTAATTTCCATTTTTGGCAACTTTTGGTTTAGCCCACTTTTATTCAAATTTGTGAACTTCTAAGTACTTCAATGATCAAATAAAGACCATATATATTCATTTTGATGAAAAATCCATTTTGGATCCATTGATGGGGGCCTCAGATGCCCTGATTTTGCTCTGACTTGCTCAAGAAGTTACCCAGTGATCAGATGACTTCCATAATGAATTTTTCCATCAAAATTGGTATGTATGATCCTTATATCACATTGAGACCATTAGAAACAAGAATGAACAAAAAAATGGAGTTATGGCCTCTGAAACCAAAACCCTAATTTTAGGTCATCTGGGCAGTTAAACCTGGCTCTGCTTCCATCCCCTGCCAGTTCTTGTGATTTTATGACTTCCTTGATCTTGGGAGGATATAATATGATGTTTGGACATACATGAACCCCCTTGAGATGATTGAATACCTTTTGAGTGGCTCAGATAGCTCATGGATTGTTCAGATCACAAACCCTAGATGCAGATGACTTTGAACCAATGCAGTGAAGCAAAAATGCAACATGATAGGATATGATTGAACTTATGCAAATGAAAAGATCACAAGCCATGGTGTGAACTTAGTGAGGGAAAATTTGGGGTGTTTACAGCTGCCCCTATTGAAACATGAGTTAGTTGTGCAGGATGTAAGCGACGGCTTAACAGGCAAACAAGATAACTTGTGGTTGAATACCAAAGACAATCCAAAATTTGCACTCACTGGGTGAAGAAGAAAAGGGATATAGATTGTAAAAGGAAGTAAAGTATGATTATAAAGTGCGGGCGATGGAGGACGACCATCGAGCAGAGGACAACTGTTGGGGATAAAGCAATGACGCAGACGGCCGACATGCTGGGGAAATAAAGGGATCATGATGGGGACGGCCATCGGCTAAAGTAGCAAAGTTCTCTGGGGATTAAAGGTTAAGACAATGATGGGGACGACCATCAGACTGAAGAAAAAAATGATGAGGGACGGTCATCAAAGGTGAAGGACGATCACCTAGCAGGGTACGGTTGCCGGAAGTATCACGACATAGGACGAATGTCTGATAGAAAAGGTCGACGATGGGGAAGGCCATCGGATAAGCATAACGAAAGACAATCATCAAGAGGTGAAGGACGATCACCTAGCAGGGTACGGCTGCTCTCGGGGTTTATCATGACATAGGACGAATGTCAGATAACAGAATCAACGATGGCGACGGACATCGGATAAAGTGATGAAGGACGATCATCAAAAGGTGAAGGACGATCACCTAGCAGGGGACGGCTGCTCAACATCACGACATAGGACAAATGTCGGATAGAAAGGGGTTCTAATAATAGAGACTCCACTGGGGGAATGATGAGGGACGGTCATCAAAGGGTGAAAGACGATCACCTGGCAGGGTACGGCTGCCGAAAGTATCATGACATAGGACGAATGTCAGATAGAAAAGAAATTTTGCTTTTTACTGGGGATTTGCAGGGGACTCTTCTGGGGAATGGTAGACACAGATGAGTGTCTACATTCAAGAAAGGAAAGGTATAAGTGTTTGTCGTTGTGTATAGATTAAAGATGCGGACGAGCATCCTTAAGACTATTGTCGCTCCCGATAAATGGGGAATGGGCCCAGATAAAGGTACAGACGCGAACGGTCGGCGAAGGGAGGTGCGAGAACACACAGGAGTGAACTCACAGGAAATGAATAGAGTCGCCAGCTAGGTATTTTTATCCCGGAGGAAAGGTAATGCTGCATAGACCTAGAAAGAGATGGATAAGACGGTTGCGAACCAGAGAGACTGAGAAAGGGGGTTGGTTACAACCTGGGAAGGTATTAGCACCCAGATTGTCCGTCGTACTCGACGGGATCCACGCTTAAAAGATTTGTATTTTAAAGGGGTAGTGTCAGTGCAATTTGTGTGTAAAAGAGCTGGAAAAGGATGTACAGGTGTCAGTGTAAAAGAAAGTGAAAGCGTGTAAATGTACAGTGTCAGTGTGAGATCAGGAATGAAGTGCTCAAGACCATGAGGCTAAAGAATGAGGCTAGAAGGAGGGGGAATATATAGAGACTTTTGTTCGATAACTGTTAAGTTATGCCTACGTATCCTCTCGTGCAATGAGGAAGTCAGAACACCGTAGTTCGACCCAAAGAGACTGAAAGATGAATTGACTTGTGAACTGCTTGCTTGCCTATGCTCAAGTGTATGACCTGTCTGGCCCAGGTGCTAACTGTCTTGCATTAGACGGAAGAAGCGAGTTCTCGTTTGTGAGTGAGGATGATGAGAAAAGAATCCCGGAGGAGACGATTATTGTTTGTTTTTGAGTTTTCAGTCTTTTATTGCTTTTGAGGGTTTGTCATAAGTTAATGGGCTTAAGCCTAAACCAATGGATGTAGTAAACTCATCACATCTTCCCTCTGATTAGGGGTAATGAGAATACCTTAAGTGTGAAGTCAGCTTCTCACACTTAATCACCATGGTGTAGGATTAAGACCATTAACCTACTTGTGATTATTTAGATGTTTTTGGTGTTTTTATTTAGTGTTAAGTAATGAGATTAAGCCATAATCAGGGATTAAACAGACTCATTACACCATCCTAATAAAAAGATAATAGATGAGAATGTTTAAGCTGGGGAAAGCTCCTCAACTTAATCCATGATTAGGGATTAAACTCATGACAAAACAAGCCTTTGGTTAAGTGGATTTTATTTAATGGTAAGATGATGAAGTGATTTTTAGGGTTTGTAAGACAACTTGAGGGGGACTTGTCCATTAACACTAGGGTTAGTCCTTCTTAACCAATTAAGGAAGAATTAGAACCCTAATGCAAGGCCCAAGTTACAAGTGTGATGTCTTGATGATTATTAAGTGAATTGATTAAGAGATTTAAACACATTAAGGGTTTAACACTTAGGATTAAAGTTATACACTCCATCCTAATAGAAGGATGCAGGCATAACCTTAATCACAAAGCCTTAAAGCCTTTAGGGTTTAGTCCCTGATTATGAGGTGAGAAGAGAAGACTCAATGAGACACAAAGGTAAAACTAAGTGGGGGACTAATCAAAACCCTAATCATTATCATGCTTGGTTGTTCCTAAGGTTTGTGAGGTTTACAAGAGAAGTCTTCAATGGAACCACCAGGAAGCAGATGAAAGGATCAGGAGAAGCAAAGCAACTTGCTTCATTGAAGAAGACAAGTCACTTGAGAAAAGAAAGTAAGAAGAAGAAGAATGAGCAAGCTCAATCTCAAACTCATAACAAAATGCAGCTAGGGTGCATGAAAGAGATGAAAAGAGATTATGGGAAGTGAAGGCAAATTCACTTCTCAAGATAACTTACCACCTGAAAAGTTAGTGAAAGAAATGCAATGCAATGCAAAATGGGATGAAATGAAATGAGTCAAACCAAAACCAGAAGCATATATGGGATGTTAATGATGCTATGAGATGATGCAAACATGAAACAAGGCATGGTGATGATCATACAAGCTTATGGATGCAGATGAAACAAATTGGAACCATGATCACACATGAAAAGTAAGAGATGCATATGGCATACAACATGGAAAATGCAAGATGCAATGATCAAACATGCTTTCAATATGTCTTAAGATGTTAAATGAATCAAATGGATACACAAAATGCTATGGCAAGTCAAGGTATGAATGCAAATGCAAGATGGATGCATATGGAAGCCCAAATTAGGGTTCATGATCAAAGCAACAAACAAAAACCAAAATCAGAAGCAAACATCAATATAAAAAATTGAAAATGCACTCAAAGGATCCCTAAACCTATACTAACTCACTGTCCAAAGGAGAAGTTCCAACTCTTAACCTAATTCAAGTTATGATTTTCTTAAGTTTCCTAGGGTTTTAGGGTTCCTTAACAAGAAAAATGTCAAACAAATGGAAAGTGAAAGATCAAATCATGCCCATTTAATCTCACATACTAAATGCTAAACACAATGTAATGCAAAAAGAATCAAGGTCCAACTCTCAATGGCTAGGCAGAAATGATTTTTGGAAGTTTGGATCAAAATAATGCATTAAAATGATTTTAATTCCATGAAAAATTCTCAAAATGCATCAAGATCAAAAAAGAAATTTGGTTTGAGGGTTGGACAATGTTTCTAAATGTTTTTAAATGTTTCATGAATTTTTTGGTGATTTTTAAATACCTAAAAGCATTTTTAATTAATTAATTCTCATTAATTAATTAAAAATAAACTTTTAAATATTTAAAAATACTTTTTTAATGCAAAAAATAAAAATAAAAATATTTTTGTGTTCTGAAAAATAATGAAAACCTTGACAAAAATTTTCATAATTTTTAAACATTTTTTGCTATTTTAAATAAATTGGAAAAATCAAATGAAATTAAATAAAAAGAAAATGAGATTAAATGGAAAGTCAGCGCATCCAATGGCCTGTGTTCAAACTGGAGAAGGAGGGAAAGACTTCGCGCGCTATCCTACGGCTGGCATTCAAACTGGCTAAAATGAATTAATTAACTTAATTAATTAAGATTAGGGTTAAGTGGATGATCTGAGCCATTGAGCACGCGCGGGAGTGGACTAAGTCAACTCATCCAACGCCCAAGATTCAAACTTCATTAATGACAGGGATTAAACCCTAATTATTTTCAGGTGGCCGGAGAAGACCTCCGGTCGTCTTCTCCGGTGGGAACCCCACCTGAAAATCCCTAAAATCCTCAAAACGTTACTAAAATGAAATCTAAAAGAACAGGAATCAACCCCACATCCCCCTGAATCAAAACCCTAACACAAACATCATTTATCTTTCATCAATCGCATGAATCGAAAGCAAACATTTTCTAGGGCAAAAATTTCAGACAAAGATTAAACTCTCATTTCTTCACCATTTTCGAAACCAAGAACATCAGAGTGATCAGTGAATCATGAAGAACAACTTAGGAACTTAAAAATCCATTTTTGGAAAAAAAAGTTCATGAAGCTACCTGAGTTTGAAGCTTTTCAGTCTGGCACTTTCTGACCTCCTCTCTTGTGCAAACCCACTCCTGTGACCTCCCTGATGAAGCCTTGATGCTTAGAAAGAGTTTGTGTTGGCTGGTTTGGAAGTTTGAACAAGTTCTGTTCAAGCTCAGGTGAGAATCGTATTTCTGTTTCTTTGAGTTTCAGGCTGCTTTGATGGTTGGTTTTGGTTCAGTGAAGCATGGTGAGAAGGTTTGTGAAGTTTGTTTGAGTGTTTGTGGCCTGTAGAGTGAATTTCGAATGCTTTTGCTCAATGGAGTGTGAATGAGAATATGGTGCTATGGCTGGTTTCAGGCTTGTGTCTTGTGTGGTTTGGCTTGCAATTTATTTGTATAAACAATGCTCATTGGTCAGAAGATGTGACATGTCCTTTTTTGATAGGTATGGTTGCTTTTGCAAATTGTCAACTTTTGTGTAAGAGAAGCATGGGTCATGTTCTAGCCAAGTACAAGGGAGGTGTGCTGCGCAGCATGGTGAGGGAAAAGGCTAGGGTTGATCAGCAAAGTAGCTTAGCAAGTGGATGAGAAGTTATCATGTGTTTTGCAACTTGGTTCACTTTTGGTTCCCTTTGTGATTTTTGAAGATTAAGGTATAGAACTTAAGAAATTCTTGGGAAAATCTGGAGTTTGAGTCATGTGTGATGTTTGTGTTAAGATTAGAGACCATTTTGAAGTTACAAACTGCCTTGGTACAAGATTTTGCAAGTTTCCCATTTGGTGCATAACTTGAAATTTAGTGATTTTTGCCAACTTTGACAATCCATAACTTTTGATCCAAAATGAATTAGGTCATGTTCTTGTACTTTTTGAAAAGGGAAAGATCTATTCTACAACTTTCATGACCAAAGTTTTTTCATTTGAAGCTTTTTTGAATCAAAAAGTAAGGGTTGAAAAAGTTACATAAAATGACATTTTCATTAAAAGTCAACCTAGCCCAAAAAGTCAACTTTGCAAAAGACTTGAAATTCTTTAATTTTGTGAACTTCCAAACTCTTCTATGATCAAATAAAGATCATATACAATAAAAATGATGAAGAATGCCCTTTGGTTGGGTCATTGGGGGCCTCAGATGCCCTGATTTTGCACTGACTTGTTCAGAAAGTCAACCCTTGATCAGATGACTTCCCCATGGAATTTCTTCATGAAAATTGATATGCATATACCCTATACCATATAGAGACCAATAGAAACAAGAATGACCAAAAAATTTGGGGTTATGGCCTTTGATACCAAAACCCTAATTTTAGGTCATCTGTGCAGTCAAACCTGGCTCTGCTTCCACACCAATCCTAGTTCTTGTGATTCTTTGGCATTCTTGACTTTGAGAGGATATAATATGATACTTGAACACACATGGACCCCTTTGAAGTGATTGATGGCCTTTGGGGTGGCTCAAGAAGCTCTTGGATTGCTCAGATCACAAACCCTAGATGCAGATGACTTAGGAACAATGCAGTGGATCAAAAATGTGATATGAGATGGTATGATTGTGTTTATGCATATGAAATGATCACAAGCCATGGTGTGAATGGGTGAGGGAAAATTTGGGGTGTTTACAACTATGATACGGACGAGTATCAGTAGAAACAAACGCTGACGCATGTTCAGAGATGATGATATGGACGAGTATCAACTGGTTAACTAAGAACACGGACGAGTGTTGAATATGTGGAGAGATAAGTGGTGTATACAAGATACAGACGAGTATCTGTATGAGTGAAAAATAAGCATGAGTAAGACGCAAATGAGTGTTCAGCTTGCTGGGGAGAGTATGAAACGGATGAGTATCATAAGAGAAAGTGTATAAGTGTAAAAGATATTTGGTGATCTGTGGGGATAAGATGACACGGACGGGTGTCGAAAGAAGCGTATTATAAACAAGTGTTTGGTTTACAATAGGTGTTTAGGCAACCATGTTGGGGAATGGTGACACAGACGAGTGTCCAAGGAGTGTATAGATATATGTTTGTGGTTTATATCTGCAGGGGAGTATATGACACGGACGGGTGTTGGAAAAGAGTATATATTGATATGTATTAGTGAGTACAAAGGGGATGCTTTGGCTTTCTGCTGGGACTGGGAGTCTTCGTATACATTGCTGACAGAAAGTAGGTATATACAGGTGTTTGATTCAAAACCTAGCTTATTATTATGCAATATGTTTGATTTTTGCCGCAATGCTCCGCATTAGACGGAATGCTACGCTCTGAGGTGATTCATGATGCGAATGCCATGATTATGCAAAGAATACCAATCCGGGATTCAGATCCCGTTGCTGTGAAGATCTTTGGCCGATCTGCTTGAAGGAACATCCCAGCTGGGGATGAGATCATTGGTAGATCTGATTCAGATGATTTTGCTTGGGGAAATAAGTCACTGATAGACCTACTATAATGAGGAACCCAACTGGGGCTGTGGAATCTTTTGTTACTTTGTTGTGAGATTTTCAGACATTGCCCTTCTTGGGAGAGGCTGGAGCTCTGTGGGGAGATGGTTATCTGTCTAGCACTCGGCCGGGGAGGAACGATCACTGAACGATCTTCCTAGAGATTCCTGTAGGGATCCTGCTGAGGATGATACTATCTGACAACTCAGCTGGGGAAATGAACACCTTCTGATGTCGCTAAGAGAATGCTGGAGAAGTGATGCTTGGCTGCTCTGATGGGGAGAAAGCAGCTCTGGTGCTGTTTGGAAGATGTGCCAAGAAAATAATGATTTTGGAAGCTTGCTGGGGAGAACCTTTCATGCCCCATGTTGTGTGTTGAATACCTGCAATCCTGTCAAGACAAAGAAACGTACAAGTACCCTGAGGTATCCTTTACTGGATTCCGTCATAGGAGCTTAGACACTCCCGGGAGTAATATATTTCCTGTAAGCATGTGATTAGAAAAGGCGCATCTGTATTTATGCAACCATTATATCAAGGATATCAGACATTTTTGCAAATAAAATAAAAATTGTACAAGACGAATGTGTGACTGAAAATCTGATTTTATTAATTTGCGTGCCCTAAATTGGCAAGTACAGTCAAAGAAACAGATCCCCTGAAATGAGGAGATTGTTACAAATTGAGAAACAAAAAGGTGCTGGATATGTTGACGACGCTTCAGTGAGCTTCCTTTTGTTATGACTCGTATGACATTGACGTTCTTCTCACCTTGCTTTCTAAAGAAGGCTGATTTTGATCGACGCTCGGACCTTTAGGAGCTTTCCTTGTTGTGAATGATACAGACGAATTCAGAATGCAGTTGTTCGCTTATTCCCTCATTTTGCGTGGATCGCCCTTTCGGGTTTTCAATCCACCGGGATACCCATTTTTGCCTGAGCTATCCAATGTGGCTTTTCAACTCAGCGGGTGTACATTTTTTGATTTTTCCCTTATTTTTGCCCGAGTCTTTTATTCTATTTTTGACTCACTGGGATGCCCTATTTTTGCCAAGACCTACATTCTGTTTTTATGTCCAGCGGGTCATTTTATGCGAAGTATTTTTTAACTGCATCTGAATTCACAGGGGACAGGAAGTCTTCACCATCCATAGTAGTGAGCATCAGTGCTCCACCAGAGAAAACTTTCTTTACTATGAATGGACCATCGTAATTTGGAGTCCATTTGCCCCTGTGGTCTGTATAAGGAGGAAGGAGTCTTTTCAGCATAAGATCTCCTACTTGGTATTCCCGAAGCTTGACTTTCTGATCGAAGGCTTTCTTCATTCTCTTCTGATATAACCCATGACAGATTGCAGCTAATCTCTTTTCTTCGATCAGATTCAGTTGTTCGTACCGAGATCGGACCCATTCTGCTTCATTCAATTTGACATCCATCAGTACCCGTAGGGAGGGTAATTCAACTTCAACAGGTAGGACTGCTTCCATACCATACACAAGCTGATACCGTGTTGCCCCAGTGGATGTTCTGATTGAGGTACGGTACCCATGCAAGGAAAATGGTAGCATTTCATGCCAGTCTTTGTAGGTGACCACCATCTTTTGCACAATCTTCTTGATATTCTTGTTAGCTGCCTCAACAACACCATTCATCTTTGGCCTGTAAGGAGAAGAATTGTGGTGTTGGATTTTGAAGTCCCGACACAGTTATGCCATCATCTTGTTGTTCAAATTGGAACCATTATCAGTAATGATTCGCTCGGGCACTCCATACCGACATATGATGTCTCTCTTCAAGAATCGGGCTACCACTTGCCTGGTGACATTTGCATATGAAGCTACTTCAACCCACTTGGTAAAATAGTCAATGGCTACTAGGATTAATCTATGGCCATTTGAAGAAGTCGGTTCAATTTTACCAATCATATCAATGCCCCACATGGCAAATGGCCAAGGTGAAAACATCACATTCAAAGGATTCAGAGGCACATGCACTTTGTCTGCATAAATCTGGCATTTGTGGAACTTTTTGGCATAAGCACAACAGTCTGCATCCATTGCGATCCAGTAGTAGCCTGATCTCAACAATTTCTTAGCCATTGCATGTCCTCCAGCATGGGTACCGAAAGATCCTTCATGCACCTCGTGCATCAACAAGTCTGCCTCTATCTTATCAACACATCTGAGAAGTACCATATCAAAGTTTCTCTTGTACAAGGAACCATCGGTATTCAGGAAGAAACTACCAGCTAGCCTTCTTAATGTCTTCTTATCATTGGAAGATGCCCCAGGTGGGTATGTTTGATCCTCCAAGAAGCATTTGATGTCATAGAACCAAGGCTTGTCATCTTTAGCAACGTCTACTGAGAATATGTATGCTGGTCTATCAAGTCTGGATACTGAAATCTGAGGCACAAAGTTGGTAGCTTGAACTTTGATCATAGATGAAATGGTAGCCAGAGCATCTGCAAACTGATTTTCATCTCGAGGGATATACCCAATTTTGACTGTGGTGACGAATGTCAGTAATCTCCTCGTATAGTCCCGTTATGGAATCAGATTCTCCTGATGAGTGTACCATTTGCCGTTGGTTTGATTGATTACCAAAGTTGAATCTCCGAATATAGTTAAAGTCTTGATCCTGAGGTCAATGGCTTCCTCAAGGCCCATGATGCAGGCTTCGTATTCAGCTTCGTTGTTAGTGCAGTTAAAGGTGAGTTTTGTCGAGAATGGCATGTGAACTCCCTTAGGTGTAATGAGTATTGCACCAACACCACGACCATTCATATTAACAGCCCCATCAAACATCATTGTCCACTCTTCTTCTGGGTCAGACCCTTCAATGTGAACAGGCTCTTCATGATCTTTTTCTTTTATGAACATGATGTCTTCATCAGGGAAGTCAAATCTCATAGGCTGGTAATCATCAATGGGTTGCTCAGCAAGATAGTCAGACAGTATATTGCCTTTGATGGCCTTTTGAGATGTGTACTGAATGTCATATTCTGTGAGAATCATTTTCCATCTTACAACCCGTCCGGTAAGTGCTGGCTTCTCGAATATATACTTGATTGGATCTGTCATACCCCAAATTTGTCCTACCTTTTCGAATTCTCATGATATTTGGTAAATTGGTGAAGATGTTGCTGTGAATCATCATTTGGCTTCCGACCATGATTTTCATGATGATTTTCAAATCATGAAGTTTTTGTTTATACTAAGGTAAAATGCAAATTGTGTAAAAATTGATCATACATGGTTATTGGTTGAAAATGAGTGTGGTACCTTTGCAAAGTTTATGATGCTTAAGATGGTATGAAGTTTGAAAAACATGATTGAAGAGTTGAACTTTGGCTCATATGTGCAAGGAGCTCAAGTAGCAAAGGTTAATATGAAGATAAAGTTCATTTCTATGGACCATTACTCTTTTACAAGATAAAGAGCGTGAGTTACAAGAATAAGAATTTGATCTTTTTGTTGGATACCTCTCTCTGGCTATGTTTCTTTGCCATTTAACCTCACATTTGATCTATAAATGGTTGGCTCACCAATTGGGTTTGATTTTATTTGATTTGATCCATTATCCTTATTGACTAATTAATTCATTGAGTTTATCTCTACCATGGTTGATTAAGTCATTGAGTACCATGCTCTAACCTTTATTGTCCAAGATGTATTTGTATTAGTTGTTAAGGATGCTCATTAATCATTGGGAAATTAAGGGTTGATGGAGAGAGGTGAGAGAGATATTGAAGTGTGGAGTTGAGTCCTTAAAGTTACTTAGCCCATCTAAGAAGAATACTTGGCAAATATATATACGAAAAGAGATGGAATCTCACATGGTTGCTAAATTCATTCAAGTTACAAAAACTCAGAACAAGTTGTAACAAAAGCCCGTTAAACTCGGTACACACTTGACAGCAAGAGCTTTATGAAAATAATAAAAAGGTTTACAAGAAATAAACTGATAAAATTCAAATTTTATGATCCAATACATAATACTTTTGACTTCCGAATACATGTTTTACATGGATAAGGTTTTCCATTGGTTTTATTGTGAACTATTGGATATTCTCCTCATTCTCGTTGACTACTTGCACAAGTATTCCGCATGATGTCACCAGATCTTCTCCCTACGCCAAGTCCCGATTCATTTGCATCGTCATACCTCAGATTTGTGCCAAAGGTATCATTACACCAAGGATGGGTACATGAAAGCCAAAGTAAAGAAACAATTAGTGCAAGAATAATACAAACAATCCATGGAAATGAATGCTACACAAAATACAGTTACAAAGTCATCACAAGTAACAAAAAGGTTCATCCACACAAGCATCAAAGAAAATAAGCAAGCATCAAAAACTATGCAAACTTCAATCTCAAGGCATCAATACAAGCATACGCGAGCAGTAAGAGGATAACGTCAATACCATTTTTGGTTGTAACCGCAATGATGAAAGCAAGCAGTGTAAAATACATGGCATTGATGTTAATTTGATAGCGTGAGACACACCTATTTTCTAAGCACAACTCAGAATGAAACAAGGTGGCTTTATGTTCATTCAATACGGGGTCGAGGAGCTGATTGAATTCTCTCAAAGCATCCTGAAGTCGCATTCACGTGCCTGTCCAGTTGCATACAGGGGAGTCAACAACACCGAATGCTCCAAGAAGTTCTGATATTCACCAAATGTCTTGTGGAACTTATGTTGTTTTTTCCTATCCATGATCACAAAAAATAACATGTATCAAAGGAAGAAATAAGTTAGAAATATAGGTCCTGCCACATTAGTATTCATTATATCAGAAGTAGAGGTTCAACTGCACATCAATGAAGTTGTTTGCCATGCGTTAAGAGAACTAAGACTTACCGAAGTAACTAGTCCTTCTTTTCCTCTAAGGCCAGTCTTACTGAAGTAAACAATGACAAAAATGTGACCAATATCAGATTGGTAGATCATTTTCGAGGGATACTTTCTCTTCCACTCCATGTACATTAGTGCAGCCGTCAATGCAAGTTGTCATCAGAGATGCTGTTGATGCGCCAGAATTTGCCAAAAAAACCTTCTCTCCATCCAAGACTTCATTTCACCATTGCACTATATCCTCCTCAACATCCTTGAAGTTATTTTTATGCCAAAATTGCTACCCTAGTGCTCGAATTTCTACTCCTGTACATGAAAAGTTGAGCGTTAGTATTAGCATACAAATGCAAAGATTACAAGGCTAAGAGCTATACAAAATACATGGTGGCAGCAATGATCATCTTCTTTGATACAAATGATACAAAATAATAACAGGAGGCAAATAGTTTTGGATCCAAATAGCAATGTGATCAAGCAAGTCCATGATTCACAACAGTAGGAATTCAATGAGAAACAAGGAGAGTAAATCCAGTTATAGGCTCAAAGTGATGCAAGTGCAAATACCTTTTGCTACTGCACTCGCCTTGCTCTTCCACGCATACTCTTCCATTCATGATTACCATGTACCTGGAAAAGAGAAGCACAAGTGAGCTTTACCGAAGAAAAAAATATTTGCAGCGGTTCAGAATTCAAATACACACCAGCTCGATAAGCAAAAGCATGAATTGATGATGATGCATCCAAAAGAATAATGAAAATAAGTTGCATCATAACAAAAGTCGATGTTGCATTAGGTTGTGATCACCAAGAGGACGACGCCAAGACTTGAGAAATTCCAAAGCTCATACGCTCATCATGTGTAGACCTTCCTACACTTCCTATGTTGTAACTAATCTTACCTGCAAAACAAGATCTGAGTTAGAGTTGAACCAGTTCTATTATGCATTCTAGCAACTAGGTTACGCAAAAAAAAAGGAATGAACTCACAATTGCTAAAATATGTTTTACTCCACGCTTGCACTTTCACAATCATTGGCCTATGGTATAAACATAAAAGGAAAAGAAGAAGCTATTAGCAAAATGAAGAGATATTTGCAGCAACACAAAATTCAAAGTTGCATCTGCCTCATATTCAGGATTAACCTTACTATGTGTTTTTTTGAAAACATCTCCACACATTGCTATGCTCAAAATCTGTCGCATTCAATGCACGTCAAAAGCGGGAAAGTCCTCAAAATTCAAAACTTGCTAAAGTATCAGCTATGCAGCTACGAAAGACCTGCAGAATACCAAAGGCAATATTTGAATGAGAGTTATCACAAGTGAGCTCACATCAGCTTTTATTATGAAAAGACCTTACAAATACAACAGGGTAAAATCTACATTTTACGGACAGTAAAAAGGTCAAGTAGTGAAAGTAGGAATCAACAGGACCTCACTCTCTTCTTAGAAGGGCATAACAGACAAAAAATCAGAGGGTGACTAACTCTTTTGGTCCCCACAAAGAATGTCTACAGCAGAGGAATATTGTACAAATCACAACGGCGTGAAAATTTTCACAGCTGACTCTCACGTACCAACAAATTCCTCATGACCCTCACTCACTCTCACACGATTTTTCACTCTCCTTACACGTATCAGACAATCTCAATATTCCTTTATAAAAGCCAATGATTGGCACAGATTCGAGGACACCTACACACCAGAAAACCTATCCGCTACACACTATCCACAATCAATACATAAACAACACAAAAAGAAACCTAGCCGCTGCAACCTATAGACACCACCACTTGGAGAAAACCCTAGCACGCGAAAAAACACTACAGAAATTCTGCTAAAATCGCATCTAAAAAACCCCTAAACTCACTAAAAGTTCATACAAAAAGTTAATAGAGCTTCACATTGAAGCTCTGATTAACTTGAACTAAGCCCCACCTCAAAGGCTCAACAGAACGGAAGACGAGAAGGATGTCGTAGCTGAGACAAAAAAAACAAGACATACCTTGGAGCCGCTCGAACCGCGTTTCTTCATAGGAGGTAGCTTTCCTCTAAATTTCTCTGTATGATGTAACATCCATGGGTATAATGAATTGGGGTTTATGGGGTTTCATTTGGGATTAGGGTTTCGTTGTTGTTTGTTTATGTGAAGATTGTTTGTGCGTGTTGAAATGATTGAGAGATGAACGATGAAGGTAACCCTCACATCTTCTCTTGAAGAAGAGGAACCGAGTTCGGGTGAGTCACCATGACCATTTCTTCTTGTTATGTTTTGGTTGTTTTGAGAAAATGATTCAGAGAGAAAAGAGAAAGAGGAATGAGGAAATGAGTGGAGTTTGAGATTTTTTCTACGATTTATTTATGTTTTTTTCGTTTCCTGTTTTACTTTTATTGTACCGTTGTCGGCTTGTTGCTGTTGTGTTGGTCCACCACACCGGTGACACGTGTGTCCCTAGTGACACCTGTCACCGGTCATCTAACCCTTCCCCATGTTACTTGTCTTCTTTTAATTAAAAATCCCTAAAAACAAAATTTCTTGTTGATTAATTTTATTAATCTTGTTTAACCTAGTAAATTAATCAGTTAATTTTATTAAATCACTTTATCTTATTCATTAACTTTCATTTTCAATTAAAATAAAAAATATAAAAAAAAAACATTTTCTTAACTTTATTTTCAAATGTTAATTTCTCTATTTTTTTTGTGATTAAGTTCTCCTTGTATAAAAAAATTCAAAAATGTTTTTATTGATTAATTTAATTAAATAAGTTTTATTTAATTCGATTAATTTGATAATTAATTTAATTAAATATTGCTATCTAATTTAATTAATTAATTTTTCACCGTTGCTCGATTATGTGTGCGATGAATGTTTGCGTATTTGATCCTCCTTGCTTGTGATATGATGATATGACTGCTTGTGTGATTACTTTTGCATTTTGACGATAAAATTGCTAAGTAAAAAACGAACGCACACTAAGACTAATCATTTCAAAGATAAACGAAATCTTTGGTCAAACGCCAAGTAAACATCCATACGTACTTCACTTCATACACACACGTAAGTCGATCGTTCCTCGATCGCCATCTGCACGAACTTTTCACCTTACACTTTTAGCAACATTTTCCAACTTAATGAATCAACGCATTGCGCTTGTTTTCCATAGCTAGTCTTTAGCTTAGTTCCTCAACTTTGCGAGCCGAGCGCATTGTGCCTCGCTAATAAACCAACAAATAAACTTCCAGTTGCATTCACCTTAAATTTCAAAAAACCGAAATGTTACTTCTTAGATCCAAACCCTTGATCCAACATCAAGAGGTCTTAGGAAACAAAACACTTCAATAAATACGAGGAAAATTGCACGCCACGAGCCTTAAGCGGTAGAAAGGAGGATAACGAGCTCTCGTTACTCGCTCCGATTATTTCGGCGCAAGACATTCGTCTTATTGGACGAAATAAACTATCCATAGTCTTTAGTGCAAATGGACTCCTAAATCCTTTCATCAAAGAAAGGTAATAAAATCAACAACCATCACCTGTATCAGGACGAACTACGAAGCTCTGACTTTCCCATTGCACAAGGGAATACGTAGGCACGAGGATCAATAAACCCTTTAGTTCAACAAGTAATCATAAGTATAGACATCCCTTCGCGCGTGACAATCTAGATGGTTCCCATCGAGTACGATGGATGTAGGAGATGCTAATACCTTCCTCCTACATAACCGACTTCCGAACCCCGACAATGGTTTGCGATGACCTTGTTTTATCCCTTCTTGGTGGTTTTATCTATATTTACCATTTCTCTCTTCGGGAATAAATAAAATTAGGTGGCGACTCTCAAGTCAGCCCAGCCGCGACCGCGTTCGCGAGGGATCGTATTTTTCGAGGTACGACAGGATCCATCTTTGATATCAACAAAGTAGTGTGAGTCAGCATATACTGCCTTAGTTGGCGAGCAGCCCACGCTAAAGCACAACAAGTTTTCTCGAGCAGTGAATAACGTTGTTCACAGTCGGTAAACTTTTGCTTAGGTAGTATATTACATACTCTTTTCGACCAGACTCGTCATGTTGGCCCAACACACACCCCATTGACTCTTCTAATACTGTCAAGTACACTATTATAGGTCTTCCTTCAACTGGAGGCATAAGGATTGGAGGCTCTTGTATGTATTCCTTGATTTTGTCAAAAGCCCTTTGGCAGTCTTCATTCCACCTGACCGTTTGTTCTTTTCTTAACAACTTGAATAAGGGCTCACAGGTTGCTGTAAGGTGAGATATGAACCGTAAAATGTAGTTCAATCTACCTAGAAACCCCCGAACTTCTTTTTCATTCTTTGGTGCAGGCATTTCTTGAATGGCTTTGACTTTGTCAGGGTCAACTTCAATTCCCTTCTCACTTACAATAAATCCCAGCAGCTTACTGGATCGTACCCCGAATGTGCATTTGTTGGGGTTCAACTTCAATTGGTACTTCCTCAGACGCTTGAACAACTTCAATAGATTTACCAGGTGGTCTTCTTCTATGAGTGACTTTGCAATCATGTCATCCACATAACATTCAATTTCTTTATGGATCATGTCATGGAATAATGTTACCATAGCCCTTTGATAAGTGGCACCAGCATTCTTTAGTCCGAATGGCATTACCTTATAATAGAATGTGCCCCAGGGTATGATGAAAGTTGTCTTCTCCATGTCTTCAGGTGACATCTTGATCTGATTATATCCTGAAAATCCATCCATGAAGGAGAACACCGAGAACTGAGCCGTGTTGTCGACCAATACATCAATGTGAGGTAATGAGAAGTCATCTTTCGGGCTAGCTCTATTCAAATCCCGGCAATCCACACACATCCGTACTTTTCCATCCTTCTTAGGCACTGGTACAATGTTAGCCACCCACGGCGGGTAACTGGTTACAGCAAGGAAACTGGCGTCCCACTATTTTTGTACCTCTTCTTTTATCTTCATGGCCATATCTGGACGAGTACGGCGCAACTTCTGTTTCACTGGAGGACAGTCTTCTTTTAGAGGCAGCTTGTGCATAACAATGTCGGTATCCAGACCTGGCATGTCCTGATAAGACCAAGCAAAAACATCCACATACTCTCGAAGCATGTCAATAAGTTGCTCTTTCACTGAATCTTGCAGACAGGCCCCGATCTTCACTTCTTTCAAGTCTTCTTCTGTACCAAGATTAACCGTCTCAACTTCCTCATGATGAGGAGTGATAACCTTCTCCTCTTGTCTCAACAACCTGGCTAGTTCTTCAGGTAGCTCATAATCTTCTTCAACCCCTTCATCGGCTTGATTAATCGGATTGTCAAAGTCATACAAAGTCATAGCGGTGCTATTGTCGGTGCAGTCTGGAGGGCATTCTCTGCAAGGGTTTAGATTTGTTCATTTTAGTGATCAATTTTATCTTGCTTAGAAAAAGTGAAAATGAAGTTATTATTTTGAAAAACATTGCCATTTTATTTTTGTACAAAAAATGAAAAATAAAAAACAGTGAGCGAGAAAAAAAGAGACTCATTTGTAAAAGATGTCCTGATATTCATTAATTGATCGTTTGCACAAAATACAAGATGGCCCGATTACAAAATGAGCTCTGACATCTTGGGCAAGATGCAGGACTTGATGCATGCTTAAAGACAGGAAATAATAATTACTCTGCAGGAGTAACTCTTATAATTTCCTGGGAAGACCAGTTTGAAACTTGGTTCCCCGGGATCCTTGGACGTATCCAATTCTCCAGGTTGCGTTCGTCTTCTGACTCATCTTCCAAACTGTTCACAGCATCCAGGGTGAGTATCCCCCCGCTGACAAATTTGGGCTCCGTTGCAGCCTTTGGTTGATCTTGTCGAGTTGGTCTGTAACCCAACCCGAATCGGTCTTCTTTCTTTTCAACTGGCAGCAGCTTGCCCCAGCCTTGAGCGGTACCCTCCTCAACAACCTTTCAGGCCTGTTGATATGAAGTGATGGAAGTTCCAGACACAGCATATGCTTCATTGATGTTAAGGGCCTCAAACCCCTGACTCATGGTCTCATGGATCTCCCCATCCATTTCTATGTACTTATATGTAGCCAGCTGGCTAACAAAGATTTCCTCCTCCCCACAGATGGTGATGATTTGGCCTTCCCACTCGAATTTTAACTTCTGGTAAAGGGTAGACATAACAACGCCGACGGCGTGGATCCAGGGTCTACCCAACAGACAGCTGTAGGTCGGCTGTATGTCCATCACAAAGAAGGTAGTTTTGAAGGTCTGCGGGCCAATCAACACAAGCAGATCAATCTCCCCAAGCACTGATCTTTTAGATCCGTCAAATGCTCTCACCACCAAATTACTCGGGCGCAATGCCAAGCCATCATACTCCAACTTCACTAAGGCTTTCTTTGGTAGAACATTGAGTGAAGACCCAGTGTCCACCCGCACATGAGACAGAACTGCACCTTTGCACTCCAAGGTGATATGTAAAACCTTGTTATGGTTGCGCCCCTCCGTTGTTAAATCAGCATTTGTAAAGCCCAGCCCATGACTGGTGTTGACATTTGCAACCATAGTTTCTAACTAATTAACAGTAATCTCCTTCGGCACGTATGCTGCGTGCAGGACTTTCAACAATGCGTTCCTGTGAGCTTCAAAACAGATTAACAGTGATAATATGGAGATTTTGGAGGGTGTTTGGTGAAGCTGGTCCACCACCTTGTAATCATTTCTTTTTATTATTCTCATGAACTCGTCTACATCTTGTTCAAAAGATGTCTTCTGAGTTTCTTTGGCAAATGGCTCTTCAGATACCACATTCTTTCCTTTTGCCTTAGCAGCAGCTTCTGCTTCAGCATTAGGCCTTGGTGTTTGTGAGGCAAAAAGGCGTCCGCTTCTGGTGAAGCCTCCGCCTCCCCCAACATTGTCAATTTGTGGTGAAGAGGTTGATGAATCCAGAGTGATTTTCTCCCAATTGCAGTAGAGATCAGAGTCGTAGTGCCAAGGTATGGCATTACTGCTTTCATAAGGAATAGGTCCAGGCACCGTAATGGTAACTGGACTGATTGCTGCAGAGGAAGGTACTGTAATGGTGTGCGGATCATAGTAAATAGTGACCGAAGATCTGGCAAGAGGTGTCATATTTTATTGTTGGAAATTGTTGTTGTTGTGAACATTTGTTGGGTCATAATAGATTGTGACCGTTGAGACATCTTCATTAATGTTTGTTGACGTTGTAGAAGATTCCGTTGATAAAATGGGTGCTGACGTTGTAGAAGAAAAAGTTGTTGAACTCTGATCTGCTGAAATGATGGACGGAGTAATTGCTGGTGTTGTTGATGAATCAGTGGGGATGATTGTTGTTGTTGTTGTGGAGAAACTGTTGGAGGAAGAATTGTTGGTGTTGTAGGAGAATCCGTTGTTGTTGAAACAAGAGTTGCTGAAGGAGCTGTTGAAGTAATTTGCAAGATTCCATCCTTGATGAGGCCATTTATGCCAAACCTTAGCTTCTCACAACCATTACTAGCTGTTTTTTGCAATTCACAGCAGGCCCCACAGCCCGGGAACACTTGGCATCTTAAAAGTTGAGCTTTGACTTCAGCTAGTGGTGTTTGAATCTGTGCAACATTATCAATTAGTGTAGATAGTTGGTCCTCTTCAATGGCATTAATCCTAGGCCCACCATGATTAGACATAGGATTTCTGTTAACGTTCGGAGGAGGTGCGAAATTGAGAGCTTTGGAATCGATCAAATCCTGAACCTTCATCTGTAAGGCTCTGCATTTCTCAGTACTGTGACCAGGTGCGTTGGAGTGAAAGGCACACCTAGCATTAACATCATAATTTTTCAGGAGATTAAGGGGATCTGATGGTGCCAACGTCCTTAACTCAACCAGGTTAAGCTTCAGGAGTTGTGGCAATAAGGCAGCATAAGGCATAGGGATAGGGTCAATCACCCGATTTGCCTGAGATGGTCTCTATTGGAAGGGACGCTGTTGTTGGTTGCTATTTTTGTTGTTGTAGGTTCTTTGTTGCGGAAAATGAGATGGTTGCTGATAGTGATGTTGTTGTTGTTGTTGAGGATATAATGGTTGTTGTGGAACTGGAGCCGGGATGGTAACAGCTGCTACTGACCTGTGAGAATATTGGGGCCTGCCCCTGCTTGTATGAATAACATTTGTTTCACCCGCCCTTCGGGGTCCTGCAAAAGGTTTTCTGGGGTTGCTGGAGGAACTTGCACCATTGTCGGAGATTTTGCCCATCTTCAAGAGACTTTAAATTCTCTCACCAGCTATAACTACATCAGCAAAACTAGTAGAGGAGAAAGCAACCAGTCTATCAATATAAGTCCCTTGTAAGGTGTTCATAAACATGTCAACCATTTCTCTTTCTGACATGGGTGTCGCTCCCGATAAAATGGGGAATGGCCCAAATAAAGGTACAGACGCGAACGGTCGGCGAAAGGGAGATGTGAGAACACACAGGAGTGAACTCACAGGGAATGAAAAGAGTCGCCAGCTAGGCATTTTTATCCCGGAGGAAAGGCAATGCTGCATAGACCTAGAAAGAGATGGATAAGACGGTTGCGAACCAGAGAGACTGAGAAAGGGGGTTGGTTACAACCTGGGAAGGTATTAGCACCCAGATTGTCCGCCGTACTCGACGGGATCCACGCTTAAAAGATTTGTGTTTTAAAGGGGTAGTGTCAGTGCAATTTGTGTGTAAAAGAGCTGGAAGAGAATGTACAGGTGTCAGTGTAAAAGAAGTGAAGTGTGATATATATACAGTGCCAGTGTAAGAACAGGAGTATAAAGCTCAAGATCATGAGGCTAAAAGAATAAAGCTGGAGAAGGGGGAATGTACAGAGACTTTTGTTCGATAACTGTTAAGTTATGCCTACGTATCCTCTCGTGCAATGAGGAAGTCAGAACACCGTAGTTCGACCCAAAGAGACTGAAAGATGAATTGACTTGTGAACTGCTTACTTGTCTATGCTCAAGTGTATGACCTGTCTGGCTCAGGTGCTAACTGTCTTGCATTGGACGGAAGAAGCGAGTTCTCGTTTGTGAATGAAGGTGATGAGAAAAGAATCCCGGAGGAGACGATTATTGTTTGTTTTTGTGTTTTCAGTCTTTTATTGCTTTTGAGAGTTTGCCATAAGTTAATGAGCTTAAGCCTAAACCAATGGGTTAGTAAACTCATCACATCTTCCCTCTGATTAGGGGTAATGAGAATACCTTAAGTGTGAAGTCAGCTTCTCACACCTAATCACCATGATGTAGGATTAAGATCATTAACCCACTTGTGATTATTTAGATGTTTTTTGGTGTTTTTGTTTAGTGTTAAGTAATGAGATTAAGCCATAATCAAGGATTAAACAGACTCATTACACCATCCTAATAGAAGGATAATAGATGAGAATGTTTAAGCTGAGGAAAGCTCCTCAACTTAATCCATGATTAGGGATTAGCCTCATGACAAAACAAAGCCTTTGATTAAGTGAATTTTAGTTAATGGTGAGATGATGAAGTGATTTTTAGGGTTTGTAAGACAACTTGAAGGGGACTTGTCCATTAACACTAGGGTTAGTCCTTCTTAACCAATTAAGGAAGAATTAGAACCCTAATGCAAGGCCCAAGTTACAAGCTTGATGTCTTGATGATTATTAAGTGAATGAATTAAAGGATTTAAACACATGAAGGGTTTAACACTTAGGATTAAAGTTATACACCCCATCCCAATAGAAGGATGCAGGCATAAGCTTAATCACAAAGCCTTAAAGCCTTTAGGGTTTAGTCCTTGATTCTGAGATGAGGAGAGAAGACTCAATGAGACACAAAGGTAAAATCTAAATGGGGGACTAATCAAAACCCTAATTATTGTCATGCTTGGTTGTTCCTAAGGTTTGTGAGGTTTACAAGAGAAGTCTTCAATGGAACCACCAGGAAGCAGATGAAAGGAGCAAAGAGAAAGCAAAGCAACTTGCTTCACTCAAGAAGTCAAGTCACTTGAGGAAAGAAAGTAAGAAGAAAAAGAATGAGCAAGCTCAATCTCAAACTCATATAAAAATGCAGTATGGATGCAAGAGAGAGAGATGAGAAGAAAGTATGAGAAGTGAAGGCAAATCCACTTCCCAAAGTTACTTACCACCTGAAAAGTTAGAAAAGAAATGCAATGCAATGCAAAATGAAATGGAATGTCATGATGAGAAACAAAACCAGAAGCATATATGGGATGATAATTATGCTATGAGATGATGCAAACATGAGATAAGGCATGGTGATGATCATATAAGCTCATGGATGCAAATGAAGCAAGCTAAGACACATGGACATACATGAAAAGCTATGAGATGCATATGGCATACAACATGGCAAATGCAAGATGCAATGATCAAACATGCTTTCAATATGTCTTAAGATGTCAAGTGAATCAAATGGATGCATAAAATGCTATGGCAAGTCATGTTGTGCAAGCAAATGCAAGATGGATGCATATGGAAGCCCAAATTCGGGTTTATGATCAAAGCATCAAACACAAACCAAAATCAGAAGCAAACATTAAGATAAAAAATTGAAAATGCATTCAAAGGATCCCTAATCCTATACTAACTCACTGCCCAAAGGAGAAGCTTCAACTCTTAACCAAATTCAAGTTATGATTTTCCTAAGTTTTCTAGGGTTTTAGGGTTCCTTAACAAGAAAAATGCCAAACAAATGGAAAATGAAAGATCAAATCATGACCAATTAATCCTACAAACTACATGATATGCTAAACACAATGCAAAAAGAACCAAAGTCCAACTCTTTAGGGTTAGGCAGAAATGATTTTTTGAAGCTTGGATCAAAATAATGCCTAAAAATGATTTTAATTCCATGGAAAAATCTCAAAATGCATCAAGATCAAAAAAGAAATTTGGTTTGAGGGTTGGACAATGTTTCTAAATGTTTTTAAAGGTTTCATGAATTTTTTAGTGATTTTTAAATACCTAAAAGTATTTTTAATTAATTAATTCTCATTAATTAATTAAAAATAAACTTTTAAATATTTAAAAATACTTTTTAAATGCAAAAAATGAAAATAAAAATATTTTTGTGTTCTTAAATTAAATAATAACTTGTATAAAAAATTTCAGAATTTTTAAATAAGTTTTGCTATTTTAAATAAAATATAGAAAACAATGTAATTAAATGAAAATAAAAATGAATTTGAACTGAAATAAAGAGAAGTCAACAGATCCAAGGGCCCTCATTTAAACTCACACGCGCGCGCATTGACTTGGCGCCATATCCAAGGGCCAGCATTCAAACTCACTAACCCTAATTAATTAGCCCTAATCAACCCTTAATGACTTTCAGGTGACCGGAACAGTGTTCCGGTCATCTTCTCCGATCACCCAAAACCACAAACTCCCTCTACACGCATCTAAAACAAATTCTAATTAAACAGAAATGATCCCCACTCAAAAACGAATCAAAACCCCCATTCAAACAACATTTATCTTTCCTAAACAAAGAGAATCGAATCAATCTAGTTCTAGGGCAAAAAGTTTCAGAGACTGCATACATACTCATCTCTTCACCATTTTCAAAAACAACAACATATTCATGATCAGGGAAGCATGTAGAAGCTATTAAGAACTTAAAAATTCATTTCTGGAAAAAAGTTCTTGAGCTACCTGAGTTTTGAAGCTTTCAGTTTGCAGCTTTCTGGCTTCTTTCCTTTGTGCAATCCACTCCTATGACCTCCCTTATGAACTCTGGATGTTTAGAGAAGGTTTGTGTTGGCTGGTTTGAGAGTTTGAACAGGTTCTGTTCAAGCTCAGGTGAGAATCGTGTTCTTGATTCTTTGAGTTTCAGGTTGATTTAGGGGGTGCTTTGTGATCAGGGTGATGTGTTGAGAAGGTCTGTGAAGTTTGTTTGAGTGTTTGTAGCTTGTATGAAGAATTTTGAAAGCTTTTGCTCTAAGGGTGGAAAATGAGGATGCTGTGTTCTTGTGTGTTTCAGGCTTGAGTGTTGTGATGTTTAGCTTGCATTTTGTTTGTGTAAACAAAGCTCATTGGTCAGAAGATGTGACATGCCCTTTTGTGATAGGTATGGTAGCTTTTGCAATTTTGTCAACTTTGTGTAAGAGAAAGCATGGGTCTTGTTCTAGCCAAGTACAAGGGCTGTGGGCTGCGCAGCATGGTGAGGGGAAAGGCTAGGGTGGTTCAGCAACCAAGGCAGCAAGTGGATGAGAAGTGATCATGAGCTTTTGCAACTTGACTTTGCTTTTGGTTTTCATGAAGGAAACTTGATCCATGGGCCATAAAACTTGTAATCCTTTGCCCCATTATGATTTTTAAGACTTGTGTGATGTTTGTATAAGGATTAGACATCAATTAGAAGTCACAAATTGCCTTGGTACAAGTTTTTGCAAGTTTCTCATTTGGTGCATAATTTGAAAATTTAGTGATTTTTGCCAACTTTGATGAACCATAACTTTTGATCAAAAATGAATTAGGTCATGTTCTTGTACTTTTTGAAAAGGGAAAGATCTATTCTACAACTTTCATGACCAAAGTTTTTCCATTTGAAACCTTTTTGAATCAAAAAGTAAGGGTTGAAAAAGTTGCATAAAAATGACATTTTCATTAAAAGTCAAACTTGCCCAAAAAAAGTCAACTTTGCAAAAACTTCAAATTCTTCAATTTTGTGAACTTAAAACTTCTTCCATGATCAAATAAAGATCATACACACTCAAAATGATGAAGATCACCCCTTGGTTGGGTCATTGGGGGCCTCAGATGCCCTGATTTTGCACTGACTTGTCTGAAAAGTCAACTCTTTATCAGATGACTTCCCCATGGAATTTCTTCATGAAAATTGATATGCATACTCCCTATACCATATAGAGACCAATAGAAACAAGAATGACCAAAAAAATTGGAGTTATGGCCTCTGAAACCAAAACCCTAATTTTAGGTCATCTGTGCAGTCTAGCCTGGCTCTGCTTCCATATCAATCCCAGTTCTTGTGATTCTTTGACATTCTTGACTTTGAGAGGATATAATATGATACTTGAACACATATGGACCCCTTTGAAGTGATTGATGGACTTTGGAGTGGCTCAAGAAGCTCTTGGATTGCTCAGATCACAAACCCTAGATGCAGATGACTTAGAATCTATGCAGTGAATCAAAAATATAATATGAGATGGTATGATGGTGTTTATGCATATGAAATGGTCACAAGCCATGGGGTGAATGGGTGAGGGCAAATTTGGGGTGTTTACAGCTGCCCCTATTCAAACATGAGTTAGCTGTGCAGGATGTAAGCGACGGCTTATCAGGCAAACAAGATAACTTGTGGTTGAATACCAAAGACAGTCCAAAATTTGCACTCACAGAATGAAGAAGAAAAGGGATATAGATTGCAAAAGAAAGTAAAGTATACTGTAAAGTATGGGCGACGGAGGACGACCGTCGAGCAGAGGAAGACTGCTGGGTAAAGAGCAATGACGGGGACGGCCGACATGCTGGGGAGAGTGCGTGAAGTAAAGCAATGACGGGGACGGCCATCATGCTGGGGATGAAAAGAATTACGATGGGGACGGCCATCAAGTAAAGCTGTGAGATTCTCTGGGGATTAATGAAACATGACAGGGACGGCCATCAAGTTCATAAAGCAAAGTAACCAACGATGGGGACGGCCATCGGGCTAAAAAAGAAAAGGGACCACGACGGGGACGGCCATCGGGTTAAAGAATAAATGAAATAAACAGATGATGAGGTACGGTCATCAAAGGTGAAGGATGATCACCTAGCAGGGGACGGCTGCTCTGTAAGGGTTAAGATGAGGAACGGTCATCTAAGGTGGAGGACGACCACCAGGCAGGGTACGGCTGCCGAAAATATCGCGACATAGGACGAATGCCGGATAAAAAGGTCAACGATGGGGACGGCCATCGGATGAGCATGATGGAGGACGACCATCAAGAGGTGGAGGACGACCACCTAGCAGGGGACGGCTGCTCTCAAGGTTTATCATGACGTAGGACGAACGTCAGATAACCAAAATCAACAATGGGGACGGCCATTGGATAAAATGATGAAGGACGATCATCAAGAGGTGGAGGACGACCACCTAGCAGGGGACGGCTGCTAAATATATCACGACATAGGACGAATGTCGGATAAAAGGGTCAACGATGGGGACGGCCATCGGATAAGCATGATGGAGGACGACCATCAAGAGGTGGAGGACGACCACCTAGCAGGGGACGGCTGCTCTCAAGGTTTATCATGACATAGGACGAATGTCAGATAAAAAGAAATTGCTTTACTGGGGAATAGTAAACACGGACGAGTGTTTACATCCATGAAAATAAAAGGTATAAGTGTTTGGTATTGTGTATAGATTAAAGATGCGGACGAGCATCCTTAAGACTATGATACGGACGAGTATCAGGTAGAAACAAAAACTGACACGTGTTCCGAGATGATGATACGGACGAGTATCAACTGGTTAACAAGGAACACGGACGAGTGTTGTGTCTGAGGGGACTCTTCTGGGGAATAGTAGACACAGACGAGTATCTATATTCAAGAAGACACAGTGTATGGATTAAAGATGCGGACGAGCATCCTTAAGATTATGATACGGACGAGTATCATGTAGAAACAAACGCTTGACGCATGTTCTGAGATGATGGTACGGACGAGTACCAACTGGTTAACAAAGAACACGGACTAGTGTCGAATCTGCGGGGATGTAAATGGTGTATACAAGATACGGACGAGTATCTGTATAAGTATGATTGGTGTATATTTAAGTGTTTAACCTGCTGGAGAGAGTGACACGGACGAGTGTCAAAAGGAGAAGAGTATAGTATAAACAAGTGTCTGATATACAAAGTGTTTACATTATTGTACTGGGAAAATGACATGGACGGATGTCAAGGAAATGTGTATATATTTGTATCTGTGAGTGCAAAGGGGATGTTTTGGCTTTCTGTTGGGGATATGACACGGACGGGTGTCAAGAAGTATCTGTAATATACAAGTGTTTGTTTGTAAAGAAAAGCTCGGGCGACTTCACTGGGGAATGATGACACGGACGGGTGCCACAAGGAGTGTGTATTCGTATTGGTGCATGTGAGGCAACTGCTTTTGCTGGGGAATCTGGGGAGTAATCTGCATACCGTTGATGAGTTGATAATATTCACAAGTGTTCGATTCTGACCATGACTCATGATTATGCTATATGTTTGATTTTTTGCCGTAATGCTCCGTATTAGACGGAATGCTACGCCTTGTAGGTGAATATGATGCGAATGCCATGATTATGCAAGAGAAGACGGATCCGGGATTCGGATCCCAATGTTGTGAAGATCTCTGGTCGATCTTGCTTGAAGTGAACATCCCAGCTGGGGATAAGATCGTTAGTAGATCTGATGAAATGATTCTGCTTGGGGAAGTGGGCCAACGATTGGCCTTTTCCAGTAATGAGGGACCCAGCTGGGGGTTTGTAGAAGCTTTCTTCACTCTGTTGTGACTCCTTCGTGCGTTGCTTTTCTGGATAGAGGTTGAAACTCTGTGGGTAGATGATTCCCAGGCTTTTGTAACGAATGGCAACTCAGCTGGTGAGAAACAACCAGTGGCAAATCAGCTGGGGAGAATGCACCTTGAGTGCTAAGACTGAGTGAGTGTTGACTTGCCGGCTTGCTGGGATGAAGCTTTTATGCCCCACGTTGCGCTTTTGAATACCTGCAATCCTGCAAAGACAGAGAGACGCACAAGTAATCCCGAGGTATCCTTTACCGGATTCCGTCCTAGGAGTGAGACACTTCTGAGAGCTAGTAATATTCCCTGCAAGCACGTGTTTTACTCTTTATTTTTAAAGATAAACATCTGTATTCATGCAATCAGTTTTTCTTAAGACATCAGACATTCTTTGCAAACAAAAATGCACAAGACGAAACATGACTGAAAAATCTGGTTTTATTAATTCATGTGCCCTGAATTGGCAAGATACAGTCAAAGAAACATATCCCCTGGAATGAGGAGATTGTTACAAATTGGGAAATAAAATGCTGGCAATGTTGACGACGCTTTAAGGAGCTTCCTCTTGCTATGACTCGTATGACATTCGACATTCCTCTCGTCTTGCTTTCTGAAGCAGGCTGATGCTGACAGAAGCTTGATCCTTCCGAGGTTTACCAAGTTGTAAGTGATACAGACGAATTCAGGATGCAGTTGTTCGCTTATTCCCTTATTTTGCATGGATCGCCCTTTCGGGTTTTCAATCCATCGGGATACCTATTTTTTTGCCTGAGCTGTCCAATGCGGCTTTTCAACTCAGCGGGTGTACACATTTTTATTTATTTCCCTTATTTTTGCCCGAGTCTTTTATTCTGTTTTTGACTCGCCGGGATGCCCTATTTTTGCCTGGACTTACATTCTGTTTTTGCGTCCAGCGGGTCATTTTTATGCGAAGTAGTTTTTAACTGCATCTGAATTCACAGGGGACGGGAAATCTTCACCATCCATGGTGCTGAGCATCAGTGCTCCACCAGAGAAAACTTTATTTACTACAAATGGTCCTTCATAATTTGGAGTCCATTTGCCCCTGTGGTCTGTATGAGGAGGAAGGATTCTTTTCAACACAAGATCTCCCACTTGGTACTCACGGCGTCTGACTTTCTGATCGAAGGCTCTCTTCATTCTTTTCTGATACAACTTCCCATGACAGATTGCAGCCAATCTTTTCTCTTCAATCAGACTCAGTTGTTCATATCGGGACCGGACCCATTCTGCTTCGTTCAGCTTAACATCCATCAATACCCGTAGCGAGGGTAACTCAACTTCAACAGGTAGGACTGCCTCCATACCATACACAAGTTGATACGGTGTTGCCCCAGTGGATGTTCTGATTGACGTGCGGTACCCATGCAAGGCAAATGGTAGCATTTCATGCCAGTCTTTGTAGGTGACTACCATCTTCTGCACAATCTTCTTGATATTCTTATTAGCTGCCTCAACAGCGCCATTCATCTTTGGCCTGTAAGGAGAAGAGTTGTGGTGTTGGATCTTGAAGTCCCGGCACAACTCGGCCATCATTTTGTTGTTTAAGTTAGAACCATTATCAGTAATGATTCGCTCGGGAATTCCGTATCGACAGATGATATCTCTTTTCAGGAATCTGGCTACCACTTGCCTTGTAACATTTGCATATGAGGCTGCTTCAACCCACTTGGTGAAATAGTCAATGGCGACCAGGATGAATCTGTGGCCATTCGAAGCAGTTGGCTCAATCTTGCCGATCATATCAATGCCCCACATGGCAAAGGGCCAGGGTGAAGACATTATATTCAAAGGATTGGGAGGCACATGCACCTTATCTGCATAAATCTGGCATTTATGGCATTTTCTGGCGTAGGCACAACAGTCGGCATCCATTGTGATCCAGTAATAGCCTGACCTTAGCAACTTCTTGGCCATGGCATGCCCTCCAGCATGGGTACCAAAGGATCCTTCGTGCACCTCGTGCATCAACAAGTCTGCTTCTGTTCTATCAACACATCTGAGGAGTACCATATCAAAGTTTCTCTTGTATAAGGAGCCATCAGTATTCAGAAAGAAACTACCAGCGAGCCTTCTCAAAGTCTTCTTATCATTGGAAGATGCCCCAGGTGGGTATGTTTGATCCTCCAAGAAGCACTTAATGTCATGGAACCAAGGCTTATCATCTTTGACAACATCTGCTGCAAATACATATGCTGGTCTGTCAAGTCTAGACACTGAGATTTGAGGCATAAAGTTGGAAGCTTGAACTTTGATCATTGACGAAATGGTAGCCAGAGCATCTGCAAACTGATTCTCGTCCCGAGGGATATACTCAAGCTTGACTGTTGTGAAGAAAGTCAATAACCTCCTTGTATAATCCATGTAAGGTATTAGATGATCCTGGTGCGTGTACCATTTGCCGTTGGTTTGATTAACTACCAGAGCTGAATCTCCGAATACAGTTAATGTCTTGATCCTGAGGTCAATGGCTTCCTCAAGACCCATAATGCAAGCTTCGTATTCAGCTTTGTTGTTAGTGTAGTTGAAGGTGAGCTTTGCCGAGAAAGGCATGTGAACTCCCTTAGGTGTAATGAGTACTGCACCAACACCACGACCATTCATGTTAACAGCCCCATCAAACATCATAGTCCATTCTTCTTTCGGGTCAGGCCCTTCAGTGTGAACAGGCTCTTCATGATCTTTCGCTTTTATGAACATGATGTCTTCATCAGGGAAGTCAAATCTCATAGGCTGGTAGTCATCAATAGGTTGCTCAGCAAGATATTCAGATAGTACACTGCCCTTGATGGCTTTCTGAGAGGTGTACTGGATGTCATATTCTGTGAGGATCATTTGCCATCTTGCAACCCGTCCGGTAAGAGCTGGCTTCTCGAAAATGTACTTAACTGGGTCCATTTTTGATATCAACAGAGTGGTGTGGGTCAACATATACTGTCTCAGTCGGCGAGCAGCCCACGCTAAAGCACAACAAGTTTTCTCGAGCAGTGAATAACGTTGTTCACAGTCGGTAAACTTTTTGCTCAGGTAGTAAATTGCATACTCTTTTCGACCAGACTCGTCATGCTGGCCCAACACACACCCCATTGACTCTTCTAATACTGTCAGGTACATTATCAGAGGTCTTCCTTCAACTGGAGGCATAAGGATTGGAGGCTCTTGCAGGTATTTTTTGATCTTGTCAAAAGCCCTCTGGCAGTCTTCGTTCCACCTGACCGTTTGTTCTTTTCTTAATAGCTTGAACAAGGGCTCGCAGGTTGCTGTAAGATGAGATATGAACCTTGAAATGTAGTTCAATCTACCTAGGAACCCTCGAACTTCTTTCTCAGTTTTTGGTGCAGGCATTTCTTGAATGGCTTTGACTTTATCAGGGTCAACTTCAATCCCTTTCTCGCTTACAATAAAACCAGGCAGCTTACCAGATCGCACCCCGAATGTGCACTTGTTGGGGTTCAGCTTCAGTTGGTACCTCCTCAGATGCTTGAATAACTTCAACAGATTTACCAAGTGGTCTTCCTCCGTAAGGGACTTGGCAATCATGTCATCCACATAACACTCGATTTCCTTATGGATCATATCGTGGAATAATGTTACCATAGCCCGTTGATATGTTGCACCAGCATTCTTCAATCCGAATGGCATCACCTTGTAACAGAACGTTCCCTAGGGTGTGACGAAGGTTGTCTTCTCCATGTCTTCAGGTGCCATTTTGATCTGATTGTATCCTGAAAATCCGTCCATGAAGGAGAACACCGAGAACTGAGCCGTATTATCGACCAATACATCAATGTGAGGTAATGGGAAATCATCTTTTAGGCTGGCTCTGTTCAGATCCCGGTAGTCAACACACATTCTTACTTTGTCGTCTTTCTTAGGCACAGGTACTATATTAGCAACCCACGGTGGATAGCTAGTTACAGCAAGGAACCCGGCATCCCATTGCTTTTGTACCTCTTCTTTGATTTTCATTGCCATATCTGGGCGAGTACGGCGCAGCTTCTGCTTGACCGGTGGGCATTCTTTTCTTAAAGGCAGCTTATGCATAACAATATCGGTATCCAACCCTGGCATATCTTGATAAGACCAAGCAAACACATCCACATATTCTTGAAGCAGGTCAATCAGTTGTTTCTTCACTGAGTCTTGTAAGCAGGCCCCGATTTTAACCTCTTTCACATCCTCATTTGTACCAAGATTAATTGTTTCCACCTCTTCCTGATGAGGAGTGATTACCTTCTCCTCCTGTCTCAACAATCTGGCTAGCTCTTCAGGAAGCTCATAATCTTCTTCAACCCCTTCATCAGCTTGATTGATCGGATTGTCAGAGTCATACGAAGTCATAGCCGCGCTGTTGTCGGTGCTGTCTTGAGGGCACTCTCTGCAAGGGTTCAGTTTGTTCATTTTAGTGATTGATTTTAATCTTGTTTGGAAAAGTGAAATAAAGTTGTCATTTTGAAAACATTGCCATTTATTTTTTTGTACAAAAAGAAAAATGAAAAAACAGTGAGCAGAAAAGAAAAAGACTTGTTTGCAAAAGATGTCTGATATTTCATTGATTAATCTTGTTGCACAAAAATTACAGATGGCCCGATTACAAAATGAGTCTTGTCATCTTGGGCAAGATGCAAGACTTGATGCATGCTTAAAATATACAGGAAATAATAATTACTCTGCAGGAGTAACTCTTATAATTTCCTGGGAAGACCAGTTTGAGATACTGCTCCCCGGGATCTTTGGACGAATCCAGCTTTCCAGGTTGTGTTCATCTTCCGACTCATCTTCCAAGTTGTTGACAGCATCGGGGGTGAGCATCCCCCCACTAACAAAGTTGGGCTTCTTGGCAGCCTCTGCTTGATCTTCTTGAGTTGGTTTGTAACCCAACCCAAATCTATCTTCTTTCTTCTCCACAGGCAATAGTTTGCCCCAGCCTTGAACGTTTCCTTCTTCCACCACCTTCCGGGCCTGCTGGTAGGATGTCATGGAAGTCCCAAATACAGCAGAAGTTTCATTAATATTCAGGGCCTCAAACCCTTGACTCATCGTCTCGTGGATCTCCCCATCCATCTCAATGTATTTATAAGTAGCCAGATGGCTAACAAAAATATCCTCTTCTCCACAAATAGTAACGACTTGGCCTTCCCACTCAAATTTTAACTTCTGGTGAAGGGTAGACGTTACTGCGCCGGCGGCGTGAATCCATGGTCTACCCAACAAACAGCTGTAGGCAGGCTGAATGTCCATCACGTAGAAGGTCGTTTTGAAAGTCTGTGGGCCAATCGTTACAGGCAACTCAATTTCTCCCAGAACTGATCTCTTAGAACCGTCAAAGGCTCTCACTACTAAGTTGCTGGGATGTAATGCCAATCCTTCATATTCCAGCTTCACAAGGGCTTTTTTAGGCAAGACATTGAGGGATGATCCTGTGTCTACCAGCACATGGGAAAGAACTGCACCTTTACATTCCATGGTAATGTGCAAAGCCTTGTTATGATTGCGGCCTTCCGTAGTCAAATCAGTGTTGGTGAATCCTAGTCCATTACTAGCATTAACATTTCCAACCACAGCTTCCAACTGATTGACCGTGATCTCTTCTGGCACGTAAGCTGCGTGCAAAACTTTGAGTAGTGCGTTCCGATGAGCCTCGGAGCACATAAGCAATGATAGAATAGAGATCTTGGAAGGCGTCTGGTGAAGCTGGTCCACTATTTTGTAATCACTTTTCTTAATGATTCTCATGAACTCATCAACTTCTTGATCAAAAGGTGTTTTCAAAGCTTCTCTAACAACCTGCTCTTCTTGCACCATGCTCTTCCCTTTTGCCTTGGCAGCAGCTTCTGCTTCGGCGGTGGGTCTTTGAATTTGCGGGGCGAAGTGACGTCCGCTTCAAGTGAAGCCTCCGCCTCCCCCCACATTGTCTATTTGTGGTGAAGAAGTTGATGATTCGAAAGTGATTTTCTGTCCTTCGCAGTATAAATCAGAGCCGTAATGCCAAGGGATGGCATTACTGCTCTCATAAGGTACTGGTCCAGGCACTGTGACAGTGACTGGACTGATGGCAGCTGCGGAAGGAATCGTGATAGTCTGTGGATCATAATATATTGTGACTGGTGCTCTGGTAGGAGTGGTATTTTGTGAGTTGTAGGCAGAATCATTGGCAGGATCATAATAGATTGTAACTGTTGAAACACTTGCATTGTTTGTTGCTGATGTTGTAGGAGACATTGCTGGAAGAATGGGTGTTGTTGTTGTAGGAGTTTCCAAATGAAGGGGTGCTGAAGTTGTAAAAGGGACGTTTGCTGATATCTGGTCAGTTGAGATGACAGATGAGGCATTTGTTGATGAAGCTGAAGAGTTGTCTGGAACAATGGTTGTTGCAGTTGTAGTAGACTCTGGAACTGTTGTTAATGAGATTGCTGGATTGGTAGGAATTGATGTTGTAATTTGAAGCAGGCCACTCTGGATGAGGCCATCTATGCCATATCTCAGGTTATCACAACCATTCACTGAAATGTTGCAATAAGCACACCCTAACTCACATCCTGGGAACATTTGACATTCCAGGAGTTGAGCTTTAATCTCTACCAAGGGTGTCCGAATCTGACCCACACTGGTTATCAAGTAAGACGGCTTGTCTTCTTCAATAGCATTGATTCGGGGACCACCATGGTGTGGCATAGGGTTCTTGTTGACATTTGGTGGTGGTGCAAAGTTTAAAGCCTTGGAATCCACTAGATCCTGCACTTTCATGTGCAAAGCTCTGCACTTTTCCGTACTATGACCAGGTGCATTTGAGTGAAAAGCACATCTGGCGCTGGCGTCGTAATTTCTGGGCAGACTGTTAGGATCCGGAGGTGCCAACATCCTTAGCTCAACTAGGTTGAGTTTCAAGAGTTGTGGCAATAATGTGGCATAGGGCATAGGGATCGGATCGATCACCCTATTGGCCTGAGAGGGCCTCTGTTGGAATGGTCTCTGCTGATTATTGTTGTTGGTGTTGCTGTTGTTGTAATTTCTTTGAGGAGGAAACTGAGTTTGTTGCTGATAATTTTGTTGTTGAGGTTGATAAGCTGGTTGAGGATGAATTGGAGTGGGAATGGTGACTGCTGCCACAGACCTATGAACATATTGGGGCCTGCCCCTGTTGGTGTGGATAGCATTGGTTTCACCAGTTCTTCTTGGGCCTGCAAAAGGCTTTCTTGGGTTGTTGGACGAGCTTGCACTGTTGTCTGAGATCTTACCCATCTTCAATAGGCTTTCAATTCTCTCCCCGACTATGACTACATCTGCAAAGCTGGTAGATGAGAAGGCAGCTAGCCTATCAATGTAAGTCCCCTGGAGGGTGTTCATGAACATATCAGCCATCTCCCTCTCTGACATGGGTGGATGAACATATCCACCTTTGAGCGTATTCACGGAAGCTTTCCCTGGATGACTGAGACATCCCCATCAGGAGGGTCCTGTTGGGGGCCATATCCAGGTTGTACTAGTACTGCCTAATGAAGGCCTCTGCCAAGTCCTTCTAGCACCTAATGGTTGCTCTTGTCAAGTGGGAGTACCATTCCCTCGATGCTCCGGTTAAGCTATCCTCAAAATAAAACATCCATAGCTTTTCGTCCATGGTATAGGCCTTCAGCCTCCCCAGAAAAGATTGTAAATGGGTCCGGGGACAGGAAGTCCCGTTATACTTCTCAAAGCATGGTGGTTTAAATTTGTGGGGGATCCTGACCCCGTCCACTAGACCCATGTCCATAACATCAAATCCCAAAGAATTATGGGACTCCAAAGACCTTAGTTTCTCAGCAATCTCTTCTAGCCTTCTGTCATAGGCTTCCTCCCCAGCTCCCATCACTGTGAACTGATCTTCCTGGGGGTCTTCTTGTAGTACTCTACCTGCTGTGGCAGTCCCTTGCACATTGACAGGGATGTTGATCTCTGGATGCTAGTGGGGTCCAAAGACTGGGGGATTGACATGAGGTTGGACTCTTTCATTGTTGCTTGTCCCAGCAGTCCCTGGATGATGGTCTTCCTGGTTCCTCCCCTCTACTAGTGCTCTTAACCTCTCCTGGCTTTGAGCCATATTATTCATCACCTCCATAAATTGTGTCATCTGATTCCTCATTTCCAACCTCTCGTTGGTCATTTGATTCCTGACCTCTGTAAGGTCCTGCTGCATTTGATCCATCTGTATGCCCGGAAGATTGTTGCGGGTGGGGTATCTGTGTGGACGGTTGAGTGGAAACCCTCGACGTCGAGCAATAGTTCCTGAGGTCACAACAGAGTTAGTAACAATAAAACAAAAACCTGCAAAACAAAACAAAAAGGGTTAGTATGCAATGCAGTATGTCTATTTGTTTCCAAGGTATCCGGCTTGGCACTTGGTTTTGACCTTTCCAGACCCTTGAGGAAGATGCTTTTGATGTTGTTTGAAGAATTCAGATAAAACAAACCAACACATATATTACAAAAAGCAAATGATACATAGTTTGTTTTTTCCTTACAATACATGCCCTCTGAGGGGTCAAAAATACAACATAACGAAAAGTACAGTGAAAAGAAAGCAACAACAAGCAAAAAGTCAAACACCAAGACCAAACTCATCCTCCTGAACTTCCTTGAGAAGTGCTTCAGTCACAGGATCAGCTGGTCGCTCTGTAAGATTCCTGATGAGGAGATTCCTTATAGCCACAGCTGCAGTTAGCTTCTTGTGTTGACTTTGGTCCTTTGACCTCTTTATACCAGCTCTGATCTTCAACTCTGAGATCTCCTTCTGGGCTGCTGCCAGGGCTTCCTGTTGTTCTCTTGCACTAGCCTCCATCTGTTCAATCTTATCCTGAGTCCTTTTGTCCTCCTGAGTACGGGCTTCGGTGATCCTGACCCACCTTGCCTGACTCTACTTCAGATACAAATCAGTCCTAGCTCTCTGGAATTGGGCTTCTTTGCAGGCATTCTTCAAGATCTGCTCTCCAGCCCTAGACTTCTTAATGTAGTCCTCAGACTTCTCAATTTTGGCCAGATGCTCCACCCTTAGCTTCTCTAGCCTTTCAATATCCAACCTACCATCACTCCTCTCCCAGAGGGTCTTCTGTAAAGCTTGAGTCAGCTTCTCATTTCTCTCTTTCAAATTCTCAAACTCCTCTAAGCTGACAGTTGCTGGAGGTGGTGCTGTGGAGGGTCCGGGTACATCTTCAATAGTGAAGGGCATTCCAGTAATTTGAGCCCTGGCATGAGACCACTCATAGTACTGGGCTGAGGCTACATTATTGCACCTTCCAAGAATGGTTACTCCCTTAGTCTGCACATTGTCCCAGGCCCAGGATGCCTGCCTGACAATAGCCAGATTAGGCTTGATCTCATAATAAAGGGTCTCAGTCAGATCCTGTGCTCTAGGAGGATGGACTAATGCATAGCCCAGTTGTCTTTTGAATAGCAGAGGGTTGTAGTTGATACAACCCTTCACTCCAATCAGAGGCACATTGGGAAATTGCCCACAACTTGTGATGATGGCTCTGCCTTTGGTGCTCTGAGTACACCACCTGATGTCATCTGAGGTTAGAGCAACAAGCCTCTTAGCCCAATTTCTTTGCTGGTGAGGGTTCAAGAATGCATCAGTCTTTGGCAAATGCTTGAGCAGCCAAGTATGGAACAAAGGAGCACAGCATCTTACTAATCTTCCCCTTTGCTTTTCATTCCTTTGATGAACAGAGTAATAAAGATCTCCCAGTAAAGTGGGTACTGGGTTCCTCAGGATGAAAAGATGGATTGCATTCTTACTAATGAACTTAGGCTCATCTGCAAAGAGTATGACCCCATATATGCTAAGGGCCAACAGAGCATAGACTGCCTTCCACTCCCCCAAGGAGGCCTTCAGAATAGCCTGAGAAGTCAAGAAATCCAGATGAAAACCAGAAACTCCAGCTTTAGATGTCAGATTCTGCCCAATCAGAACTGGTTCCAGATGTAATGCTTTTGCTATCTCCTCATTACTTGGGAAAGCCATCTCAGGGTTGAAGGGTATTCCTCCCTTGATAGGCAAACCAACCAATGATGAATATTCCTCCAACAAGGGCCTCAACTGAAAATTCTGAAAGGTGAAGCACCTCAGAGGGGGATCATAGAACTGCAGGCAAGTATGTATCAAGCTCCTCTGTGAAGGGTCCAAATCCAATACCACATCAAGGATTCCTCCATAATGTTCTCTGAAATATGGTATATGGTCTAGAGTAATCAGGGTCTGAATCCTCCTGATGCTAGCTAGCTCGGGCTCAAAGAAGTGATAGGAGATGTTACTTTTCTTAGGTGCCATGTTGCTGAAGAATGGGTGCTGATGATGGTGACTGAGAATAACACTAAAGATGGGCCACTGATAGGCTGAGACTGAGGATGCAGGTGACTGAAGCAGGTGGCTAATAGTTGAAGCAAGTGCTGATGAAGATAGGTCTATGCTGAAGAAGGGGTCAAAACCAAGCCAAAATGATAGGATGGATACCCTGAAAAACAAATAAACACATGTCAAAATGATGCAATGAGGATGTATGCAAATGATATGCAAGGGTTTGTGACTGAGCTGGATCTGATTAACTGCTCTGATATAAGTCCATATATGTTCAAGAAATCCAGATGGAGGTTCATAAGTCCAGTAACCAGGGTGGGGGACTCAAATAAAGAGTCACATGTCCAGGGTTAAAAATCACAAGAACTGTCCCAACATGGAGTACTCTTAATCAAACAAAGTAACAAGGTATGCTGAGGTCAAGGGTACCTGCAAACCTGTAAACAGCCCAACCCTCTCACAGGTGATGTTCTAAAACAAGGATCCTCAGACTTGGATCAGTTATGAGAAGTGTAAACACTTCTAACCCGGGGGTACAGTGTTTACAATAACCATAAAAGATCCTCCTCTAATTCACCTCAGTTTCTGAAGGTCAATACTAAAGGTCATCCAGACTTAGCAGGCTTCCCAGATAGCCCTAGTACTACAGGAAATCTGCAGCACAGAATTCTCAAGAAGAAACCCATATCTGAACCGTGTTTCATATTCCCGCACCAGACCGAAATGGAATGGGAAAGAATATGAACCACTCTAGCCTAGGTGTCACTCAGGTCCCAGGTATAGGACCTCAACTCTCAATAGAACACCCACCCACCAAAGCAACAAAGCAGATCCAGCACAGACAGCATGACAGTATGATATATATGCACAAAGCTATAAAGAAAAGCAGTAAACAAAATTGTACATAAAGCAGTAAATAAAGCAAATATACAAACACAGATAGCACATAACACCCCAGTAAACACCAATCAAACAAGCGTTAGGAGGAACCCACAAAAAGAACCAGAAGCCCTGGTTACATCATAAGGGTCCCCAGCAGAGTCGCCAAGCTGTCGCTCCCGATAAAATGGGGAATGGCCCAAATAAAGGTACAGACGCGAACGGTCGGCGAAAGGGAGATGTGAGAACACACAGGAGTGAACTCACAGGGAATGAAAAGAGTCGCCAGCTAGGCATTTTTATCCCGGAGGAAAGGCAATGTTGCATAGACCTAGAAAGAGATGGATAAGACGGTTGCGAACCAGAGAGACTGAGAAAGGGGGTTGGTTACAACCTGGGAAGGTATTAGCACCCAGATTGTCCGCCGTACTCGACGGGATCCACGCTTAAAAGATTTGTGTTTTAAAGGGGTAGTGTCAGTGCAATTTGTGTGTAAAAGAGCTGGAAGAGAATGTACAGGTGTCAGTGTAAAAGAAGTGAAGTGTGATATATATACAGTGCCAGTGTAAGAACAGGAGTATAAAGCTTAAGATCATGAGGCTAAAAGAATAAAGCTGGAGAAGGGGGAATGTACAGAGACTTTTGTTCGATAACTGTTAAGTTATGCCTACGTATCCTCTCGTGCAATGAGGAAGTCAGAACACCGTAGTTCGACCCAAAGAGACTGAAAGATGAATTGACTTGTGAACTGCTTACTTGTCTATGCTCAAGTGTATGACCTGTCTGGCTCAGGTGCTAACTGTCTTGCATTGGACGGAAGAAGCGAGTTCTCGTTTGTGAATGAAGGTGATGAGAAAAGAATCCCGGAGGAGACGATTATTGTTTGTTTTTGTGTTTTCAGTCTTTTATTGCTTTTGAGAGTTTGCCATAAGTTAATGAGCTTAAGCCTAAACCAATGGGTTAGTAAACTCATCACATCTTCCCTCTGATTAGGGGTAATGAGAATACCTTAAGTGTGAAGTCAGCTTCTCACACTTAATCATCTTTGATGCAGGATTAAGATCATTAACCCACTTGTGATTATTTAGATGTTTTTTGGTGTTTTTGTTTAGTGTTAAGTAATGAGATTAAGCCATAATCAAGGATTAAACAGACTCATTACACCATCCTAATAGAAGGATAATAGATGAGAATGTTTAAGCTGAGGAAAGCTCCTCAACTTAATCCATGATTAGGGATTAGCCTCATGACAAAACAAAGCCTTTGATTAAGTGGATTTTAGTTAATGGTGAGATGATGAAGTGATTTTTAGGTTTTGTAAGACAACTTGAGGGGGACTTGTCCATTAACACTAGGGTTAGTCCTTCTTAACCAATTAAGGAAGAATTAGAACCCTAATGCAAGGCCCAAGTTACAAGCTTGATGTCTTGATGATTATTAAGTGAATGGATTAAAGGATTTAAACACATGAAGGGTTTAACACTTATGATTAAAGTTATACACCCCATCCCAATAGAAGGATGCAGGCATAAGCTTAATCACAAAGCCTTAAAGCCTTTAGGGTTTAGTCCTTGATTCTGAGATGAGGAGAGAAGACTCAATGAGACACAAAGGTAAAATCTAAATGGGGGACTAATCAAAACCCTAATTATTGTCATGCTTGGTTGTTCCTAAGGTTTGTGAGGTTTACAAGAGAAGTCTTCAATGGAACCACCAGGAAGCAGATGAAAGGAGCAAAGAGAAAGCAAAGCAACTTGCTTCACTCAAGAAGTCAAGTCACTTGAGGAAAGAAAGTAAGAAGAAAAAGAATGAGCAAGCTCAATCTCAAACTCATATAAAAATGCAGCATGGATGCAAGAGAGAGAGATGAGAAGAAAGTATGAGAAGTGAAGGCAAATCCACTTCCCAAAGTTACTTACCACCTGAAAAGTTAGAAAAGAAATGCAATGCAATGCAAAATGAAATGGAATGTCATGATGAGAAACAAAACCAGAAGCATATATGGGATGATAATGATGCTATGAGATGATGCAAACATGAGATAAGGCATGGTGATGATCATATAAGCTCATGGATGCAAATGAAGCAAGCTAAGACACATGGACATACATGAAAAGCTATGAGATGCATATGGAATACAACATGGCAAATGCAAGATGCAATGATCAAACATGCTTTCAATATGTCTTAAGATGTCAAGTGAATCAAATGGATGCATAAAATGCTATGGCAAGTCATGTTGTGCAAGCAAATGCAAGATGGATGCATATGGAAGCCCAAATTAGGGTTTATGATCAAAGCATCAAACACAAACCAAAATCAGAAGCAAACATTAAGATAAAAAAATTGAAAATGCATTCAAACGATCCCTAATCCTATACTAACTCACTGCCCAAAGGAGAAGCTTCAACTCTTAACCAAATTCAAGTTATGATTTTCCTAAGTTTTCTAGGGTTTTAGGGTTCCTTAACAAGAAAAATGCCAAACAAATGGAAAATGAAAGATCAAATCATGACCAATTAATCCTACAAACTACATGATATGCTAAACACAATGCAAAAAGAACCAAAGTCCAACTCTTTAGGGTTAGGCAGAAATGATTTTTTGAAGCTTGGATCAAAATAATGCCTAAAAATGATTTTAATTCCATGGAAAAATCTCAAAATGCATCAAGATCAAAAAAGAAATTTGGTTTGAGGGTTGGACAATGTTTCTAAATGTTTTTAAAGGTTTCATGAATTTTTTGGTGATTTTTAAATACCTAAAAGTATTTTTAATTAATTAATTCTCATTAATTAATTAAAAATAAACTTTTAAATATTTAAAAATACTTTTTAAATGCAAAAAATGAAAATAAAAATATTTTTGTGTTCTGAAATTAAATAATAACTTGTATAAAAAATTTCAGAATTTTTAAATAATTTTTGCTATTTTAAATAAAATATAGAAAACAATGTAATTAAATGAAAATAAAAATGAATTTGAACTGAAATAAAGAGAAGTCAACAGATCCAAGGGCCCTCATTTAAACTCACACGCGCGCGCATTGACTTGGCGCCATATCCAAGGGCCAGCATTCAAACTCACTAACCCTAATTAATTAGCCCTAATCAGCCCTTAATGACTTTCAGGTGACCGGAACAGTGTTCCGGTCATCTTCTCCGATCACCCAAAACCACAAACTCCCTCTACACGCATCTAAAACAAATTCTAATTAAACAGAAATGATCCCCACTCAAAAACGAATCAAAACCCCCATTCAAACAACATTTATCTTTCCTAAACAAAGAGAATCGAATCAATCTAGTTCTAGGGCAAAAAGTTTCAAAGACTGCATACATACTCATCTCTTCACAATTATCAAAACCAACAACATATTCATGATCAGGGAAGCATGTAGAAGCTATTAAGAACTTAAAAATTCATTTCTGGAAAAAAAGTTCTTGAGCTACCTGAGTTTTGAAGCTTTCAGTTTGCAGCTTTCTGGCTTCTTTCCTTTGTGCAATCCACTCCTATGACCTCCCTTATGAACTCTGGATGTTTAGAGAAGGTTTGTGTTGGATGGTTTGAGAGTTTGAACAGGTTCTGTTCAAGCTCAGGTGAGAATCGTGTTCTTGATTCTTTGAGTTTCAGGTTGATTTAGGGGGTGCTTTGTGATCAGGGTGATGTGTTGAGAAGGTCTGTGAAGTTTGTTTGAGTGTTTGTAGCTTGTATGAAGAATTTCGAAAGCTTTTGCTCTGGGTGGAAAATGAGGATGCTGTGTTCTTGTGTGTTTCAGGCTTGAGTGTTGTGATGTTTAGCTTGCATTTTGTTTGTGTAAACAAAGCTCATTGGTCAGAAGATGTGACATGCCCTTTTGTGATAGGTATGGTAGCTTTTGCAATTTTGTCAACTTTGTGTAAGAGAAAGCATGGGTCTTGTTCTAGCCAAGTACAAGGGCTGTGGGCTGCGCAGCATGGTGAGGGGAAAGGCTAGGGTGGTTCAGCAACCAAGGCAGCAAGTGGATGAGAAGTGATCATGAGCTTTTGCAACTTGACTTTGCTTTTGGTTTTCATGAAGGAAACTTGATCCATGGGCCATAAAACTTGTAATCCTTTGCCCCATTCTGATTTTTAAGACTTGTGTGATGTTTGTATAAGGATTAGACATCAATTAGAAGTCACAAATTGCCTTGGTACAAGTTTTTGCAAGTTTCTCATTTGGTGCATAATTTGAAAATTTAGTGATTTTTGCCAACTTTGATGAACCATAACTTTTGATCAAAAATGAATTAGGTCATGTTCTTGTACTTTTTGAAAAGGGAAAGATCTATTCTACAACTTTCATGACCAAAGTTTTTCCATTTGAAACCTTTTTGAATCAAAAAGTAAGGGTTGAAAAAGTTGCATAAAAATGACATTTTCATTAAAAGTCAAACTTGCCCAAAAAACGTCAACTTTGCAAAAACTTCAAATTCTTCAATTTTGTGAACTTCAAACTTCTTCCATGATCAAATAAAGATCATACACACTCAAAATGATGATGATCACCCCTTGGTTGGGTCATTGGGGGCCTCAGATGCCCTGATTTTGCACTGACTTGTCTGAAAAGTCAACTCTTGATCAGATGACTTCCCCATGGAATTTCTTCATGAAAATTGATATGCATACTCCTTATACCATATAGAGACCAATAGAAACAAGAATGACCAAAAAAATTGGAGTTATGGCCTCTGAAACCAAAACCCTAATTTTAGGTCATCTGTGCAGTCTAGCCTGGCTCTGCTTCCATATCAATCCCAGTTCTTGTGATTCTTTGACATTATTGACTTTGAGAGGATATAATATGATACTTGAACACATATGGACCCCTTTGAAGTGATTTATGGCCTTTGGAGTGGCTCAAGAAGCTCTTGGATTGCTCAGATCACAAACCCTAGATGCAGATGACTTAGAATCTATGCAGTGAATCAAAAATATAATATGAGATGGTATGATGGTGTTTATGCATATGAAATGGTCACAAGCCATGGTGTGAATGGGTGAGGGAAAATTTGGGGTGTTTACAATGGGTGGCTGGACAGCAGCAGCAATCTGTCTCCACCTCTGAGCATAATCTCGGAAGCTCTCCCTTGAAGACTGAGACATGCCCATTAGAAGAGTTCTATTGGGGGCTATGTTTAGGTTGTACTGGTAATGTCAGATGAACGCCTCGGCCAAATCTTTCCAACACCTTATAGTGGCCCTTGTCAGATGCGAATACCATTCTCTTGAAGCTCCAGTCAGATTGTCCTCAAAATAGAACATCCATAACTTCTCATCCATGGTATAAGCCTTGAGTCTTCCTAGGAAAGATTGCAGATGAGTATGCGGGCAGGAGGTACCATTATACTTCTCAAAGCAAGAGGGTTTGAATTTGTGGGGAATCCTCACCCCATCTACCAGCCCCATATCCATTACGTCGAAGCCCGAAGAATTCTAAGATTCCAAAGATCTTAACTTTTCAGCAATCTCATCCAATCTTCTATCATATACCTCATCTCCAGCCCCTATAACATTAAACTGTTTTTCTTGGGGATCCTCTTGCAGGATCCTTCCCCCAGCAGTATTACCTTGAACATTCCTCGGGATGTTAACATCGGGATTCAAATGGGGTCCATACTCTGGCGGGTCAATACGAGGCTGCCCCCGTTCATTATTGCTGGTTCCTCCCGTTCCAAGATGGGGCTCCTCAGGTGTTTGTCTTTCTACCAGTTCTCTCAGTCTTTCTTGGCTTTGGGCTAAGCCATTCATGACATCCATAAACTGAGACATCTAGTTTCTCATCTCGACTCTTTCGTTTGCCATCTGATTTCTGACCTCATTCAGGTCCTAATGTACCTGCTCCATCTGAATGCCGGGAAGGTTGTTACGAGTTGGGTACCGGTGTGTGGTTGATAGGGAACACTCGGCGACGAGCAATGTTTCCTGAGATCACAACAAAGTTAGACACAATAATAATAACAAAAACCTACAAAACAAAAACAAAGTCAGTATGCAATGCAGTATGCTTATTTGTTTTCCAAGGTATCCGGTTTGGTTCTTAGTTTTGACCTTTCCAGACCTCGAGGAAGATGCTTGATGTTGTTGAGAGAAAGCCCAAATGAAAACAAACTAAAATATATTACAAATGATGAACAATACATAGTTTCTTTACAATACATGCCCATGGAGGGTCAAAAATATAACCAAAGAAAAAGTACATCAAAAGGAAAGAACAACAAGCAAGGAGAATCAGACATCCAGTCCATAGTCATCTTCCCTAACTTCCTTTAGGAGTGCCTCAGTCACCGGACCAGCTGGGTGCTCTATAATGGTCCTAATGAGGAGGTTCCTAGTAGCAATGGCAGTAGTCGGCTTCTTATGCCTGTCCTGGTCTTTTGATCTCTTTAACCCTGCTCGAAGCTTCAATTCTGAAATCTCCTTCTGTGCAGCCAACAGAGCTTCCTGCTGATTCTTCTCATTGGCCTCCAGCTGTTCAATCTTGGCTTGAGTCTTCTGGTCTTCTTGTGTACGAGCTTCAGTGATCCTGACCCACCTAGCATGGCTCTCTTGCAGATAGTTCTCAGCCCTAGCTTTTTGAATTTTGGCCTCCTTTTAGGCATTCTTCAATATCTGTTCCCCAGCCCTTGCCTTCCTTATGTAGTCCTCTGTCTTTTCAATCTTGGTCAGATGCTCAATCTTGAGCTTTTCCAATCTCTCAATGTCCAGACGACCATCACTTCTTTCCCAAAGAGTCTTCTTTAGGGCTTGAGACAGCTGCTCATTCCTCTCCTTCAACTTTTCAAATTCCTCCAGGCTAACTGTTGCTGCAGGCTGTACTGTGGATGGTCCAGGTGTGTCTTCCAAGGTGAAAGGCATTCTGGTAATCTGAGCTCTAGTACGGGACCAGTCTGTGTATTGAGCTGAAGCAACATTGTTACATCTTCCAAGAATAGCTACCCCTTTTGTCTGGATATTGTCCCAAGCCCAGGCAGCTTGCCTGACAACAGTTGAATTAGGTTGCACTTCACAATATAGGATCTCAGCTAAATCCTGTCCTCTGGGAGGATGAACTAAGGCATAGCCCAATTGTCTCTTAAACAGCAAAGGGTTGTAGTTAATGCAACCTTTTACTCCTATAAGAGGCACATTTGGGTATTTCCCACAGCTGGTGATAATGTCCTTGCCTTTGGTGCTCTGGGTGCACCATCTGATATCATCTGAAGTTAAAGCAATGAACCTCTTGGCCCAATTCTTCTGCTGATGTGGGTTCAAGAAAGCATCTGATTTAGGCAGGTGTCTGAGCAGCCAGGAGTAAAACAAAGGAGCACAACATCTTACCAACTTCCCCCTTTGTTTTTCATTCCTCTGATGAATAGAATACTAAAACTCCCCTAGCAATGTAGGTACTGGGTTCCTCAGAAGAAACAAATGGATGGCATTCTTACTGGCGAATTTAGGCTCATCTGCAAACAATATAGCCCCATATATGCTGAGGGCTAAAAGTGCACAGACTGCCCTCCATTCTTCCAAGGTAGCCTTCAGGATGGCCTGAGAAATCAAGAAATCCAGATGTAAGCCAGGAATCCCAGCTTTTGTTGTCATGCTTTGCTCAATAAGGGCAGGATCCAGGTACAATGCCCTTGATATCTCTTCACTTCTAGGAGCAGTTATCTCTAGGTTGAAGGGGATCCCACCTCTAATAGGCATTCCAATTAACAAAGAAAACTCTTCCAACAGAGGCCCTATCTGAAAGTCAGGAAAGGTGAAACATCTCAATGGAGGGTCATAGAACTGCAAGCATGTGTGGATCATGCTTCTCTGAGAAGGATCAAGATCCATAACCATATCCAAGATACCCCCATAGTGCTCTCTAAACAGTGGGATGTGGTCAGGTGTGATGAGTGACTGGACCTGCCTGATACCAGTCAATACAGGCTCAAAAAAGTGATAAGATATGTTGCTCTTCCTGGGAGTAGCCATGAGTGCTGCTGAAGAAGCTAAAGATAAATGCTGATGAAGATCCCAGACTGATGCTAGAAGTAAACCTCTGACAGACTGATGCTGGTGAGGATGGAGATAACTGAAGCAGATAACTGATGAAGACAGTTGAAGCAGAGGTCTAAACAAAAGAAGGGGTCAAAACCAAAACCAAGATACAAGGAGGTGGATACCCTGAAAAGCAAATAAAAAAATGTCAAATGATGCAATGATGATATATACAAATGATATGCAAGGGTTTGTGATCAAGAGCTAGATCTGATTATTTGTCTTGATATAAGGTCCATGTAGGTTCAAAAGTCCAGATGAAGGCTCAGAAATCCAGTAACCAGGGTGGGAGACTCAAATAAAAAGTCACATGTCCAGGGTTAATCACAAGAACTGTCCAAATTGAGGTACTCTTAAACAATACAGTAATAGGGTATGATGTGGCCAAGGGTTCTTGCAAACCTGTAAACAACCCAGTCCCCTCACAGGTAATGTTCTAGAACAAGGATCCACGGACTTGGATCAGTTATGAGAAGAGTAAACACTTCTAACCCGGAGGTACAGTGTTTACAATAACCATAAAAGATCCTCCTCTAATTCACCCCAAATTCTGAAGGTCAAAATAAAGGTCATCGAGACTTAGCAGGCTTCCCAGATAGCCCTAGCACTACAGGAAATCTGTAGCACAGAGTTCTCAAGAAGAAACCCACATCTGAACCGTGTTTCATATTCCCGCACCAGACCGAAATGGAATGGGAAAGAACATGAACCACTCTAGCCTAGGTGTCACTCAGGTCCCAGGTATAGGACCTTAATCTCTCAATGGAACCCCACCCACCAAAACAGAAAACTAGATCCAGCAATGACAATATGAAATATGCAAAAAACTGTAAAGAAAGCAATAACTAAAGTTGTACATGAAGCAATAAATAAAGCAAAATAAATAAACACGCATAGCACATAACACCCTGGTAAACACAAATCAAACAAGAGCTAGGAGGAACCCACAAGAAGAACCGGAAGCCCTGGTTGCAGTATAAGGGTCCCCAGCAGAGTCGCCAAGTTGTCGCTCCCACCAAATGACACCTGGTCATAAGGGGTACATACGCGAACGGTCGGCGAAAGGAGAGAACACAAGGGTGAACTGAAAAGAGTCGCCAGCTAGGCATTTTATCCCGAAGGAAAGGTAATGCTGCATAAACCTAGAAAGAGATGGATAAGACGGTTGCGAACCAGAGAAACTGAGAAAGGGGGTTGGTTACAACTTGGGAAGGTATTAGTACCCAGATTGTCTGTCGCAATCGACGGGATCCACGCTTGAAAGTTTGTGTTTAAAGGGGTAGTGTGAGTGTTATTCTGTGTGCAAAAGCTAGAAAAGAATACAAGTGTCAGTGCTGGAAAGAAGTGTGAAGTGGATAAAAGGAGTGTCAGTGCAAGGAAAGAGTGCAATGCTTCAAGACAATGAGGCTTAAAAGAATAATGCTGGAAGAGGGGGGAATATGCAGAGACTTTTGTTCGATAACTGTTAAATTATGCCTACGTATCCTCCCGTGCAATGAGGAAGTCAGAACACCGTAGTTCGACTCAAAGAGACTGAAAGATAAATTGACTTGTGAATTGCTTGCTTGTCTATGCTCAAGTGTATGACCTGTCTGGCTCAGGTGCAAACTGTCTTGCATTGGACGGAAGAAGCAAGTTCTCGCTTATGAGTGAAGATGATGAGAAAAGAATCCCGAAGGAGACGATTATTGTTTGTTTTTGGTATTTTCAATCTTTTATTGCTTTTGGAGTTTGTCATAAGAAAACGAGCTTAAGCCTAAACCAAGGGTTAGTAAACTCATCACATCCTTCCTCTGATTAAGGGTAATGAGAATACTTTAAGTGTGAGATAAGCACCTCACACTTAACCATCATGATGTAGGATTAAGATCATTAACCTACTTGTCTTATTTAGATATTTTTGGAGTTTTTGTTTAGTGTTAATTAATGAGTTTAAGCCATAATCAAGGATTTAATGGACTCATTACACCATCCTAATAGAAGGATAATAGATGAGAACATTTAAGTTGAGGAAGGCTCCTCAACTTAATCCATGATTAGGGATTAACCTCATGACAAAACAAAGCCTTTACTGAAGTGGATTTTAGTTAATGATAAGATTAAGAAGTGGATTTTATGGTTTGTAAGACAACTTGAGGGGGACTTGTCCATTAACACTAGGGTTAGTCCTTCTTAACCAATTAAGGAAGAATTAGAACCCTAATGCAAGGCCCAAGTTACAAGCTTGATGTCTTAGTGATTATTAAGATGGATTGATTAAAGGATTTAAACACATTAAGGGTTTAACACTTAGGATTAAAGTCATACACTCCATCCTAATAGAAGGATGCAGGCATAAGCTTAATCACAAAGCCTTAAAACCTTTAAGGTTTAGTCTTTGATTATGAGATGAGAAGAGAAGACACAAAGATGACACAAAGGTAAAACTAATGGGGGACTAATCAAACCCTAATTGTTATCATGCTTGGGTGTTCCTAGGGTTTATGAGGCTTGCAAGAGATCTTCAAGGAAAAGCCACAAAGGAAGAAGCAGGATGGAAGGAGGAAAAGCAGAAAGAAGCAAGACAACTTACTTCACTTAAGAAGATAAGTTGCTTGAAGAAATAAAGTGAGGAGAGAACATGAATGAGCAAGCTCACTCTAATACAAAGGTAAAATGCAGCAATGAATTCATAAGAGAGGTGAGAAGAGATTGTGAGAAGTGAAGGCAAATTCACTTCTCAAAGACTTGCCACCTGAAAAGTTAGCAAAAGGAAATGAGATGAAATAAAATGAAATGAAATGCAAAGATGAAAGCCAAAACCAGAAGCATGTTCATGATGCTAATGATGCAAAGGGATGATATGAATGTATGTCATGAGATGCAGATGATCATACAAAGGATGGGAATGCAAATGAAGCATAAAGGAAGCATGAAAGTTTATGAATGCACATGGAATGAAATGAAAGCACAACATGGAAAATGGATGATGCAATGATCAAGCATAATTCTGATGTGTCCTAAGATGTCTTATATGTCATGTGGATGCACAAAATGTCATGGAAAGTTCATGTATGCAAGTTTATACAAGATGGATGCAAATGAAGATGCAAATTAGGGTTATATGATCATGTGAGATGCACAATTCAAAAACAGAAGCAAAACATGAGATCAAAAATTGAAAATGGACTCAAAGGAACCCTAAACCTATAATAGTTCACCATCCAAAGGGGGAGGTCAGAAGCTTAACCTAGAAGGACTTATGATTTTTTCTAAGTTTCTATGGTTTTAAGGGTGACCCTAAAGATAAAATACCAAAAAAATTGGAAATGCATTATAAAAATGAAACAAAATGTTTTTAGATGCTTGAAACCATGCATAACACAATGCAAAAAGAATCATTCACAAACTCACTTTGGTTCAAAAGTTATGAATTTTTGAAGTTAGGGTTAAAAATATGCTAATTTAAGAACCCTGATTCATTTGAAAAATGTCAAAGTATGATCAAAACCAAAAAGAAATTTGTATGGTGAGTTTGTAAATGTTTGAAAATGTTCTCTGAATTTTTTTGTGATTTTTAAATACCTAAATGTATTTTTAATTAATTAATTCTCATTAACTAAATAAAAATAACATTTAAATGATTTAAAAATAATTTTTAAATGCAAAAAATAAAAATAAAAATATTTTTGGGTTTTGAAAATTAATTAAAGGTTGGATAAAAAATTTCAGAATTTTTTGATGTCTTTTTCTATTTTTAAAATTCGTATGAAATAAATAGAAATAAAAATGAAATAAACTGAAAGTAATCTAATCTGAGGGCTCACATTCAAAGTTGGGGATTTGAAGTTGACTGCGCGCGCAATCCTAAGGCTGTGGTTCAATCTGGCATTTTTTAATTAAACCTAATTAATTAATATTAATTAAAAGATTAAGGTTTTAACACTGAATCCTGGCCATCCAAACACGCGGGCAGAGCCAATCCAAAGGCTCACGTTTAAACTCACCCATAAACCTTAATTAGGCATCAATGACTTTCAGGTGGCCGGAAATGACCTCCGGTCATCTTCACCGGCCACACCCTTCCCTGAGAATTTCAATCTCACACCCTAGGCCATTTCTGGAGCTCTAAAGCTCCAGATTGCTTCCTCTTACCTTCCTAAGCTCAACCCTACCCTCAAACTCCAGTTCTTTTCACTAACAAACATGATTCGAATCAAAGTATAAAAATGGCAGAAATTTCAGAACAACCATACAACTTCATTTCTCAACCATTTTCAAAACCACAAAGCTCAGTGTACTTAGGGGATCACAAGGAACATTTCTATAACCTTAAAAAATATTTCTAGAAAAAAAGTTTGAGAGAGCTACCTAAGATGGAGCTTTCAACCCTAGAGCTTTCAGGCTGCTTTATTGCTTCAAAATGCCTCCAATGACCTCCCTGAAGAAGCTTTGATGCTTGGTTGGAGTTTTTTGTGGCTGGTTTGTGAGTTTGATGAAGTTCAGTTCAAAGGGGGAGAAAATTGTGTTTTGTGCATGGTGGCTTTTAGGGAAAAATGAAGGGTGGGAAATGATCAGTGAGTGGGGCTGAGATGAATGGTGGAAGAAGTTTTTAGTTTTGTGGAGTATGCTGAGAGTTTCGAATGAAAATGCAAAGAGGGAGGTTTTTGTGTATGCTGACTTGTGGGGGAGTTCAAGCTATGTTCTTGTTATGTTTGGCTTGCATTTGATTAGTATAAACAAAAGTGATTGGTCAGAAAGTTGGTAATGGCATAGTGCGATTGGTATGGCTTGTTTTGCAAAAAGTCAAGGTTATGTGTCCTTTGAGGTATGGGCAAGTTCAGGCCAAGGACAAAAGCATGTATGGTGCAGCTGTGATCAAGGAGAACCATGGAAATGAGATTGAGGCAAATCAGCAAGTGGATGGAAGTTTATGTGTCATTTTGCAAATTCCATGAAGTTTGGCCCTTTTGTAATTTCTTCATGTGCAAGTCATGAAATTTGGAAATCCTTGGGCCAATTCTGACTTTTAGGCATTGCACAAAGTTTGTATGATGATTAGAAGTCAATTTGAAGTCACAAATTTGCTTGGCATGAGGTTTTGCAAAAATCCCTCTTTGGCATGAAACTTGAAATTATGTGATTTTTGCCAACTTTGGAAAGCCATAACTTGAGTTCAAAAATGAATTAGATCTTGTTCTTGTACTTTTTGAAAAGGGAATGATCCAATCTACAACTTTCATGACCAAGAATTTTTCATTTGAAGCATTTTTGGTTGAGAAAGAGGAGGTTAAAAAACTTTCCCAAAATGGAAAGTTTACATTACAAGTCATTTCCATTTTTGGCAACTTTTGGTTTAGCCCACTTTTCTTCAAATTTGTGAACTTCTAAGTACTTCAATGATAAAATAAAGACCATATATCTTCATTTTGATGAAAAATCCATTTTGGATCCATTGATGGGGGCCTCAGATGCCCTGATTTTGCTCTGACTTGCTCAAGAAGTTACCCAGTGATCAGATGACTTCCATAATGAATTTTTCCATCAAACTTGGTATGTATGATCCTTATATCAAATTTAGACCATTAGAAACAAGAATTACCAAAAAAATTGGAGTTATGGCCTATGAAACCAAAACCCTAATTTTAGGTCATCTGGGCAATTAAACTTGGCTCTACTTCCATCCCTGCCAGTTCTTGTGATTTTCTGACTTCCTTGATCTTGGGAGGATATAATATGATGTTTGGACATACATGGACCCCCTTGAGATGATTGAAGACCTTTGGAGTGGCTCAGATAGCTCATGGATTGCTCAGATCACAAACCCTAGATGCAGATGACTTTGAACCAATGCAGTGAAGCAAAAATGCAACATGATAGGATATGATTGAACTTATGCAAATGAAAAGATCACAAGCCATGGTGTGAACTTAGTGAGGGAAAATTTGGGGTGTTTACAAACATAATCAACTTCATCAACATAAGAAACATAATAAACTTCATCAACGTAATCAACATAACAACAACAACAACTTAATAAACATAATCAACTTCATCAACCTAAGCAACATAATCAACTTCATCAGCGTAATCAACATAAACAACTTCATCAACATAAATAATGTAACACAAGATGCGACTCAACTATGCATAAGCATGTGGTATCGTTGGAGTAAAACTTCCAACTTAAAAATATGTCAGGTTATCAAGGCATCTGCAAGGCATAAGCCTTCAACTTAATAATTTTACCAATCCAGACCAACATGGTGAGCATCCGCTCCAACTTAGAAATGCAACATATGTTGTAATACCCCGTAATTTATTTAATTCTCTGAATAATATTGTTTGGTATTAATATTGTTCCAGATTACTCTAAGAAATTTTAACGAAAATAAATAGAGTAATCAGCTGGATTTTATTTTATTAAATAATATTAGCTGACTCAGAGGTTTTATAAAATATTGGTTTAAGAGACATTTTTGGATACTCTCTATTTGGACCCTTCTGTAGGAAAAGTTATGTTTCCTTTTAAGACCTAAAGTCTTATTTCTTTTGTTTTTATAAAAACATAGAAATAGAGAAAGAAGGAGAAGAGAGAAAGGAAGAGAGGAAAGAAGAAGAAAACGTCTTGAAGAAGAAGAAGAGGACATCTAATCTTGTTGCTTCCACCCATTCATTTCAACATTCAATCTTCTCCAATCATCTTGCTAGAGGTGGGTTCATAGCTAGAAACATTTCCTTTTGGTTTTTGGTAGAGTTTTTAGGGTTATGAGTTTTAGGGAAATTTTATAAAAAAATCCTAGAATCGGTAGATTAAATGGTTAGAAATCTATATAAATGCTTGAATATGTTGCCTCTAGGTGTAGGAACATTGCTACTATGTTGTTTTGATGATTAACAATGTTTGGAATGGTTTTGGGATGTTACTGTCATGTAAAATACGCATTTTTTGTTGTCTGAGTTCGGTTAACCGGTTAATCGAATACGTTAACCAGTTAACGCTTCTGAGAATTTTGCCTCTGTCTCTATTTTGGTTTGGTTAATCGGTTAACCAAATGCGTTAATCGGTTAACACTGTAAGTATGGGAGAAAATATTTTATTTCCAAACTTTGAAAATCCATAACTTTTTACTCGGTTATCCGATTTCAGTGTTCTTTATATTGATTGAAAGCTAAAATTATGTCCTTTCACATGATGCTGAAAAAGATTATTTTTACCCGACTTTTGCCCGTCTTTTTGATTATACGGTAAAAAATGCTAAGTTAGGGAATTGTGAGGCAAAGGTAATAATAAAGGTATAACTTGTGAGGTATCTAATACTCCCTTAGGCTAGTATGAATTGAGCAGTACAATGCTTTAGGTCCCCCGTAAAGTCTTGTATAAGTCTCATTGTGGTTACCTTGTGTTTCGCAAGAGCACCTGTTGTCGCTCCCGAAGATTTGCATCCCGGTGCAGATGCGAACGGTCGGCGAAAAGAGAAAGTGAAAGTGAAGTGAATAGTTTCGCCAGCTAGGCATTTTTATCCCGAAGGAAAGGTAATGTTGCATAAACCTAGAAAAAGATGGATAAGACGATTGTGAACCAGAGAAACTGAGAAAGGGGGTTGGTTACAAACTGGGAAGGTATTAGCACCCAGATTGTCCGTCGTACTCGACGGGATTCACGCTTACAAGATTGTGTTTAAAAGGGGTAGGTTCATGTGCTATCTGTGTGCAAAAGCTAAGAATGAATGTATAGGTGTCAGTGCAAAAGGGTGAATGCTCAGGAACTGAGGCTTTTTTAAAGAATGTTGAAAAAGGGGGAAGACACAGAGACTTTTGTTCGATAACTGTTAAGTTATGCCTACGTATCCTCTCGTGCAATGAGGAAGTCAGAACACCGTAGTTCGACTTAAAGAGACTGGAAGATAAATTGACTGTGAACTGCTTACTTGTTTATGCTCAAGTGTATGACTCGTCTGACTCGAGTGCTAACTGTCTTGCATTAGATGGAAGAAGCAAGTTCTCGCTTTTGAATGCGTGTGATGAGAAAAGAATCCCGGAGGAGATGATTATTTTTTGTTTTTGTGTTTTCAGTTTTTTATTGTTTTTTGGTATTTTGCATAAGTTAATGAGCTTAAGCCTAAATCAAGGGCTTGTAAACTCATTAGATCTTCCCTGATTAGGGATAATGAGCCTACTTAAGTATGAGATAAGCACCTCAGCTTAATTACCATGATGATGTAGGATTAAGATCATTAACCTACTTGTGATTATTTAGATGTTTTTGGGTTTTTGTTTAGTGTTAAGTAATGAGTTTAATCTCTGATCACAGATTAGTGAACTTATTACACCATCATAATAGAAGGATAATAGATGAGAACATTTAAGCTGAGGAAGATACCTCAACTTAATCCATGGTTAGAGATTAAATTCATTATGTAACAAGCCTTTATTAAGTGGATTTTAATTAAAGAGTGAGATTAAGAAGTGGATTTTATGGTTTGTAAGACAACTTGAGGGGGACTTGTCCATTAAACACTAGGGTTAGTCCCTCTTAACCATAAGGAAGAGTTAGAACCCTAATGTAAGGCCCAAGTTACAAGATAAAATCTTAGTGATTATTAAGATGATTTGATTAAGAGGTTTAAACAAATTAAAGGTTTATCACTTAGGATTAAAGTTATACACTCCATCCTAAGAGAAGGATGCATGCATAACCCTAATTCCAAAGTCCTAAAACTTTAAGAGTTTAGTCTCTGATTGTTGAGATGAGAAGAGAGACTCAAGGAGACTCAAAGGTAAAAAGCTAAAGTGGACTAAACACAACCCTAAATATTATCATGCTTGGATATCCTATAGTTTGTTCGGCTTAGGAGAAAAGAATCTCCAAGGAAGCCACCAAGGGAAGAAGCAGATGAAAGGAGGAGGAAGCAGAAGAATAAGTTACTTACTTCCTAAGAAGATAAGTAACCTAAAGGAAGAAAGTGAGAGAGATGGAACATAAGTGAATTAGATTCACTTCAAAGACATACAAAATGCATATGAAATAGATAAGAAGAAGTGGGAAGTGAAGGCAAATCCACCTCCCAAAATAACTTACCAAAAGTTCTTGAAAAGTTAGTATGAATGCATAAGACATAAAGCATAAAGAAATGAATTGAAATGAGATGTAAAGACCAAAGTCAGAAGTGATTATGCAATGCAAGTGGAATATTAGATGATACAATTTCATACAATGTGCATATGAATGATCATACAAAGATGGGATGTCATGAAAGCATGCTTGGAAGCTTGAAAACACATGGATGTTTATGAAATGAAATGAATGCAACACATGGAAAATGAATGAAGAAATGATCAAGCAAGTTTCTAACATGCCCTAAGATGTCTAAGATGACATATGAATTCTTGAAATGTCATGGCAAGTTCATATGAGGATGGATATGCAAGGTGAATGCAAATGAACATGAGAAATTTAGGGTTTTATGGACATGTGAGATGCAAATGAACAAAACAGAAGCATGCAACATGATAAAAATTTGAAATCAAGCTCAAACAAACCCTAATCCCATATTAGGTCACACCCCAAAGGAGAAGGTCAGGAGCCTAACCTATTGAAAGTTATGATTTTCCTAAGTTTGCTAGGGTTTTTGGGTGATTCAAAAGGAAAAATACAAATCAATTTGAAAATGCAAGATAAATTCATGAGTAAAATAAGCTAGAAACTACATGCAATATGTGAAACAATGCAAGAAGAATCAAGTTCAAACTCTTCTTGGTTAGGCAAAAATGAATTTTTCAAATTAGGGTTAGAAAATGTGATTTTAAAGAACCCTAATTCAGAGGAAATTGTGAAATTATGATCAAACCTAAAAATAAATTTATATGAAGAGTTTTAAAATGTTTCTAACTGTATTGGAATGATTCATGATTTTTTTGGTGATTTTTTGAATCCTAAATGCATTTTTAATTAATTAAAATAATTTAATTAATTAAAAATAACATTTAAATATTTTAAAAATACTTTTTATTTGCAAAAATTAAAATAAAAATCATTTTCAGGTTGAGAAAAATATTTAAAACAGAAATGCAAAGTTTCATATTTTTTGAAAGTGTTTTGATATTTTAAATAAATTATGCAAAAGAAATGAAAAGAAAATAAAATAAAATGAATTAAAATGCAAGTCAGCGCATCCAATGTTTGAGATTTGAATAAAAATGGTGGGAATTGACTTGGCGCGTTATCTAATGGTCCACATTCAAACTGGCTAAATGATTTTAATTTAATTAATTAATCAGAATTAACTTAAGTGAACTAATCCTGGCCATTCGCTCGCTAACCTAAACAAGATCCAAGGGTGGAAATTGATTCTGGGCAGCTAACCCTAATTAGGGTTTTAATGATTTTCAGGTGAACGGAGCTATCTCCGGTCATCTTCTCCGGTCACTCAAAATCCCAACTTCTTCCATAGGTCAAATTAGAACCTCTAAAGCTCCAGAAATGATCTACTACCCTCCCCAAACAAGAATCCATCATCATCTAACATTTATATTTAATCAAAAGCAAGAATCGAAGCAAACAAAATTTTCGGGCAAACTTTCAGAACAACCATACATGCTCATTTCTCAATCATTTTCAAAACTAAACATATCAGAGTGATCTAGAGAACATATAGAATCATTCTAAAACTTAAAAGAAGGTTTCTGGAAAATTTTTTCTTGAGGTATACCTGAGTTGAAGCTTTTTAGTTTGGAGATTTCTGACCTCTTCTCTTGTGCAAAACCACTCCAATGATACCTCTTGTGCTTCTAAAAGGCTTAGAACAAGTTTGTTTTGGCTGGTTTGAGATGTTTGGTTCTGATAACTCAGAAATTGTGTTTTGGTTTAGGGAGCTTTCAGGCCATGGGAGTGGGTGCTTTGTGATCTATGGATGATTTTGAGTTGATTGGTGGAAAAATATTTGAAGTTTGAGGCTTGTGCAGAGAGATTTGAAGAAGTGAAGTTCTATGGTGATGTTATGCAATCTGACTTGTGAGATGATTCAGGCTTCAATGTGTTATGAAATGGGGTCTATGAGGCATGTATGTGAAGTCTTGATTGGTCAGAAGAGTGATTGTAGCTCAGCTTGATTGGTATGGGGGTTTTGCTCAAAAGTCAAATTTGTGTACTTGGAGGTATGGGCCATGGCAGAGCTGGCTTTTTGGGGTGTCTGGCCTCAGCAAGATTCATGGAGAGCCATAGAATGAGTTTAATGCAGTTGGCACAAGTGGATGGAAGGATCCAAGGCATTTTGCAAATTTTGAGAGTTTTGGCCCTTTTGAGATTTCTTGAAGATCAAGTCATGAAAATAATGCAAACTTGGGCCAATTCTGATGTTTAGAAGTTTCTTTGACATATTATGATGCATAGAAGTTGATTAGAGGTCATTAGAATGTTTGGCAAGTGAAATTGCAAAATTCCCTATTTGACATGAACATGAAAATTATGTGATTTTTGCCAACTTTGAAATGCCATATCTTGAGTTCTAGGATGAATCAAGACATGTTCTTGTACTTTTTTGAAAAGGTAAAGACCTAATCTACAACTTTCATGCCCAATAATTTTTCATTTGAAGCATTTTTGGTCATGAAAGAGGAGCTTGAAAATCTTTCCCAAAATGGAAAGTTTGCATTTCAAGTCATTTCCAAAAATGGCAAGTTTGCAATTGGCTCAAAATTCTTCAATCTTGTGAACTTCCAACCACTTCTAAGATCAAATAAAGATCATTGAACTTCAACTTGATGAAAATGACCCTTTGGTTCCATTGTTGGGGGCCTCAGATGCCCTGATTTTGACTTAACTTGCTCAAGAAGTTACCCAATGATCAGATGACTTCCACAATGAATTTCTCATCAAACTTGGTACACATGATCCTTATAACATGTTAAGAACATTAGAAACAATAATGACCAAAAAATTTGGCGTTAAGGCCTCTGAAACCAAAACCCTAATTTTGGTCATCTGTGCAGTGAAAACCCTAGCTCTGCTTCCAAGCCTTTGCCAATCCTTGTGATCCCTTGACTTTCATGAACTTTGGGGAGCATAATATGATCATAGAACATACATGGACCATCTTTTAAATCTTTAATACCTTTGGGATGGCTCATCTTTATTCTTGGATTGCTCAGATCACAAACCCTAGATGCAGATGAAATTGAATTATGCAGTGAAGCAAACATGCAATATGAGATGTAATGCTCATGTTAAAACAAAAAATTAAAAATCACAATCCATGGTGTGAGAATAAGTGAGGGTAAATTTGGGGTGTTTACACCCGTAAGGACTTGAGGTACCGATTGTATTGACGTGGGTGTTGATTCGAGGCGTGTAGGCTACGAGTCCTCCGTAAGGTCTTGAGTAAGCCTTGAGGTGGGTTATCTTTAGTCCCACGTAAAGCGTCCGTAAAGACTTGAGGCGAGTGCTACACTAGATAGGCGTTGATCTTGAGTAAGTCTTGAGGTGGGTTACCTTTAGTCCCACAGGAAGCATCCGTAAAGATCAAGGAGAGTGTTATATCAAATCCTCCGTAAGGTCTTGATTAAGCATTGAGGTGGGTTGTCCTTAGTCCCACGTGAAGCGTCCGTAAAGACTCGATGTAGATGTTTCATTTCTATGTATTTAGGTTATGTAAGGATCTTAGTTCCAATTGATTTCGGTCCCTTGTGTGGAAATAGCTAAAACTTTGAGATTTTTGGAATCGAACCCTTAGAGCCGAGAGAACTCTAAGATAGGGAACTCACTGAGATGTTTTATCTCACCCCATGTTGATGTTGTTATTTTAGGTACTTCAGGTTCCGCAAAGGTTAAGGATAATGTGACTTTATTTTCTTTTCTTGTTTGATGGCTTCTTCTGTTGTGGACTTTTGAGATCTTCGGATCTAGTTCTTAGACTTTTTATTTTGTGAACATCTTGTACTATTTATGGCCTTTTGCTAGTACCTTATGTTTTAGTGGCTATATTTATACAGTGTGTTACTAAGAACTTGTTGTATTTCAATACCAACTTAAAATTTGTATATGAAAAATATGCTTTGATGTATATCTTTTATATATGGGTATTACAGTTGGTATTAGGGCAGGTCGTATCCTCGACCTAGCCTTGGAATATTATAAGTGTTTATTTCCGTTCATACACGTAATATCGTTGTATGACTAAATGTTATGTTTATGGTATTGAGCCTGATCAACTTAATTCTGTTTTGATGACATTTAGGAATATGTCCGGTAGGCGTGGAACTCGTGCTTGACCCAGTGTCACTCCTCCTGGTAACGATCAAGCGGGTGGTGACGAGAATGCTCCTATGTTCCAATTCATGCAACATATGCAACAGCAGCAACATCAGTTCATGCAGGAGATGATGCACCAGATGAATGGGGGTCTTCATCCTCAAGCGGTTACTCCTGAAGCTGGTGGTGGAACATTCTGAGACTTCTTCCGCATGAACCCTCAGGAGTTTCATGGTGGATTGGATCCGGTTAAGGCATATGAATGGGTAACCGGAATGGAGAGAAATTTCCAAATTGTGATAAGCGGTGAAGAAGACAAGGTGACTTTTTCATCACATTTACTAAAAGGTCCTGCTACTAGGTGGTGGGAAAATGCTTCAAATCTTATGACGGTGCAAGGAATTCCAAAAGTGTGGCAACAATTTAAGGCAATTTTTATGGAGAAGTACTTTCTTAGTTCCTTGAGAACCCAAAAATAATTTGAATTCCAACAACTTAGACAAGGGAGCATGATTCTGGCCAGTTATGCTGAGAAGTTCGAAGACATGGCGGCCTACTCTAGGCAAGCCATGTATGCTCCAGATGAAAGATGGAAGATTGACCAGTTCTTGTTTGGTTTGAGGGCCGAAATATCTCATAGTGTCTCTCAAAGGGAGTTCACTACCTATTCCGAGTTGTTAAGGCAGTGTTATGTCGCCGAACATAGTTTGATGAAAGTACGAACCGAGGCTAGTGTTGGAAGAGCGGTTCAAAGTGATCTAGGAAGATCCAATCAATCTTTTAGGCCGAGGCCTCAACCCTTCATAGGGAAACATGTGTCGAGTCCGAGATCTAGTGCTCCTCCTGCGTAGGTGCCACAAAAATCATTATGGAAGATATGATCAAAGTGGTGTAATTTGTTACCATTGTCAGAAGGAAGGGCATGTTGCTAGAGATTGTCCATAAAGAAGGAATAAAGTTCAAGCAAAATTTTATACTATGGATGCTAGAAAGACCAAAGCCGATAACTCCCTCATTGTGGGTACATGTCTTGTTAACAATCATCCTTGTCTTGTTTTATTTGATTGTGGGGCTACGCATTATTTTGTATCTACTAGTTGTGTGAAGTGACTCGGGTTGCGAGTATTTCCTTTTTTTCCTCCGATGGTGGTCACTACCACTATGGATGAAACTGTTGAGACACCCCTTAGGTGTGAGAATTATACCTTGTCCGTGGATGGTAGAGTTTTTCAAATTGATCTCATTTGTCTGCCTCTTAAGAAATTTGATGTTATCCTGGGAATGGACTGGTTGTCTGCCAATTCTGTGTTTATTGGATGTGAAGAGAAGTTGATCCTTATTCCATCCGTTGAAGGTATGGTTGAAATGGTAAATTTTATGTTTGAACAAGAGAAGTTTGTTTTGCTTGTCCTAACTAAAGAGGAGAGTAATGGCCAACAGGTTTTGAATATTCTGATAGTTTGTGAATTTCCTGATGTCTTCCCCGAGGATATTACTTCCTTACCTCCGGTGAGGGAAGTTGAATTCTCAGTTGATCTGATACCGGGAACGACTCCTATATCTGTTTCCCCTTATCGGATGGCACCGCTCGAGTTGAGAGAATTGAAGGACAAATTAGAGGATTTGATGGCAAATCATTTTGTTAGACCAAATGTTTCACCGTGGGGAGCTCCTATTTTGTTGGTAAAGAAAAAGGACGGTGGAATGCAGTTGTGTATTGATTATCGTAAGTTGAACAAGGTTACTATAAAAAATAAATACCCCTTGTCGAGGATAGGAGATCTCCTAGATCAATTGAAAGGAGCCTGTGTGTTCTCGAAGATTGATCTGAGGTTGGGTTATCACCAAATTCGTGTGAAAAGTTTTGATGTTCCGAAGACTGCGTCCAGAACCCGTTATGGTCATTATAAATTCTTAGTGATGCCTTTCGGTGTGAGGAATGCTCCAGCTGTTTTTATGGACTACATGAATAAGATATTTCAAGATTACTTGGATCAGTTCGTGGTGATCTTTATCGATGACATTCTTATTTATTCTCGTACTCCATAAGAGCACGGAGAACATTTAAGGGTTGTTCTATCGGTACTGCAAGAGAAGCAACGTTTTGCTAAGTTTAGCAAGTGTGAGTTCTGGATGTCAGAAGTCAAGTTTCTTGGACATGTTATATCTCAGGGAGGTGTAATAGTGGATACATCGAAGATTGAAGCTGTGATTAATTGGGAGAGACCGAAGAATGTTTCAGAAGTGAGAAGTTTCTTAGGTTTGGTAGGTTACTACAGAAGGTTCATTAAAGGTTTTTCTCATATGGCATTGCCATTAACTAAGCTTACAAGGAAGGACTTTGCTTACGAATGGGATTCTAGTTGTGAGCAAAGTTTCATGTGGTTGAAAGAGAAATTGACAACTGCTCCAGTTTTGATCATTCCCGATCCTAACAAATCTTACAAAGTGTTTTGCGATGCTTCTAAGATGGGATTAGGAGGTGTTCTTATGCAAGAAGGCCAAGTTGTAGCCTATGCTTCTAGACAGTTGAGAGTCCATGAGAAGAATTACCCAACCCATGATTTGGAACTAGCGGCGATGGTATTTACTTTGAAAGTGTGACGACACTATCTGTATGGTGTGCGTTTTGAGATGTTCAATGATCATAAGAGTTTGAAGTACCTCTTTGATCAATAGGAATTAAATATGAGAAAGAGAAGATGGATGGAGTATTTGAAAGATTTTGACCTTGAATTGAAGTACCATCCAAGAAAAGCAAATAAGGTGGCGGATGCTTTAAGTAGAAATATAATTCATAGTGTCGAGTTGATGATGTTGGAATATGAACGGTTGGAAAAGTTTCGAGACCTTAATCTTCAGTTTGTTTGGACTCCGAATGGTGTAATCATGGGAAATTTGAATATCAATTCTACCTTGAGCGATGAGATTCAACAAGCACAAGTTCTAGATGAGAAGTTGCAAGGAATGTTACTTCAACCGGATTTTGTAAGGGCGTTTGATGGGATTATCCTATTCAACCAAAGGATTTATGTTTCGAATGATGACATATTGAAAAGAAAGATTTTAGAGGAAGCCCATAAAGGTTCTTTTACGATACATCCGGGTTCTTCGAAGATGTATCAAGACTTGAAGAAAGAGTATTGGTGGTCCGGAATGAAAAAGGACATTGCGGTATTTGTGAATGAATGTGCGGTGTGTCAACAAGTGAAAATTGAGCACCAAATACCGGGCGGTGTGTCAACAAGTGAAAATTGAGCACCAAAGACAGGCGGATCGGTTATCGAAATCTGCACATTTCTTAGCCGTTAAGACTACGTACAAGGCAAGTCACCTTGCGAGGTTGTTTATTGCGGAAATTGTGATATTGCATGGTGTCCCATCTAGTATTGTGTCGGATAGAGATCTGAAGTTCACTTCTAGATTTTGGAAAGTGTTCTAACAAGCCATGGGTATGGATTTGTGTTTGAGTACTTCTAATCATCCTCAAATGGATGGTTAGACGGAACGTACGATTCAAACAATGGAAGATATGTTAAGGGCATGTGTTTTGGAAGGTAGAGGAAATTGGAAGGAACTTTTACCATTGATAGAATTATATTACAATAATAGTTACCATGCAAGCATCAGAATGGCTCTGTATGAGGCTTTATATGGAAGGAAGTGTAGAACCCCGTTGTGTTGGTCGGAAGTGGGTGAAGATAGGATTTTGGGACCCGAAGTTATCCAAGAGACTATGGAAAAGATTCGGATGATTCGAGAAAAGATTAAGCAAGCCCAAGATCGACAAAAGAGTTATGCTGACAATCGAAGGAGACCCTTAGAATTTGATGAAGGTGGTCATGTGTATTTGAAAGTCACTCCGAGATTGAGATTGAAAGAACCATTTAAGTTGTGAAAGTTAAGTCCGAGATACGTATAACTGTATCAGATCTTAGAAATGATTGGTGAAGTTGCGTACAGATTGACCTTACCACCCTTTCTATCTGAAATTCATGATGTTTTCCATGTATCCCAACTTCTTAGGTTCGTTCTTGATCCTCTTCATCCTATTTTGTCGGATTCTATCGAGATAGAAGCAGATTTAACTTTTGAACCCCAATCGAGCCATATTGTTGGAAGAGAAACCAAGGTGTTAAGGAACAAAGAGATATCGCTTGTTAAAGTGCAATGGGATGAGACACATCTGGGAGATGCTACGTGGGAATTGGAATCAGAGATGCGGGAATCATATCCTCATCTGTTCAGGTAATATTTTAAATTTGAGGACGAATTTTTATTTAAGGGGGGGTGTAATACCCCGTAATTTATTTAATGTTCTGAATAATATTGTTTGGTATTAATATTGTTCCGGATTACTCTAAGAAATTTTAACGGAAATAAATAGAGTAATCAGCGGGATTTTATTTTATTAAATAATATTAGTTGACTCAGAGGTTTTATAAAATATTGGTTTAAGAGACATTTTTGGATACTCTCAATTTGGACCCTTTGGTAGGAAAAGTTATGTTTCCTTTTAAGATCTAAAGTCTTATTTATTTTGTTTTTATAAAAATAGAGAAATAGAGAAAGAAGGAGAAGAGAAAAAGGAAGAGAGGAAAGAAGAAGAAAAAGTCTTGAAGAAGAAGAAGAGGACTCCTAATCTTGTTGCTTTCACCCATTCATTTCATCATTCAATCTTCTCCAATCTTCTCGCTAGAGGTGGGTTCATAGCTAGAAAATTTTCCTTTTGGTTTTTGGTAGAGTTTTTAAGGTTATGAGTTTTAGGGCAATTTTATGAAAAATCCTAGAATCGGTAGATTAAACGGTTAGAAATCGATATAAATGCTTGAATATGTTGCCTCTAGGAGTAAGAACATTTCTATTATGTTGTTTTGATGATTGTCAATGTTTGGAATGGTTTTGGGATGTTACTGTCATGTAAAATACGCATTTGCTGCTGTCTGAGTTTGGTTAACCGGTTAACCGAATACGTTAACCGGTTAACGCTTCTAGGAATTTTGCCTCTGCCTATGTTTTGGTTTGGTTAAACGGTTAACTAAATGCGTTAACCGGTTAACACTGTAAGTATGGGAGAAAATATTTTATTTCCAAACTTTGAAAATCCATAACTTTTTACTCGGTTATCCGATTTCAGTGTTATTTATATCGATTGAAACCTAAAATTATGTACTTTCACATGATGCTGAAATAAATTATTTTTACCCGACTTTTGCCCAACTTTTCGATTATACGGTAAAAAAATGCTAAGTTAGGGAATTGTGAGCCAAAGGTAATAATAAAGGTATAAATTGTGAGGTATCTAAGACTCCCTTAGGCTAGTGTGAATTGAGTTGTACATTGCTTTAGGTCCTCCGTAAAGTCTTGTATAAGTCTCATTGTGGTTACCTTGTGTTTCGCAAGAGCACCCGTAAGGACTTGAGGTACCGGTTGTATTGACGCGAGTGTTGATTCAAGGCGTGTAAGCTACGAGTCCTCCGTAAGGTCTTGAGTAAGTCTTGAGGTGGGTTTTCTTTAGTCTCACGTGAAGCGTCCGTAAAGACTTAAGGCTAGTGCTACACTAGATAGGCATTGATCTTGAGTAAGTCTTGAGGTGGGTTACCTTTAGTCCCACAGGAAGCATCCGTAAAGATCGAGGAAAGTGTTATATCAAATCCTCCGTAAGGTCTTGAGTAAGCCTTGAGGTGGGTTATCCTTAGTCCCACGTGAAGCGTCCGTAAAGACTCGAGGTATATGTTTCATTTCTATGTATTAAAGGTATGTAAGGATCTTAGTTCCAATTGATTCCGGACCCTTGTGTGGAAATAGCTAAAACTTTGAGATTTTTGGAATCGAACCCTTAGAGCCGAGAGAATTCTAAGATAAGGAACTCACTGAGATGTTTTATCTCACCCTATGTTGATGTTGTTATTTCAGGTACTTCAGGTTCCGCAAAGTGTAAGGATAAGACGACTTGATTATCTTTGCTTGTTTGATGGCTTCTTCCGCTGTGGACTTTTGAGATCTTCGGATCTAGTTCTTAGACTTTTTATTTTGTGAACATCTTGTACTATTTATGGCCTTTTGCTAGTACCTTATGTTGTAGTGACTAAGAACTTGTTGTATTTCAATACCAACTTAAATTTATATATAAAAAACATGCTTTGATTTATGTCTTTTATATATGGGTATTACATATGCCATGATACAAACGACACAACACATAACAACAACCAACTTAGAACAACATACAACAAACAACTCAGAACAATATAACAACTTTTAATTAAACATAGATTCAACCTTGGTCATAGGCCTACAACTTATATATAGCAACGTTGGTCATTCGACCTACAACTTTAATATCAATATTGGTCATTCGACCTACCACATTAATATCAACGTTGGTCATTTGACCTACAACTTAATTATGCCCATAAATCAGTACAAAACAACATACTTAACGGTAATATAAAATCCACACATTCAACACGAATTCAACAAAATAAACCGAATGAAATCACCTACTAATTATTACGAACTACCTCAATAATTTTCAACAAAACACTGACTACATCTTACACCGACACCATAAAACCTCATTATATCCTAGTTACTTTTAATCCCAGGATTTGAAACCATTTTTAAAAGAAAGTACATAGTATTAGCTTTCAACCGCTTCGAACAGCGTACGAATCGGACTCCCGGAACTCAAGTTACGAATTTTTGAAGTTTCCAAAAATAAACACTAACCTAGGTGCGGGTTTGATAAACATTTTTTGCCCAAAAACCCATCTGAAACTTTGATTTAATTCGCGAAACTCTTATTTTAACTTCGTTTTACCTATTAGAACTCATTAGTAGCATAAAAATTAATTTTCGCGATGATGAATTTCGCACCAAAATTTTCTGTTTTCACTATTCCTAACCCAAAACAGAAGTTCTTCACAGTATTTTCATAAAAACACTACATCATAATGATAACATTATAATTCAAGCAACAAGAAATAATCATTCTACGACTCTTTCAAGAACGGTAATTAATTTTGTTATTCAACCAAACAACACAACATACTGACAACAACAACATAGCAGATTTTCATAACGGATTCATACGAAGATCAACAACAACATAGCACACGAAAACACAGCAGTAAATCATACGAATCCCGATCCTACATACAGATTATCCTAATCCCAGTTATAGAATTCGAACTGTCCCTTACCTTGGATTAAAGGCAGCTCAAATTATCTCTTAAAAATTCCTGCGAAAATCAAATCTTAGAGTACATTGGCTCTCCCTTGTTCTTTCCTCTAAGACTTGTTTTTGCTCTAATTGTCGTTAGGACTAATTCTCACCTAAAAACCTCATTAATCCTTATTTTTCTCTTTTACTCTTTCTCACCCGATATTCATAATTTTAATAATAATAATAATAATAATAATAATAATAATAATATTACTATTAAATTTATTAATTATCACTTAATAGAATAATTAGTCTACTAACATCTTAATGAACCTACTATACAATACCCCCAATCTGCTATTTCTAACACAACAACCAAGCCCACTTAAATAAATAGTCTTATAACTTCTAATTTTAGTCTACGATAAAACCAACTTAATATCAACTTAGCAACTTATATCACTGCAACACAATATCAACCAATAAATCACGAATAATTAATTTCTCCCCACTAAATCAATTAATTACCCGATTATCAACATATTAGCTCAAACTACAAATTCAACATATTCAACAAATATTCGGAAAATGCTCAATATTATTTTCCACAACTTAAATCAACTTATTTAATTCAACTGAAACCAACATAGCAACATTCCGATATTTCGGAAATCAACACAAATCGACATAAATCAACACAACATAATACAAATATATTTAATTAAATAATTAACTAAATAAACGGGTGTTACAATTATGACGCGTGAGGGGGAGATCCCCAACGGCTATATGCCAACGGCTCTTTTCCCGTAACGGTCATATTCTCGTTGTTCCCTTAATGGGCTTATGTCGAGTTAAACTCTGGATTGAGCCTTATGATAGGCTAGTCCAGAACAACAAATATTTACAAACTACAAACTTTTAATTTTATGCTATGAAATGAAGTATTAGTATGTAATAAAATTGTTTTAAGTTACTGAATATTAGGGAAATACAACAACTATATAACTATGGTGGTCATAACTTGATTAAAAATATGTGTGTCATGTGTTCAATATTTATTTTTCATATTTTAGTGTGTAAACAAATTATTAAAAAAATATATTTTTATATATGTGTTTTTAATATATCCGATCAATTCAATCCAAACCAATCCATTGTTTTTTGGATCGGTTTGGTTTGAGCTTTATTGCAAAAATACAGAAATCCAATTCAAATCAATCCATTTATTTTTCATTGATTCGGGTATCAGATTCTCTCGAATCCGAACCAATGCGGCCCACGAACACCCCTATTTTTTTTTCCGGGTTTTCACCACTATTTTAATTTGATTTGGAGGTCAGTTCTGACATCAAGTGGTTTCAGCTCCTTTCTGATCGGAGTTGCGGAAATTCGAACAGTGATCCTTCCTATCAAATCCAGCGCCAATCACCATTAGACCAACTAACGATCGGTTATAATTCATCTGTTTATATTTGAAATTATTTTTTCATCACATTAAACCAAATTTTTAAATCAAATGTTATAGATTATTTGATTTAAGTAAAATAATACAAGCGTATTTATTATTTTATTATTTTTGACACTGAAGCGTATTTATTTAAAGTCCTAATTAAATGTGTCTAATCACATAATATTTATTTTGTAAATTTCTATGGATGTAAATAATTATGACAAACACTTCAAACAACATTGTGATTAATACTTGGCAAAGATAAGTAATTTTAAAACAAACATTGTTACATGACACCGATACTTAAGATTTATATCCTAAAACACAAGAAAATCATAATTGAAAGATATCTCAATATTTTGACTCACTATTAATTTAACAAAAATGATAAAGATGAATCATTATATGATATGTTTGTATTAGTAAAAGTAAATTATCCTTCTATCATTTATATAATTGTATGTGAGTTATCTTTTTCGTTTCTTATTATAAATTATTTTAGAATTTTCATACACATTGAAAAGAATAATTATTTTTTATAAGATAAATTAAGAGTGATTTTATAAAATTATTTTGAAAAGTTAAGGGACTTAATCACGAGATAAAGTTAAATGACAAAAAATTATATTTTGTCTTTTACTAATAGTTTTAAAAAATTAAATTTAAAAAATTAAATAATAAATAATAAATATTTAAGAATATAAAAATCATCATTTATGATTCATTGATATTATAAATTGATATATAGTTTAATACAAAATTGTTTTCTAAAATCATCTATAATTGAAAAAAATGAAAGGAGTAATTAATTAGATTATTCATTTTGAGACACAGAAGTATCACTTTATTATTATTTAATCATAACCAATACAAGTACCAAGCTACATAAAATAACCCAAACAAAAAAGAAGAAGAAACCAAAGCTTCTAACAGGTTGACACTTAACAAAACAAAGCATTGAAAATCAAGAACATGCAACACATTAACATCGCTCTCTAATCATCATCTGAAAAATTTTCTTCAATATACTCGGCACCTTCCGCCAATGCGACTCCACCAAGTACCCCAGCGACCGCACCTACAGCCAATCCTGTTCCTATCCCACCAAACTTACTCTTCTTCTTTTCCTCCACTTGTACATACACATTCGATTACGACCCATACGACGCCGTTTGAGAGTACCCTGTTGGTGGAGCAGAAGAATAATATGGTCCCGACTGCTGTTGCTGCTGAGGTGGAGCAGGAGCACCATATGACGCCGTTTGAGGGTACCCCGTCGGTGGAGCAGCAGAGTAATACGATCCCTGAGGCTGTTGTTGAGGTGCTGCAGGAACAGGAGCAGGAGCACCGTATGGAACACCATAAGGAGGAGGATTATACGCACCCTGCGCATAATAAGCATTCTCTTTTATCCCCACCTTAACTTCAAGCTTCCCTTGTGGCCTTCCAGAAGGTCGTTTCAACGTGAGCGTGCGACTCTCACGCTCGCCGATTCCAAAACCAAGAACATCAACGAGCTGAAGCCAAGCCGAACCGATGAGTTTCTTAGTATCTTCTTCGAATCCAGCGTGAACCACATCGATGTATAAAGTGAGATCCTCGAATGGTTTTGGCGGTAAAGGGAGGATCAGTGTTTGATTCCAATCAGCTTCTGTGTCGCCATTTGAGTCTACATTGGTTGTGAATTTGTTGGCTTGATCCACCCAAACGACAGCGTATGGTTGGTTAGCGCCATGGCGCCAGTTGACATCCTTGAGTGCTTTTGCTGATTTGAGAGTCAGGACGAGTTCGTAACGAGGTGATTCCATTCTTTTCTTTTGGTTGGGTGGGAGTGAAGGATACGAAATTGAAAATATGTTTGTTATGATTTTATAAGGATATTGAGATTTGTTTCTTTTGGAAGTTTCTTTCTTTTACTTTAATTTTTTTTTTTGTAAAAGATGTTTTTTCAAACCTCACTTTAAAAATTAAAATGTTTCCTTAGATAAAATATATCTACCTATAATCCCTATTATAAAAGAGAATTATTATTTAAACTTATCACATAAGTAATGTATATATGTACATAATTAATCTAGAAACATTTCAATAAATTTAAAAAGAAAGATTTTTGTATAATTAAGGACACTTTTATTTTAGCTTTTTCAAAAAATAATTTTTATAATATTATATATTTCTTTTGAATTTTTTTCAACGAATTTAAAGAAAAAAATTTAAATAAAAAATGGTTTAAATATTTTTTCTTAACATGTTAATTTAGATATTTCTTCTTTTACTATAACTTGTTTGGATTTGTAAAATTTAAAAAACCAATTAAATTTAAAATTATCTTAAATAATTTTTCATAAAAAATATTTTTAAAATTTATAATTTTAATTATGTTTTAATCTTCAAGCATGTATATTTTATATTATTTGATGTCAAAATTAACCTTTTCAATGATAAAAATTGAGTTTTTTTTTTAATTTTTTTTTATAAAGTTTAGGGATAAATATACATTATCCCATGTCAATATAGCGAGTTTTGCTTTAACCTCCCTGAAGTATTTTTTTATAACCCCCTTCACGAAACCATAATTCCCTTATGATTAACCCTTGAATCCATTTTTTGTTGATTGTATTAATGAATTTGCATGTGTCAACCACTGCTTTGTTGACTGTATTATCTAGTCCTGACTGTATTAATTTCAAAAACAAAACCAAAAATTTGTTTTCTTCTTCAGTCGTTGTATAGTGAAGCTAGCGGCAATATAGCCAAGCGCACCGCATGCTCGACGGTACAACAGAGTCACCATCGAACTTGTTTATTCCAAAAGGAAAAGGAAAATATCGATAAATCATGGGGGAAGAGAAACAGGTAAGGGAGTCAGTTATGCGAGAGGAAGGTATTAGCACCCCTCACATCCATCGTACTCGATGAGAACTATTTTGCTCGTTCTTTGCTTGGATGAGTGTTATATCTGAAGGTTACTTGCAAAGTGGGAGAAAAGAAAGAGAATGGATAAAGTGATATATAAAGTGCTCACGGAGGATTGGAACCCTCATGCCTACGTACCCTCATAGTGCAATGAGGAAATCAGAGCTCCGTAGTTCTTGGAACATGGATGAAAGGAAAGAAATGTGGAAAAAAAATTATGAAGGAAGTGTGAAAGAAAGTGGTGAAAGAAGGGTGAAATTAAAGAATATTGTGAAAGAAGGGTGAAAGAAGATCGTAAAAGAAGGGTGCTCGCCAAGATCACAAGATCTCGTGCCTACGTATCCTCATAGTGAAATGAGGAAATCAGAGCTCCGTAGTTCTTGGAACTAAGGATGAAAAAGAATTGACAAAATATTGAACTCTAAAGGCAAAAAATAATTGAATTGGAATTGTCCCAAAAATAAATGAAATGGAATTGATCCAAAAAGAAATGAAATGGAATTGATCCAAAAATAAAGAAACTGGAATTGATCCAAAAAGAAAGAAATGAGTGCCATGGACTAACATGGCAAACATGAGAGATGGACTTGCCAAAGCATGAGACTAATAAGGCAAGAGCTTACCAAATCAATGAGGCTAACATGGTAAGAGAGAGTGTTTGTCCCAGCATGAGACTAACAAGACAAACTTGAAAGGAATAGAGGATTTCCAAAGCATGAAACTAACTTGGTCAGGGATTACCAAAGCAATGAGACTAATATGGTAAGTAGGGAAGAAATAAATTTAAAAAATAAGTGATATCCAAGGAAGTTGTAGGTTCAAGGGTTTGATTGTAGAGTGGTGCTCTAGTGTTGCTTGATCTTGAGTCTGAGACGTTATGAAGCCTATTGTGAGTGAGATGATTTGACTCGAGAGGACATCGCGTCCATCAGAGTCGATGATTGTGGGAATTGTGAGGATTGTGGAAATTGTTGGAATTGTGCTCGCTAAGTATCGTGCCTATGCCTACGTATCTCATCTGGAATGAGAATCAGAGTGTTGTAGTTCGGCTTACTAAGGGTTTCAATTTGTTTCTTTGTGTTTTTTAGGTTGATGTCAATGCTTGCTGTGTAGTATGAGGTGAAAAGAGAAAAGGTGGTTGTTTGTTTATGCTTTTTATGAGAAATGGATTGAGTTGTTTTTTAATATGTATTAAGTGTTTTTGATTTTGTTTAAGAGAAAAGAGAAAGACTCAAAGATTAAAAAAACACTACGGAGGACTTGATCCTATGAGTTAGCATGCAAAGATTAATCCTATGTTAGGTTTTTATCCTACTCCGAACTTAATCAGAAATTAAGTTGGACTAGGTCTACATTTATCCTACTGTTTACCCCAAAATTGGTAAACAAGCGTTGGTCCTCCAAAGATACCTAGAATACCCTTGGTTACTCGCAAGATCAACCAGATTGATCCTAGGACATGTGCTAAGATTTGGTTATTTGCGTAATCGCAATGTTTTTGGGAAACTGTCTATGAATCCTTAAACAAGACTCAAAGATGATTTTGAACAAGGAAAACAAAGTAAAAGGCAAAAGCTTAAAAATAAAGGAATGTAAAAGACAAGAATTGAAATATAAATGAAAGTAAAGACAAGACTTGAAATATAAATGAAACTAAAGACAAGGCAAGGAATGTAAATGAATTTTAAAGACAAGGCAAGGGATGTAAAGATGCTTGAATTGTAAAGAAACGCAGTAAAATGCATGAAAAGTAAATTACTTGGAAATGTAAATGATTTTGAAAAGTAAAAAGGCTTTAATGTAAAAGTTTGCAGAAAGTAAGTGACTTCAAAGATAAAAGACTTGAAAGTAAAATACTTGAAAGTAAATTTGACATTAAAGATAAAATTGATATGAAGATAAATTTGTTGGTGCTTCAATCACGTACATTCTCACTGCACTCGTTTCTCTACACGCGAATACTTTGAGTCTACGGAGTTACTAGTATATATGATTTCCACACAATTATTCACATACTAAATATAGCTATTTATATACATTACAAAGTAACCGTTTTCGATGGTTTCTTCCAAATACTATCCTAGGATGGTGACACTTGTCCCACTAATTGTTGTAGAAGTTTCATCTTGCGCCACTTGTCTCTATATTTGAATTGAAGATCACCCATTTTCCCTGCAAGTTTGAACGTGTGAAGACCTTTGGTAACTTCCATCATTGTCGAACACACCCTTGGTCGAATCCTCTCAACACTTAGAAAATAATTCAAACTTAGAACTTCACTAAGTATGGAAATAGTAGGTAGGTCCCTTCGACTCTCATCCTTTATTAAGTAAGGTCAAAGACCTCTTTTTAGCTCATAATATAATAACTTATTTATTAAGCCAAAATAACCTCATTTAATTGTTAGCGTCGAAATTTAGGGATAACATATTGCCCCCCAAAAATGTTATTTTCGAACATATTGATGAAAAGCTCATTTTTTGATGTTCATCTTTTCGACGCCAACTTGAGTCAAATGAAGGTATGGTTGTAAACCACCTACCCCACATTCTAAAATTGTTCTGATTCTTCTCCCACGCACATGACGTCATCTCATAATGGCAAAAAAAATCCCAAAAGTCCCATCAACTGAATCAGCTGGTTTTTAATCATGGGTTTTTTCTTAAAATAATGCACGAAACATTTTTCACATTAACTGCCTCCTCAACACGTCAGATCCTAAGTGCCACGTGTCCTACCACTTTATGTCTTCATTAAGTGGCAATACTCCATAATTTCACATTGTCTTTGCCTATGAATATTGTCTTCAACAAACAAAGAAACTTTTTCCAAACTCTTATGAATTTAGTCTCTTTCTTGCTAAAGTCTTCTTCTTTCTACAAGAACCCTAAAGAAAACCTGCATTTTCATTTCCAACAATGGCGTCTTCCAAGGCTACCGCTTCCTAGAAGAAAGGTAAGAAGGTTAAATCCTTCCACTTTGAGCAAACTCTCGAACCTTTCACCAACATTGATGAACCCAAAACCGTCCAGAATCCTCAGTTTGCACCTGAGACCCTGGTCAACGAAGCCAAGAGTGTCTATTGTTCTCAGGTAATGATCCCTTTTCTTATTAATGACTTTACCCTTGTTGTATCTGGTCTTTTGGCTATTGTACCCAGTACAAATGAGAAGTTGAAAGAGTTCTTCCCTTGTTATCGTAGAACTCAACCTTTAGGGCACAAATACCTCCCTAAAGCTGATGACGCTTCAACTGACCCACCAGATCTCACCCAACTAGACCTGAAATATCTTCATGATGGTACCAGACTAGTTAGGGTTGTTAGCCAGTTTGCTGAGTTCGATAAGTGGTTGGCTAGGTTGGAGGAAACTAAGGCTGACCAGTAGAAAGAGATTGGGATATATGACCTTTTGATGCTGACAAAGACTCACATCCCTTACTACTTAAACCTTTTGGCTGCCTCATTGTATTTCTGGGATTGCACCCATTATACTTTTCACCTGCCATATGGGATGGTTACTCCCACCCTCTTCGACATAGCCGTTATAGCAGGGCTTCATCTTGATGGACCCACATATGATACTATTGTTGATGTTGAAGACACTATTGGCTTCCATGCATCCAAGATGATATAAATTCCCTTCCTCCAGCATCATTTAAAACCAGATGCAAAGGTAGTTTTTTATTAATAACATATTTCTTTTCTGACTCTCTGGCTATCTGGATATGTCTTATGCACCAAGTCCTATCAAGTGGTGAATAAGTTTTTGCCGTTAGCTCAACAACTTCATAACAAGAAGAAAGTTTGTTTGAGAGAACTTATTCTGGCAAACCTCTACGAGTCTCTCTGTGAAGGGGTGACTCGATTGAGGAACTCAAAAGATGACTCTGGTTCCCTGAATCTTACTGGCCCTCTCTGGCTCTTTCAATTGTGGCTAAATTCCACCTTTGAGCCCTCGTTTCCCAGGAAAGGGAAGGTTAATGAAGAATCAGAAGAAACAAGGCTCAGGAACACATAAGGTGTTCAACTGGCGAAGCTTATGCTTAGTGACAAGGCATAACTCTAAAAGAGGCTTTCTCCATCTTCTTGATGATGTTTGCCCTTTAGTATGACTTTACACCATCTATGGCTCCTTTTATGGAGAGGAAGTGTGGGCCTAGATGGTTCACTAGGGCTTTCCCCAACTTCCCCACAAGGAAGTTGCATTTGGACTCTATTTCAATCTGGGAAGCCTTTTTAATTCCCATGTTCTTTGTTTATAGGCTGGATGGTGGAAAACCTGATACATCCCTCATTGCTTCTTTACACCATCTATGGCTCCTTTTATGGAGAGGAAGTGTGGGCCTAGATGGTTCACTAGGGCTTTCCGCAACTCCCCCACAAGGAATCTGCATTTGGACTCTATTTCAATTTGGGAAGCCTTTTTAATTCCCAGGTTCTTTGTTTACAGGCTGAATGGTGGAAAACATGATACATACCTCATTGCTTCTTTACACCATCTATGGCTCCTTTTATGGAGAGGAAGTGTGGGTCTAGATGGTTCACTAGGGCTTTTCCCAACCCCCCCACAAGGAAGCTGCATTTGGACTCTATTTCAATCTAGGAAGCCTTTTTAATTCCCAGGTTCTTTGTTTACAGGCTGAATGGTGGAAAAACTGTTACAACCCTCATTGCTTATCAACCTAATTTGGTGTCCCGACAATTTGGGTTAGGTCAGAGTTTCCCTAGATGCCTTTACAATAAAAAAGGCCAAGTCCTCTTTCCCAACAACCTGTTCGACGAAGTCAAAGATGACCAGATCCTTTCCAAATGGGCATCCCAGAAGGAAGTGTTGTCTCCGGTCTTCTTTCACCCGTCGATACAGCGCACCCATCTTCTCAATAATTGGTGGTGCCAATATTACACACCTAAATTATGATTTTGGGTCTGGTTATGGTTCCTTGAGTGAGGTTAACCAACCTATGTTTATGGCAGTTGTCCATCCTCAAGCAGTCAAAGCCTCTCCACACTCTCCGACCAAAACTAAAACCCAACAATCTCATACTGCTGATTCGGAGTGTGAGTGTGAGATTATCTCTAGAAAAGATCTTGATGGCCAGACTATCAGGCTAGTTAAGGAGATAGACATAGATTTTTCTACCGAAGGAGAATAAAGTGGAAAACAATCTGAAGGTCTTGCCCCCTCTAGCCCCAAAAATAAAGAACCAAAGGTTGACGATAATCCCCCGGCTACTGCCCAAGGCCCATACATAATTGACCTTGAGAAAGAGGATGAAGAAGAGGAGAAGGATGTTAATGTTGAAGGCAAAGGGGAAACTGATAAAGAAATAGTGCCTGAAAAGACTCCACAACCCTTGCCTGAAAGGAACCTCCAACTTTCGACTCCTGTGGCTGGGGACAGACTGGCAACACTGAAGTGGTCGAATCCCCAAGAGTATGCCAGGATAAAACTTGGCCAGAGTTCTTGTTTCTCTGCAAACGACACTCCATTGGCTCCTGGGGCTTCTGCTCCAAATGATTTCGTTGGTTCTATCCTCAAGAAGATCAAAGACAAATTCTTCAAGAGGGACGTTCGTACTACCTTGGAAGCTGATCCCACTGCACGCCTCTGGCTGAAGGATAATCTGCAGATGCTGGATCTCTCAACTATTGATCCTAAAATTTATGCGTCCCTTATGGAGCTAAGTGATCTGGTGAATCTGATGTCTGATGATCTGAAATTAGCCCCAAAGGTTGATGATGTCATTCAGAAGGTTGGACCCCAGAGCATGAATACATGGGAGCTAGCAAGGGAGGTAGAAGCTAGAGTCGAAAAGCTTGATTTCCAGAAGTCCAAAAGGGAAAAGCAAATTGCTGCAAATAATATAACCATTGGAGTCTGGGAACAAGAGCTTAAGGAGCTATAGAAAAATATTGTTGATGCTAAGCAGGAAAATTCTGAGTTGAGTCAAGCTGGCAGCACTGAGCTAGATGTTGGGTTAAATAACACATTTGACCTTATCGATGCAGCCGAGACTCTCGACAAGAAACTTTCCACAGCCAATCTTGACAAGTCCTTTTGTGAAAATCGTCTACTAATCACCCAACATAATTTCCTCCAACTGCAATCCAAGCTTCCTTTTTATCCTTTCGACAGTCTTCCAGCTTTATTTATTTATTTTATCATCATTTTTGTTGAACTTTTTGTAGCCATTATGTAATGACAATTTGGGCATGTTTGCCCCTTTAATTTTTATGCTCTTTATTACCTTTTGACTTGCATTATAACTCTGATTTCGTATAAGTAATAAGTTAATGTGGCCGTCAAAACAACCTTTAAGTCAGATAGGTTCTAACTTAAATTCAAATTAAAATGTTTTAATGTCTTAACTTTACTGTTGACGGCGGTGTTCCATCTTTTTTATGCCTCATTATTACATGCCACATTTTCCAATTCAAGGCAGCAACCAAAACATCTTTCTTAAATGTCATTTTCAAGGAAGGATTCACGCGCCCTTTTATTGCCTCTTATTTGGCCAATTAGCATGAAATTTCTTTCCTTATAAATATCACTTCTATTTACTCCATTATCTTCATCACATCATCATGGAGAATTCTGAAAAGAAAGTTGATGGCACTCCTTCGCACAAGCAAGGCAAGAGAACCAAAAAGAAGAGAAGTCATTCTCCAGGTACGTGAGTGGTTACCCGCTCCATGGATAAAGGGATAAAAACCACTCCTCCCAACAAGGATCCTCCCAAGAATCAACTTCCAGATATTGATGAAGAAGCTGATGCAAATTGGATGGATTATCTCAACTACATCACTTTGGAGGACTTAGAAGACTAGACATTTATTTTTTGGTTCTTAAACCATTTATCCAGGCTTCTGTACTTTTAGGCCTTTTGTGGCCCTTCTTTAAATCAATGAAAATTTTATTTTCCTATATGAATCTCTTGCAGTATTGGTCTATATCTTTTCAAATATTTTCCATTTACTTTAAAAACTCTTAAGTCAGCTTCAATCTCATGAATTTCATAAGCATTGTTACTGAATACTTTGGTGATTTGGAAAGGGCCTTCCCATTTAGGTGATCATTTCCTTAAAGATTTGTTCTTTCGATCCATGGGTAATATGACTTTCCACACTAATTCACGAACTAAAAAGGTTTTTAATTTACCCTTTTTTTATAGGATTTCACTACCTTCCTCTTTTGCCTTTCTAATAATTGTAAGGCATGAAGTCTCTCTTCGTCTAAATCAAGCAGTTTGTCTATCATCATTGTAACCACCCCAAATTTGCCCTCACTTTTCCTCACACCATGGCTTGTGATCTTTCATTTTTACATTTACATAAGCATTACACCTCACTGCATAGGTTCATTTCATCTGCATCTAGGGTTTGTGATCTGAGCAGTCCAAGAAGTGATTTGAGGCACTCCAATGGTCTTGAAGCTTTCCAAGAGGGTCCATTTGTGTTTCATGATCATAATATGCTCCCCAAAGTTCATGAAAGTCAAGAGATCACAAAGAATGGCAAAGGCATAGAGGCAGAGCTAGGGTTTTCCTACACATATGACCTAAAATTAGGGTTTTGGTTTCAGAGGCCTTAATCCTAAATTTTTTGGTCATTCTTGTTTCTAATGGTCTTAATATATTATAAGGATCATGTGTACCAAATTTGATGAAGAAATTCACTGTGGAAGTCATCTGATTATTGGATAACTTCTTGAGCAAGTAAAGTCAAAATCAGGGCATCTGAGGCCTCCAACAAGGGTACCAAAGGGTCATCATCATCATTTTGAGGTTCTATGATCTTTATTTGATCTTATAAATGTTTGGAAGTTCACAAAGTTGAAGAATTTTGAGCCAAATGCAAACTTGCTATTTTTGGAAATGACTTGTAGTGGAAACTTTCCATTTTGGGAAAGATTTTCAACCTATTCTTTCATGACCAAAAATGCTTCAAATGAAAAATTATTGGGCATGAAAGTTGTAGATTATGTCTTCCCATTTTCAAAAAGTACTAGAACATGTCCTGATTCATCCTAGAACTCAAGATATGGCCTTCCAAAGTTGGCAAAAATCCTAGAATTTTCAAGTTCGTGCCAAAGAAGATTTTTTGCAAATTCAAGTTTCAAGCCATTTCATGACCTCTAATTGATTTTTAAACATCATACAAAGATAATGCAATGCATTTGAACCAAAATTGTGCCTTGGATTGCAAAATTCATCAAGACATTTTCACAAAATTCTCAAAGAGGTAAAGTTGCAAAAACCTTGGAAACCTTTCATCCACTTGTGCCAGCTCATGTAATATGATCCTATGACCATCCTTGATGCAAGATGAGGCCAAGACACCCCTTTGAGCAGCTCTTACCAGTGCCATACCTCCAAGTACACAAAATTGACTTTTTTGCAACTTGCCCATACCAATCACACTAGGCCACACTGTCGCTCCCACTAAAAGACATCGGGTCAGATAGGGTACAGACACGAACGGTCGGCGAAAGGAGAAATGAAGGTGAAGTGAAAAGAGTCTCCAGTTAGGCATTTTTATCCCGAAGGAAAGGTAATGTTGCATAAACCTAGAAAAAGATATGGATAAGACGGTCGCGAACCAGAGAAACTGAGAAAGGGGGTTGGTTACAACTAGGAAGGTATTAGCACCCAGATTGTCCATCGTACTCGACGGGATCCACACTTAAAAGATTTGTGTTTAAAGGGGTAGTGTCTGTGTTATTTGTGTGCAAAAGCTGAAAAAGGAATATACAAGTGTCAGTGCAAGAAAGTGAAGTGAGGTGCTTAGGAATGAGGCTTAAAGGAGAATGCTGAAAGAGGGGGAAGACACAAAGACTTTTGTTCGATAACTGTTAAGTTATGCCTACGTATCCTCTTGTGCAATGAGGAAGTCAGAACACTGTAGTTCGACTCAAAGAGACTGAAAAAAGAAATGACTGATGAACTGGTTGCTTGTCTATGCTCAAGTGTATGACTCGTCTGGCTCGAGTGCTAACTGTCTTGCATTATACAGAAGAAGCATGTTCTCGTTTGTGAGTGAAGATGATGAGAAAAGAATCCCGAAGGAGACGATTATTGTTTGTTTTTGTGTTTTCAATCTTTTTTGCTTTTTTTGTGTTTGTCATAAGTTAATGAGCTTAAGCCTAAACCAAGGGTTAGTAAACTCATTATATCCTCCCTCTGATTAGGGATAATGAGAATACCTTAAGTATGAGATAAACACCTCAAACTTAATTACCATGATGATGTAGGATTAAGATCATTAACCTACTTGTGATTATTTAGATGTTTTTGGTGTTTTTGTTTAGTGTTGAGTAATGAGTTTAAGCCATAATCAATGACTAGTGAACCCATTACACCATCCTAATAGAAGGATAATAGATGAGCACACTTAAGCTGAGGAAGATACCTCAACTTAATCCATGATTAGGGATTAACCTCATGACAAAACAAGCCTTTATTAAAGTGGATTTTAATTGAGGGTGAGATTAAGAAGTGAATTTTATGAGTTGTAAGACAACTTGAGGAGGACTTGTCCATTAACACTAGGGTTAGTCCTTCTTAACCAATAAAGGAAGAATTAGAACCCTAATGCAAGGCCCAAGTTACAAGCTATTGTCTTAGTGATTATTAAGATGGATTGATTAAGAGGTTTAAACAAATTAAGGGTTTAACACTTAGGATTAAAGTTATACACTCCATCCTAAGAGAAGGATGTAGGCATAACCCTAATCACAAAGTCTTAAAACCTTAAAGGTTTAGTCTCTGATTATGAGATGAGATGAGAGACACAAAGAAGACACAAAGGTAAAATCTAAAGGGGGACTAATCAAAACCCATATTATTGTCATGCTTGGATGTTCCTATGGTTTGTAAGAATTGCAAGAGATCTTCAGAGAAGCCACCAATGGAAGAAGCAGATGAAAGGAGGAGAAGCAGAAGAAAACAAGTTACTTACTTCACTGAAGAAGATAAGTAACTTGGAGAAAGAAAGTGAATGATGAACATGAATGAGAAATCTCACTCTAAGGCAAAGAAAAAATGCAGCAATGATGCATAAGATGGATGAGAAGAGAAATGAGAAGTGAAGGCAAATTCACTTCTCAAATTACTTACCACCTGAAAATGTTAGCATAAAGAAAGGAATGAAATGAAAATGAAATGTATGCTAAGATGCAAACCAAAACCAGAAGCATATACATGATTCAAATGATGCCATGAGATGATGCAAAAGCATGTCAAGTGCTATGAATGTTCATACAAGAGATGAGAATGCAAATGAAGCATACTTTGAAGTTTGAAAGCACATGAAAGTTTATGAAATAAAATGAATGCACATCATGGAAAATGGATGAAGAAATGATCAAGCATGATTCTAATATGTCCTAATGTGTCTAAGATGACATGTGAATGCATGAAATGTCATGGCAAGTTCATGAATGGATGCATATGCAAGATGTATGCAAATGATCATGAGAAATTAGGGTTTTAAAGCAACATGAGATGCAAAAGTCAAAAACAGAAGTAGATCATAAGATAAAAAATTGCAAATGAACTCAAAGGAACCCTAACCCCATATGATATCACACCCCAAAGGAGAATGTCTAACTCTTAACCTAAAGAAAGTTGTGATTTTTCTAAGTTATCTAGGGTTTTAAGGTACCTTAAGAGGGAAAATGAAAATCAAATGGAAAATGCAAGGTAAATTTGTGACAAAAATATGCTAGACACTACATGCAATATGAAGATCAATCCAAAAGGAACCAATGTAAAACCCTTCATGGTTAGGCAGAAAAGAATTCTTGAAGTTAGGGTTCAAAAATGGGATTTTTATGAACCCTAAATTCAAGAAAAATGTCAAAGTTGAATCAAAACCAAAAAATAAATTTGTATGAGTGGTTTGACAATGTTTCTAAATGTCCTAAGATGCAATGTGAATTTTTTTGGAATTTTTAGAAACCTAAATGGTATTTTAATTAATTAATTTCCATTAATTAATTAAAATAAACATTTAAATATTTTTAAAATGATTTTTTAATGCAAAAAATAAAAATAAAAATTTGTTTGGGTGAAAAAAAATATTTAAATTAAAAATGCAGAAGGAAAATATTTTTGGAAATTTTTAAGTATTTTAAATTAATTATACAAAACAAATGCAATAAAATGAATTAAAAATGAATTTTAATAAAAGTCAGTTGATCCAAAGGATCAGATTCAAAGTTGAGGTTGGAGGGAAGACCACGCGCGCATCTCAACGACCAAAATTCAAACTGAATAAAACCTAATTAATTAATTAATCCTGATTTAAACTTAATGAACTAAACTGAACCATCCACTGCCTAACCCTAATCACCATCCAACGACCCAAATTCAAACTTAGCCCTAAACACGTCATTAACCCTAATCTTTTTCAGGTGGCCGGAGAAGACTTCCGGTCGTCTTCTCCGACGAGACCTTCAACCCAACTTCTTCCCTAGGCCATTTCTGGAGCTCTAAAGCTCCAGATCAACTCCTCTCACCTTCCTAAACAAGAATCCACCCTCAAAATTAATTTTTCATGGCTGAAACTCAAGATTCGAAGAAGAACATAAAAATGGTGAAACTTTCAGACAATCAGTACATGCTCATTTCGCAACCATTTTCAAAAATAAACATATCATGGTGATCAGCAAAGCATAAAGAACAATCTAAGAACTTAAAATAGCATTTCTGGAAAATTTGTTCTTGAGGTTACCTGAAGTAGAGCTTTCTCAATCTGAGCTGTTTGGCCTCCTCTTTGGTTCAAAACGACTCCAATGATCCTCCTGATGATACTTTGATGCTTGGAGGAAGTTTATAATGGCTGGTTTGAGGGCTTGCAACTCAACTGGCCAAAAATCGTATTTTGGTTTTGGGGGTGTTTTGGCTGCAATGAAGGGTGGGAAATGATCCTCTTGTGTTGCTGAGTTGATTGATGAAAAAAGTTTGGAGTTTGAATGTGTGAGCAGAGTGTTTCGAAAGCTTTTGCTTTTGGGGTGATTTTTGAGAGCTTGATGATTCTGAGCATTCAGGCTGGCTTGTGTTGTGTTATGGCTTGAATTTGATCTACATAACAATGTTTGATAGGTCAGAAGAGTTGTTGTGGACTGTGGTGATTGGTATGGGCAAGTTGCCAAAATGTCAACATGACTTGTACTTGAGGTATGGGCTGGTTTTGCAGTTGGCTTTTGGCTTGTCCTGGCTTAGCAGAGATCAAGGAGAGCCATGGAATTGGTTTTGTAGTGATTCAGCAAGTGGAAGCATGGTTGTGTATCATTTTGCAATTTTCATGAAGTTTGGCCCCTTTGTGATTTCTTGATGGGAAAGGCATTAAATGAGATGGTTCTTTGGGAAATTCTAATTTTTAGGTAATGTAATATGTTGGTATGATGCATAGAAGTGTATTAGAGGTCACAAAATGGCTTGGCAAGTGGTTTTGCAAAAGTCCCTCTTTGGTGTATTCTTGAAAATTAAAGGATTTTTGCCAACTTTGAAATTCCATAACTTGAGTTCCATAATGAATTAGAACTTATTCTTGTACTTTTTGAAAAGGGAATGATCCAATCTACAACTTTCATGACCAACAATTTTTCATTTGAAGCATTTTTGGTTGAGAAAGAGGAGGTTGAAAAACTTTCCCAAAATGGAAAGTTTCTATTACAAGTCATTTCCATTTTTGGCAACTTTTGGTTTAGCTCAATTTTCTTCAATTTTGTGAACTTCCAAGCACTTATATGATCAAATAAAGATAATATAACTTCAATTTGATGAAAAATCCACTTTGGTTCCATTGTTGGAGGTCTCAGATGCCCTGATTTTGCTCTGACTTGCTCAAGAAGTTACCTAGTGAACAGATGACTTCCACAATGAATTTCTTCATCAAACTTGGTACACATGATCCTTATAACATATTGAGACTATTAGAAACAATAATGACCAAAAAATTTGGAGTTATGGCCTCTGAAACCAAAACCCTAATTTCAGGTCATCTGTGTAGTGAAACCCTAGCTCTGCTTCCATGCTTTCCAAGTTCTTGTGATTTTTTGACTTCCTTGATCTTTGAGGGATATAATATGATGATTGAACATACATGGACCCTTTTGTAATGATTGGAGGCCTTTGGAGTGGCTCAGATGGATCCTTGGATTGCTCAGATCACAAACCCTAGATGCAGATGAACTTGAACTATGCAGATGAAACAAAAATGCAATTTGAGATGATATGCTTAAACTAATGCAAAGATGAAAGATCACAAGCCATGGTGTGAAATTAGTGTGGGAAAATTTGGGGTGTTTACAGCTTCCCCTATTCAAGCATGAGTTAGCTGTGCAGGATGTAAGCGAAGAGCTTAACAGACAAACAAGATAACTTGTGGTTGAATACCAAAGACAATCCAAAATATGCACTCACTGGGGAGAAGAAGAAAAGGGATATAAATTGTAAAAGGCAGTATAACATGATTATTAAAAATCGGGCGATGGAAGATGACCATCGAGCAGAGGACGACTGCTGGGGATAAATCGGTAAATAAAGCAATGACGGGGACGGCCGACAAGCTGAGGAAAGGTAAAGATACCATGATGGGGACGACCATCAGGTAAGGAAATGAGATTCTCTGGGGATTAAATTAAAGGCAATGATGAGGACGACCATCAGGTTTGCAAAGTAAAGTAAACAATGACGGGGACGGCCATCGGTTTAAAGGATAAATGAAATAATGATGAGGGACGGTCATCAAAGGTGAAGGACAATCACCTAGCAGGGGACGGCTGCTCTTTATCACGACATAGGACGAATGTCGGATAGAAAAGGTCAACGATGGGGACGGCCATCGGATAAGCATGATGAAGGACGATCATCAAGAGGTGAAGGACGATCAACTAGCAGGGTACGGCTGCTCCCGGGGTTTATCATGACATAGGACAAATGTCAGATAACAAGATCAACGATGGGGACGGCCATCGGATAAAATGATGAAGGACGATCATCAAGAAGGTGAAGGACGATCACCTAGCAGGGGATGGCTGCTAAATATCACGACATATGACGAATGTCAGACAAGAAAGGGTTCCAATAATGGAGACTCCGCTGGGGAAAGGGATGAGGGACGATCATCCATAGGTGAAGGACGATCACCTGGCAGTGTACGGCTGCCGAAAGTATCACGACATAGGACAAATGTTAGATAGAAGAAAAGTTGTTCTACTGGGGAATGGTAAACACGGACGAATGCTTACGCTTTTCAAAAATAAAAGGTATAAGTGTTTTGACGTTGTGTATAGATTAAAGATGCGGACGAGCATCCTTAAGACTATGATACGGACGAGTATCGATAGAAACAAACGCTGACGCGTGTTCAGAGATGATGATACGGATGAGTACCAACTGGTTAACAAAGAACACGGACGAGTGTCGAATCTGTGGGGAAATGAATATGTATACAAGATATGGACGAGTATCTGTATAAGTATGAGTGAATATTATGAAGTATGAGCAAGACACGGACGAGTGTTCAACTTGCTGGGAAAAGGTTGGTTTGACACGAACGGGTGTCAAAAGAGAAAGTGTATAAGTTATGAACAATCATTTGTATCGGAAAGTGCAAAGGGGACGCTTTGGCTTTTATTTGCAAGAGATGTGAGTCTTTATATATATTTCCGATGAGGTACTGTTGGTATTTACAGGTGACTGGTTCGAACCTGACTTGTGATCATGCAAATGTTTAATTTTTGTCGTAATGCTCCGTATTAGACGGAATGCTACGCTTTGTGGGGAAAATGATGTGAATGCTATGATTATGCAAAAAGAAACCGGTCCGGGATACGAATCCCGCTACTGTGAAGACCTCTGGCTGATCTGCTTGGAGGGATATCCCAGCTGGGGATGAGATCATTGGTAGATCTCACAAAACATATGGTTCTGCTTGGGGAACTAAATCACTGATAGATCTATCCGGTAAGGAGATATCCCAACTGGGGATGAAGGAGCTTCTGTCACTTTGTTGTGTGAGAAATTCAGGCGTTGCTCTTATGGGAGAGGCTGAAACTCTGTGGGGAGATGGTTCTGTCATCTTAGAGAGACCTAGCACTCTGTTTGGGGGAGGAAAGATCATTGATTGATCTTCCTAAAGATACCTGTGGGGATCCCGACTGAGGATGAGGATGCTTTGCCAACTCTGTTGGGGGAAAAGCATTTCAGATGCTGTTTGGGAGAAGATGTGATGGGGAAGTGATGATGGGTGTGACCCATGCTACATATCTGAATACCTGCAATCCTGTTAAGACAAAGAAACGCACAAGTGTCCCGAGGTATCCCTTATCGGATTCCGTCATAAGAGTTAGATATTCCAGAGAGTAAATGTATTTCCTGCAAGTATTTATTAATAATGGCACACTTGTTTTTATGCAAATATTATATCATGGATATTGGACATCTTGAAAACGAAACAAAAATGTATGAAACGAGGTGTGATTGAAAATCTGATTTTATTAATCTGGGTGCCCTGAATTGGCGAATACAGTCAAAGAAACAGATCCCCTGAAATGAGAAGATTGTTACAAATTGGGAAAAGTAAAAGTGCTGGCAATGTTGATGATGCTCTAGTGAGCTTCCTTTGCTATGACCCGTATGACCTTGACGTTCTTCTCATCTTGCTTTCTGAAGAAGGTTGATTCTGACCGATGCTTTATCTCTTCGAAGTTTGTCGTGCTGTAAGTGATACAGACGAATTCAGAATGCAGTTATTCGCTTATTCCCTTATTTTGCGTGGATCGCCCTTTCGGGTTTTCAATCCACCGGGATACCCATTTTTGCCTGAGTTGTCCAATACGGCTTTTCAACTCAGCGGGTGTACACTTTTCTTAATTTTCCCTTATTTTTGCCCGAGTCTTTTATTCTATTTTTGACTCGCCGGGATGCCCTATTTTTGCCTAGACTTACATTCTGTTTTTATGTCCAGCGGGTCATTTTATGCGAAGTATTTTTTAACTGCATCTGAATTCACAGGGGATAAGAAATCTTCACCATCCATAGTAGTGAGCATCAGTGCTCCACCAGAGAAAACCTTCTTTACTATGAACGAACCATCGTAATTTGGAGTCCACTTGCCCTTGTGGTTTGTATAAGGAGGAAGAAGTCTTTTCAGCACAAGATCTCCCACTTGGTATTCCCGAAGCCTGACCTTCTGATCAAAGGTTTTCTTCATTCTTTTCTGATATAACTGCCCATGACAGATAGCAGCTAATCTCTTTTCTTCGATCAGATTCAATTGATTGTACCGAGAACGGACCCATTCTGCTTCATTCAACTTTACATCCATCAGTACCTGTAAGGAAGGTAATTCAACTTCGACAAGTAGGACAGCTTCCATACCATACACAAGTTGATAAGGTGTTGCCCCAGTAGACGTTCTGATTGAGGTATGATACCCATGCAAGGCAAATGGTTGCATTTCATGCCAGTCTTTGTAAGTAATCACCATCTTTTGTACAATCTTCTTGATATTTTTGTTAGCTGCCTCAATAGCGCCATTCATCTTTGGCCTGTAAGGAGAAGAGTTGTGATGTTGGAACTGAAGTCCCGACACAGTTCTGCCATCATTTTTTTGTTCAAATTGGAACCATTATCAGTAATGATTCGCTCGGGTACTCCATATCGACAGATGATGTCTCTTTTCAGGAATCTGACTACCACTTGTCTAGTGACGTTTGCATATGAAGCTGCTTCGACCCATTTAGTGAAGTAGTCAATGGCTACTAGGATGAACCTGTGGCAATTTGAAGCAGTCGGTTCAATCTTTCCAATCATGTCAATGCCCCACATAGCAAAGGGCCAAGGTGAAGACATTACATTCAAAGGATTCGGAGGCACATGCACTTTATCTGTATAGATCTGGCATTTGTGGCATTTTCTGGCGTAGGCACAACAGTCTGCATCCATTGTGATCCAGTAGTAACCTGATCTTAACAACTTCTTAGCCATTTCATGTCCTCCAGCATGGGTACCGAAAGATCCTTCATGCACCTCGTGTATCAGCAATTCCGCTTCTTTCTTGTCAACACACCTGAGAAGAACCATGTCAAAGTTTCTCTTGTATGATGAACCATCAGCATTCAGGAAGAAATTACCAGCTAGTCTTCTCAATGTCTTCTTATCATTAGATGATGCCCCAGGTGGGTATGTCTGATCCTCTAAGAAGCATTTGATGTCATGGAACCAAGGCTTGTCATCTTTAGCAATGTCCACAGAGAATACGTATGCTGGTCGGTCAAGTCTGGATACCGAAATCCGAGGCACGCAATTGAGAGTCTGAACCTTGATCATGGAGGAAATGGTAGCTAGAGAATCTGCGAACTGGTTTTCGTCTCGAGGGATGTACTCGAGTTTGAATGTTGTAAAGAAAGTCAATAATCTCCTCGTATAGTCACGGTATGGAATCAAATGCTCTTGGTGAGTGTACCATTTGTCGTTGGTTTGATTGATTACCAAAATTGAATCTCCGAATACAGCTAAAGTCTTGATCCTGAGGTCAATGGCTTCCTCAAGACCCATGATACAGGCTTCGTATTCAGCTTCGTTGTTAGTGCATGCAAAGGTGAGTTTTTCCGAGAAAGGCATATGAACTCCTTTTGGTGTAATGAGCACTGCACCAACTCCGCGACCATTCATATTGACAGCCCCGTCAAACATCATTGTCCATTCTTCTTCTGGGTCAGGCCCTTCAGTGTGAACAGGTGTTACACCCCAAAATTTTCCCTCACCTAGTGTCGTACCCTAAATTTTGATCCGAGATTTTTTTTCTTCTTATAACCTAAAAAAAGTCAAAGAAAGACTCTTTTGGCTTTTTAGGCATAATTTATTAATTTTGGGGGTTCTTTATAAAATAGGAGGTATAGTCATTTAATTTATAAAAAAAAATGGTATTGTCAAAGTTTTATTAAGTTTGTTATATAGTTTGAAAAAAGAGTAAATATAAAATGGGGTTTGTTATGTATATGGAAGATGTATCTTGAACCTAATAATTACTTGTTAGGTTATTATGATAGATAAAAATTTAATTTATATAAAAATAGGGTTAGAGTTCTCTTATTTATTTATTAAAAAAGGGAATATCTTAGAAAACTTAATTATTATTTAGTTTTATAAAAAATATATATGAAACTATTGATAAAAAGAGGATACATTTTATTTTATTTTTTGGGGTCTTTTGTTTTAAAATAATTTTGTATGCACTTTTGCTAAAAATAATATAAAATTAAAAAAAGAAAATTTGTTTCAATTTTAATAAATAACAAATCTCATATAGTAAATCATATCATTTTATATTCTATATATAAAATTTGTCTTAATTCCAAATTAAGTTCTTTCCGTTTTCACAATTTGTCTTAACTTAGATCAAATTTTTGGAGATAGAAACATCACAAATTTACTCATTTATTTACTAATTGATTTTTTTTAATAACTCTTATGAACTAAGAAAAATTATTAAGAAAAATAATAACTCCAGCATAAGTATACGACACATAGTGTCAATTAATTCTCACTACTATTAAAAAAAAAAAATCTTAATTATTCCTCAATAATTAACAATGATTTAAAACTTGATTCTTAGGAAAATTAATAACCTCACCAATTTCATTCTCTAAACTCTTGAACTTGTCTTTTCTACAACATTTATATATTCATTTTATTTAATCATGTTGCTTAGTGAAATTTTAAAATCTAATCATATTATAAATCAAGATCTGTATTTTTAAATTAAATTATGGTATAGAAATATTACTTTTAAATTTAATCTTTGAAAATTTAGTTGGTACTTTTTATTCTTATCCCATACATTCAAAAATCAAATCAAATCTCTTTGCTCTTTATTTACAATGCTATTTCTAAAAAAATAAAAAGCAGCAAATATTTTTTCTCTGATTGAAATTTAAGTATTTTGGTTAAGGTTATGATTTCTTTATCATTGACATTAATTTATTTAAACTCTAAATTAGTATTATTTTGACCTAAAAAAAATATTAAATATTTTTCTTCTCAGTGTCATAATTAAGTTAGATAATATTCATATCAATTATCATTCAAATTAAGAAATTTCCTAATTAGTTCAATCACCTTTAATTGTCTTTGGTCTAATTTATCTATAAATATTATTCGTTTTTACACACTGAGGGAACCGACAATACACATAAAAAAACCCCTAAAAAAGTTGTTGTTCTTCGCATCGAAGAACAACAACATCTAAACCCTAAAACTCCTACCGACTTTTATCAAGGACAAAGGGTGAAGATCATATAAGGAGACAAAAATCAGAATTGGTGTCTTGGGGATCAAGGATTGAGACCGGTGACGGGAAAAAAGTAAGGAGCTCAAATAAATTATTTTGTCACCGGGATAAACCTCGACCCCATAGGTTAGTTTTCTTTTACCACTAATATTTATAATCAGCATGTTGTTGTATGATATTGTGACTGATGCTTATATTTAAATTGGATTGTTCGATATTGTGGTGAGGCTTGATACTTAAATTAGATTATTATGGGGAAATATTGTTTAATTGGATGAACAGTATTTTTAAATTCAAACCATTAACTTTTTTCTTAATTCATTAGTCATTGTACACTATACTTACTTACGTAAGTAGGGTTTGTGACCATTCAGGTCTAAATTTCTATAAAAAATATATATATTATTAAAATTAAGAAAATACTATCTAATTATTAATTCTTAATTCTTAATTATTCGGGAAGTTTTATAAAGAACTTAAAGTATATAGGGTTTTACTAATTACTAAGTGGAAATCACCATAAGTCATAATTCTAGGCAAATATACTTTAAGCCTATTATTAGAAAATACATATATTGTTTTAAATTAAAAGCCAGTATAAATCAAATTTTTACATAAACTATATCAACCACACAAGTTTTTTTATTGTACAATACAATCTTATTAACAGTGAAGCAAAAAGCGCATAAATGGAATTTATTTAGTCATTTAATATACTTCTGGATTAGTTTAATTTTTGGAATATATTTAATAATTAGGGATCAAGTATTAATGTGCATTTGGAATTTTGGACTTAATAAATTAATATAATATTAATTTTAGGGATCAAGAAATAAATTAATATTAATTTTAAGAATTGACTTATTAGTTTAAATATTAATCTATTTAAGGGAAAATTATTTGATTGTAATATTAATAATTTGAGGTTAGTAAAATATTTAAGGTTAAAGTGATAATATTAATTTGGTTTTTTTCATAATTAATTAAATTGGGTTTAGTTTATAACGTGGGGGTTTTATTATAATCTATTATAAAATATGAGATTATTTGATTTTTTTTTCTATAAACAAAAATGGGGGTTACTGTAGTTTTCTATAAATTGAAATTTATTTACTTGGTTAATTTATAATTTGGGTAATTAATAAATTTGGATTTATTATAATAATAAATTATTTGGGATTTGTTTTCTTAAACTATTTATTTACTTTGATTGAGATTTAAATTGGGATTATATGGTTAGGGATATAATTAGGATAATATTTAGGGTTTAATTGATATAATAAAGGGGATTAAAATATAAAAAAGATAATTAGGGATTATTTGATTAATTAAGATGTTACTTTTAGGGTTGGATTTAATAATTAAGAATGAAAGGATTAATATATCTATGGTTAGCATTTAGGGATTAATAATAAATAAAATTAACTATTATTTTAGATTTAATATAAGTTTAAGGGTTAATAGGATCAATTTGATATTTTATTAAAATTTTGGACTTTCATGATTTATTTAATAAATTTAAAATATTTACAATTTTGGGATTCAACTATAAATTTGTAGTATTATATTTGATTTTGTGTTTATAAATTGGGATTTGTTTATACATTTTGGGTTTAATTTATATTTTGGGGTTATTGTAATAAAGGGGTTTATTTATATAAATTTGGGATTATTTTCTATTTTGGATTTACTTATAATTTTGGGATTTATCTAATTTATTTTTACAATGTGGGTTTATAATTTTGGATTTATAAAATTAAATGTGAATCTATATTTATTTTATAAATTATAATTTATAATTAATATGTTTGGTTGGAGGATTATTATAATCTATTTATTTTATAATTATCAAATTCGGGATTTATTGTCATTTAATTTATTTTTTATATTTAAAATAATAAAGGGTTATTTATTTTTATATGAATTGGGATTTGTTTATAACGGTATAATTTACTTGAAAAAAATGGATTAATTAAAATTTAATTTATTCTTTTTAAAGGGATATATATGGGGTTTCATAAAGAATATTAATAGGATTTTAAGAAGAAGATTTAAGGGGTTTTACAATGGAATTTAGGGGTTTTACTTGGGATTTAAGGAATTATTTAAGGGGTAGTGAGGATTAGGAATATGGTTTAGGGGCAGAAGGAATTGAACTACGACGCTCTGATCCCTCTTTTGAGGGTACGTAGGCATAGGGTTTTTGAACAAAAACCCTAGCGAGTACAAAAAGGGATAAATTAGGGTTTTGAATTTATTATTTATTTTTGACTTTTTTAAGAACAAACAAAAGATACCCTAGAAACCTAAAAAGGATCCTATTGGATACAATAGAAGTGAGGGGTGCCTAACACCTTCCTCTCACTTAACTGACTTCCGAACTTAAGGTCTCTACCCTAGGGATTTAGGTTTATCACTATTTTTTCACCTACAAATGTGATGGCGACTCTTAATTTTTAAGCCGGCCGCGACACCTAGATAATAAATTGTGTACTAAGGTGTCCAAAGAGGTTCACAAGATTCACAAGGTTCACAATTAGTCAGCAAGTTTGACAATCCCCTCAGACAATGCATCCTCCTAAGCAATGCATCTTAAACTAGGGTTTTGGATTTCATCATGCTAAATGGATTTCCAAGGCTTAAAGTGAGCTTCATAGCATCCTATATGTCTTCAAGAATCCCAATGACAAGTTTCAAGGCTTTCCCAAAAGGTTTGCTTAGTCAAATGAACAGATAGGCTAAAATCAGTCAAAGTAGTCAAAAAGTCAAACTGAGGTCATCTGTGGTCAAACCAAAGTCAAACTTCATGATTTTTTTCCAACATCAAGTATATGAAGTAAAATTCATCATTTGATCAAGGGTTGATCATGATTCATCAAGAAGATTTCAGATCATCAAGAATTAGGAGTTTCTAAATTAGAGTTTTCATAGGAAAAGTCAACTGAACTTTGCCAATCATAACTTTCACATGCTTCATCAAAAATTTCTCATCCAAAGCTCATTTTTAAGGAAATTGAATTCCCTACAACTTTGTGTCTCACAAGCCAAACCCAAAAATGCTTCATTTGGAAGGTATGAGCTAAGACATTATAGGTCATTTTAAAAGTCAACAAAAAGTCGATATCTTCCAAAGGGCATAACTTGAGATTGGTAACAGATATTGACATGAAACCAAAGAGGTTGGTTAGAGGACTCTCTAAGATTTCCAAAATGTCCAAGAACACCTTCATAGCCTTAAAATTAATGGACTTATGTCTTTGCAAAGTTGGGAAATTTTTGAGAGGTTTATGAAGCAAATGGGACCTTAGAACCAAATTTCTCCAAATGGGCTTGTATTTTTATGACCCAATCACTACCATGACATCATGCAAGAATTAAAAATCATTTATTCAAATTTTTATTTATTTTATTTTATTTATTATGATTTTATACATTAAAAATCATTTTAAATCAAAATAAAATATAAAAGTCTCAATATTTGATATGATTTTTGTTCTAGAAAGTCATAACACCAATTAAAGATGATTGAGATCATGAAAAATCAGATCAACCAAAAATAGTAAGAAGATATCAAATTTTTTCAATATTTTGAAGCATATCTTTCTTCAATCTCAAGTTATCCAAAAGTCTAAAATAGGATGTGATTTTTTGACCTAATTAGGTTCTATTATATATGTATAACATAAAGCAATGCAAAGAAACGAAATTGGCAGCCTCTAAGACAAGAATCAAACTTCAAAAATTCATCAAAAAACTCACATTCGGATTCTTGGATAGAGACAATTTCAAGGCGTTTCAAAGGTTGCAATACGTTTATAGGTGATCATTGAAGGATTCTGGATCATTTGCAGCATCAAAAGCATTGCCATAAGCATAAACCAAATCAATGTTATCACACTTTTATGATTTTTTCGTTTTCTATTGTTTATGCATTATAAATTATGTTTGATGATTGTTTTGTGTTTGTGATAAGCTCAGGAACGTTTCTGGACAATTTAATTAGAGTTTCATGGCCAAACCGTAAGAACACCATTGTTAGGGTTCCAAGCTTCGAATTAGGGTTTCACGTTTAACCAAATATAAATGGATTCAAAGAACATGGATAGATTGTATGAATCATGAGGAATTCATTGGCATAGTTAATTTGATGAAATTGTACTTATTGGTTGATGTTTGAAATTCGCAGGTCATGAACATGAAGGAATTCGTAGAAAAAATCGCAACTGAATTCATGTGAATTTTCGCAGGAAAATTGGGGAAGATGAAGTTCAGATGGCGTTAAAATTCAATTCAAAAAGTTGTTTTAAAATATAATGTTTGTTTATTGGTTATATGTTGAATACGCAGTGATAGCTCAGTTGGTTTGTGCGCGTGTATGTGATATTGATGGTCCTGGGTTCGAATCCCCCCAGGCCATTTTGTTTTGTTTTATTTTTCTGGATTTTTTGCAGGTTAACAATAAAACAAATTAGACTCCTGATGCTAACACCAACGCATGCTTGGCCTGGTGGTGATGTTGCTGGTCTTGTGAATGTAAAGCCTAGGGCCTGGGTTCGAGTCCCAGCCCCAAGTATGTTTTTTTCCCATTATTTTCACTATTTTTTTGATTTATTTGTTAATTAAAATTAATTCTTTAAATAATAATTTATAAAATATATGTATATATTATTTCTTTTTATAAAAACTTATATTTTTTCAATTCAAATTATTTTCTCAAAAAATCAAATTATCCATATTTATTTTATTATATGTTCATATTATTAAATATATATATATATATATATATATATATATATATATATATATATATATATATATATATATATATATATATATATATATATATATATATATATATATATATATTTTGTAAATAAATTGATTCATTTTATAAATTAATAAGTAAAACCCTAATTCTCACAATTATAACCCCAACCCTAATTTTTTCTAACCCTAACCCTAATTCTAATATTTTCTTAACTTTAGAATTTAACTTAATATTTTTGTAAATCATAATTAATTATTTATTATTTATTAATATGTATATAATTTAATTATTATTATTAAAATACTATTTTAAAATATTTAAAATACCTCCTAATATTAATTTATTTTGCTAATTTATTATTTTCTCTTTTTATTTATTTATTATTTTCTAACCATTTATATTCACTCTTATTATTATTGATTATTATTGCTTATTTATTATTATTTATCATTATTTATATTTCTCGATTATATTGTAACTATCCCAAAGCTTTGTAATAGTTTAGGTTTATATTTTTGCTTTATTTTTATTGTAAATATATTAACTATGTGGTTAGTAACTATAGGGTGTGTATAACATGTTTGTAATTAAAAATTAATTTAGAATAACTAATTTAAAAAGATAAATATTTGAACATGAACACTCACACACGTAAGTCGATCTTTGATCGCCATCTTGCACTTTCTAGGGTTACCTCTCATGTTGCCTATTTCTAAGGTCAAGTAAGGTGTCTTAAGCAAAGTCCCTTCATAAATATCATCAAGTCCTTTCAGTTTAAAAGATCAAGTCCCTTCGAGGTTGCCTACGATAAATGATCTTGTCCCTTTGAATAAAAGATGATAAGTCCCTACGAATTGCTAAAGACACCTCACAGTTGCCTATATTCAGATGTCCCTATACACGTCCCTTATCACATCCAAGGTAACGACTACCTATTCCTTAATAATAGGGCTAGTCTTACCATTGAAAGAACATATAAGAACAGTAAAGATTTCATATAGGGTAGGTTTCTCTTATTTACTTGCTCACCTTTTCAAAATACATTTTACACTTCACATTTCAAACAAATTTTCAAAACAAAGTCTTTATATACATCCATACGAGGATCATTATAAAGTACTTAGAAAATTCTTAATCATACACTACACCTTTCTCAAAACAATTTAAAGTGAGCTAAGTAACTAAGAGCCCATGGATAACCATGGATATAAAGGGTGCTAACACCTTCCCTTTGTATAACCTACCCCCGAACTCAAAATCTTTTTAAGGTCTTTCCTGTTCTTTTATGTCCTTTCCACTTGGATAAAATAAAAGTCGGTGGCGACTCTTGCTATCCGCAACATTTAACTAAAGTCAGTTCTCCCACCATGTTACAGAACTGGCGACTCTGCTGGGGATATATTAAAGAGGGGTACCCTTAGGAATTAGATCACTTTAAATTGTTTGCTTTGTTTGCTTTATATTATTTGTTGGGCTTTATGTGTGAAAGATCCTAACCCGGATCTAGTGTACCTTAGGTAAATGGCAATAGACTAAGGAAACTGTACGACGTATACCGATATGGTTGATCTGGTGGCCATAGTTAGTGTGACTTCTTGGTTGGTGCTTATGTTCCTTAAGTAAGTTGAGGATAATATGAGGTTGCCATATGTTGTCAATACACTAACTGACTTTTAGAACCTTAGTCCTCCCATCTTGGCCTTTTAGAAAGTAGTGAGATAACCGGCTTTGGTGAAGACTGAAGTTGGTTGATACTCGATGCTACACTCATTGAGATCCTAAACTTGAAGGGTTTTGGTTGGCAAGTAAGTTGCCTACTGAACAACCACCCTTGTGAAGGATCAATGATATTGAGATCCCTTAGAACCTGGTTACTTTATAGGACAGGATGAACCATCTAAACTTCAGGGGAGGGTACTTACCTTTAAACCTCATGCAAGCCTTAAAACCTAGGGCTATTGTGTGATTTGTTTGTGTGTGCCACATGTTTGTGATTGAGCATAACATCATAACATCATCATGCATCATAAGCATAACATTTTCACTAAACATTTCAAGGACCAAAGGATTTATCTTTGTTCGTTGTTGCAGGTCATGGCTTCTGCTCGTAGGAATACTATCCGGATCAACTTTGTAGGGATACCTCCTAAGCTTAAGGAATTGGTCTCTCAGGTTTCTGAAAATTCCCAATTCATCAAGAGGCATGGTCACCTACTGGATCTAGTCACTTCAGGGTTCAATGAAGACATGATGAGTGTTCTGTTTCAGTTCTTTGATCCTAAACATCATTGCTTCACATTCCCTGATTATCAGCTGGTTCCTAGAATGGAAGAGTTCTCCAAACTTTTGGGTATACCTATCCTTGATCAGAAACCCTTCACAGGCTTGGAGAAAGAGCCTAAACCTGAAGTCATTGCTACAGCCCTACATTTGAAGAAATCAGACATTGTTCTAAAAACAAGAAATGGAGTTAAGGGTATTCTTGCCAAGGTATTGATGGAGAAAGCTCAAGTGTTCCTGAAGGCTATGAGTTATGATGCTTTTGAGGAGATCTTAGCCCTATTGATCTATGGCTTAGTGTTGTTCCCCAATCCAGACCAGTTCATAGACGTACACGCCATCAACATATTTTTGACTCACAATCCAGTGCCTACTTTACTTAGAGACATCTTACATTCTCTCCATACCCGTACTACGAAGGCATGAGGAACTCTGATGTGTTGTATACCTCTATTGTCTAGGTGGTTTATTTCTCACATTCCTCGATCAGTGGTGAAGAATGAACAAGGGTTAAGGTGGTCTAAGAGAATTATGTCACTTTCACATTCAGATATTCATTGGTGTTCTAGATCTATGGAGAATGTTACTATCATTGACCGTTGTGGGGAGTTCCCTAATGTTCCACTCCTTGGCATAAGAGGGGGAATTACCTACAATCCTTCCTTAGCTCTACGTCAGTTTGGTTATGCTCAGAGTGATGGTCCTCATGACATGCTTATTTAGGGTATTGTGTTCGACTACGATAACGATCTACAAAGTTACCGTCAAAGGTTTATACGAGCATGGGGTAAAGTGAACAAGGTTGACAGCAAGACTCTGGAACCAAAGTACACTATTCCTATGGAACCTTATCTCAGATGGGTACTGTAAACACCCCAAATTTTCCCTCACCCATTCACACCATGGCTTGTGATCTTTTCATATGCATAAGTTCAATCACATCATCACATATTGCATTTTTGCTTCACTGCATTGCTTCTAAGTCATCTGCATCTAGGGTTTGTGATCTGAGCTATCCCAGAGCTATTTGAGCCACTCCAAAGGTCTTCAATCACTTCAAAGGGGTCCATGTATGTCCAAGCATCATATTATATCCCCACAAAGTCAAGAAAGTCAAAGAATCACAAGAACTGGAAAGGCATAGAAGCAGAGCCAGACTTAACTACACAGATGACCTAGAATTAGGGTTTTGGTTTCAGAGGCCATAACTCCAAATTTTTTGGTCATTCTTGTTTCTATTGGTCTCTATATGATATAAGGATCATGCATATCAAGTTTCATGAAGAAATTCCATGGGGAAGGCATCTAACCAAGAGTTGACTTCTTGAGCAAGTCAATGTAAAATCAGGGCATCTGAGGCCCCCAATGACCCAACCAAAGGGTGTTCTTCATCATTTTGAATGTGTATGATCTTTACTTGTTCATAGAAGATGTTAGAAGTTCACAAAATTGAAGAATTTCAAGCCATTTGCAAAGTTGCCTTTTTGGGAAAATGACTTGTAATGAAAACTTGCCATTTTGGGAAACTTTTTCAACCCTTTCTTTTTGGTTCAAAAATGCTTCAAATGGGAAAACTTTGGTCATGAAAGTTGTAGAATGGATCATTACCTTTTCAAAAAGTACAAGAACTCATTCTAATTCATTTTGAATCAAAAGTTATGGTTTGTCAAAGTTGGGAAAAATCACATAATTTCAAGTTATGCACCAAAGAGGCAATGTTTCAAAATCCCTTGCCAAGGAAAAATGAGACCTCAAAGTGACTTCTAATCCTTGCACAAACATAAACCAATGCCTAAAAGTCAGAATGCGTCGGGGCCGTCAGCAGTAGAGCCTGTAGCTACAGTCAGTTTAGAGGAGTTTGGGAAGTTGAAAGAAAGGAATGCTCAGCTCTCTGAAGCCCTGAAGAAGACCCTCTGGGAGAGAAATGATAATCGTCTGGACAATGAAAGGTTAGAGAAGCTTCAGATCGAGCATATGGCCAAGATTGAGAAGACAGATGATTACATCAGAAAAGCCCGGGCAGGGGAGTTGGTATTGAAGAATGCTTGCAAAGAAGCTAAGATTCAGAAAGCCAGAGCTGAGCACTACCTAGAGGAGAGTCAGGCTAGATGGATCATAATTACTGAGGCTCGTTCACAGGAAGATCAGAAGACCCAGGCTAGGATAGAGCAGCTGGAAGCTAATGAGAAAAAGATTCAGGAAGCCTTGTTAGCAGCACAGAAGGAAATCTCCGAGTTGAAACTCCGGGCAGGGTTAAAGAGATCAAAAGACCAAGACAAGTATAATAAGTTGACAAGTGCCATTGCCACCAGGAACCTTCTTATCAGGACCATGATAGAGCATCCAGTTGGACCAGTGATTGATGCTCTCCTGAAGGAAGTCAAAGAGGATGACTTTGGGCTGGATGTTTGATTTCTTTGTACTTGTACTTCATTATGTTTGTACTTTTGTTAATTTTGTTGTATTTTGACCCATCATGGGAACTTGTTGTAATCATAAACTATATATCTTTGCATTTGTAATATATGGTTTATATGCTATCCTTTGGGCTTCATTTCTCTTCAACATCATCATTCCTCGAGGTCTGGAAGGTCAAAACCAAAGAACCAAACCGGATACCCTTGGAAGACAAATAGACATATTGCATTGCATACTAACCTCATTTCTTTGTTTTGTATGTATTTTTGTTGTTGTTTTCTCACTTTGTTGTGGTTTTCAGGAAACATTGCTCGTATGAGGGTTTTCTCCATCAACAGAGTTCACCGGTATCCAACCAGAAACAACCTTCCGAGCTTACAGATGGACCAAGTTCAACAAGATTTGAATGACGTGAGAACTCAGATGGCTAATGAGAGAAATGATATGAGGGCTCAAATGAACTAGTTCATGGCATTAATGACTGGGTTGGCCCAAAGCTAAGAAAGATTAAGAGAGTTGGTCGAGCGGAAAACTCCTGAAGAGAATCATCCAGGTACAGGAGGTACCAACAACAATGATCACGTGCAGCCACGTACTGGCCCCCCGGTGTTTGGGCCTCATCTCAACCCTGAAGTAAATGCCATCAGGAATACTCAAGGAAACACTGGAGGTCGTGCCTTGCAAGAGGACCCTCAAGAGGAACAGTTTACTGTATTGGTGCTGGGGATGAAGCCTATGATAGTCGTCTGGACGAAATAGCAGAAAAGTTAAGATCTCTGGAGTCCCAAAACTCCTTAGGATTTGATATTATGGACATGGGTTTAGTGGAAGGAGTCAGGATCCATCACAAATTCAAACCTCCTTGCTTTGAAAGATATAACGGTACCTCTTGTCCACGAACTCACCTGCAGTCCTTTCTGGGGAGATTAAAGGATAATACCATGGACGAAAAGTTGTGGATGTTCTACTTTGAGGATAGTTTGACTGGGGCATCCCGTGAATGGTACTCTCACCTGACCAGAGAAACGGTCAGAAATTGGAAGGATTTGGCCGAAGCCTTCATACGTCAATATCAATACAACTTGGACATGGCTCCCAACAGGACTCTCCTAATGGGAATGTCACAGTCTTCAAGAGAAAGCTTCCGGGAGTGTGCCCAAAGGTGGAGACAGCTTGTTGCTTCTGTTCAACCTCCAATGTCTGAAAGAGAAATGGCCGATATGTTCATGAATCCCCTACAGGGGACATACATTGACAGACTTGCTGCCTTCTCGTCCACCAGCTTTGCAGATGTAGTTATAGCTGGTGAGAGAATTGAGAGTCTGCTGAAGATGGACAAAATCTCAAATAATGGTGCTAGCTCTAGAAACACAAGGAAACCTTTTGCAGGGCCTCGTAGGGCAGGTGAAACCAATTCAATACACATGGGCAGAGGTAGGCCCCAATACATGTCGAGATCAATAGCCGCTGTCACAATTCCAGCTCCGGCACCTCAATAATAGTACACTCCACAACCACAACATTTCCCTCAGCAACAACAATTTCCTCAACAAAGGTCTTACAACAACAACAACCAATAGCAATGTCCTTTCCAACAAAGTCCCTCTCAAATCAACAGGGTAATCGACTCCATCCCGATTCTCTATGACACTTTACTACCACAACTTTTGAAGCTTAATCTCATTTAATTGAGGACTCTAGCTCCACCAGATCCTCAGAACCTTCCAAGGAATTATGACGTCAACGCCAGATGTGCCTTCCATTCCAATGCACCTGGCCATACAACAGAAAAGTTCATAGCCTTGCACATGAAAGTCCAGGATTTAGTTGATTCCAAGGCTTTGAATTTTGCACCTCCTCCTAATGTCACAAAGAATCCTATGCCTAGCCATGGTGGGCCCAGGATAAATGCAATTGAGGAGGATCAACCAGTGAACTTAATTGAAGATGCTGCAAGTATTCAAACACCTCTGGCCGAGGTTAAAGCCCAACTTTTAAAGTGCCTGGTGTTCCCAGGTTGTGAGGCCTGCTGTGAATCTTGCAAAATTTCCGCCAATGGTTGTGCAAGTTTAAAAAGTGGCATCAATGGTCTTATCAGAGAAGGTATCTTGCAAATAACATCATAAATTTAAGCTTCTACAACATCAACAACTTTTCCTCCTACAACACCAGCAAACACCTCTCTCACAACTTCAAAAACAATCATTCCGACGGATTCTTCTACAATGTCAATAAACATCCCTTCTACTACTTCAACGTACATTAGTTCAATCGCATCCGCCTCTACAACAACAACAACCATTAAGGATGACATCTCCACAGTCACCATCTACTATGACCCGACAATGGTCCCTGATTCCAACAACTTTCAACAACAATCTCAACAACAACCCAACTTCAGTCTTTCACCACCACCATCAGTCAGAAATCCTGTTACCATCTATTACGATCCATAGACAATAATAGTTCCTACTTCCGCCGTAGTCAGTCCAGTCACCATCACGGTACCTGGACCCATTCCATATGAAAAAGATAATATTGTGCCATGGCACTATGGTTCAGACCTTTACTGCAATGGGAAGAGAGTCGCTCTTGATTCTTCAGCTTATACACTGCAGATTGATAATGTCGGGGGAGGCGGAGGCTTCACTCGAAGTGGACGTTTCTTCGCGTCACAAATTCCGAGAGTTAATGATGAGGTAGAAGCTGCTGCCAAGGCTAAAGGCAAGGGTGTGGTGCCTGAAGAACCAGTTTTGAAAGAAGCTCAGAAGATGTTCTTTGATCAGGATATGGACGAGTTCATGAGGATAATCAAGAGAAGTGATTATAAGGTTGTGGATCAGCTCCACCAGACTCCCTCCAAGATCTCCATTCTATCACTGCTATTGTGTTCCGAAGCTCATCGGGATGCATTACTGAAATTCTTGCATGCAGCCTACGTGCCTGAGGAGATCACGGTTAATCAGCTAGAGACAATGGTTTCTAATATTAATACTAGTCATGGACTAGGCTTTACCAATGCTGATTTGACTACGGAAGGTCTTAATCATAATAAAGCTTTACACATCACTCTAGAGTGTAAAGGGGCTGTGCTTTCACATGTTCTAGTTGACATTGGGTCCTCACTCAATATCTTGCCAAAGAAAGCCGTTGTTAAGCTTGAATATGATGGTATAGCTCTCCGACCAAGCAATCTGGTGGTCAGAGCTTTTGATGGTTCCAAGAGGTCTATTCTTGGAGAGGTGGAGCTGCCTGTTATAATTGGCCCGTAGATCTTTCAAACTACTTTCTACGTGATGGACATTTAGCCGGCCTACAGCTATTTGTTGGTTCGACCTTGGATTCACGCCGCTGGCACAGTTACGTCAACCTTTCACCAGAAATTAAAATACGAGTGGGAAGGGTAAATTATCACAATCTGTTGAGAGGAAGACATTTTTGTTAGCCATCTGGCTACTTACAAATATATTGAGATGGATGGTGAGATCCACGAGACCATGAGCCAAGGTTTTGAAGCACTAAATGTCAACGAGGCGACGACTGAAGTATTTGCTGCATCCCAAGAGGATAGGATGGGTACTTCAATTGTCTCCTACCAACAAGCTCGGAAGGTTGTTGAAGATGGGAACGCCCAAGGCCGGGGCAAGCTGTTACCTGTGGAGAAGAAAGAAGACATATTCGGTTTACCATCCCGACAAGATCAAGCAGAGGCTGCTAAAGAGCCCAAGTTCGTAAGTGGGGGAATGCTGACCCCAGATGCTGTCAATAATGTGGAAGACGAGGCTGAAAGAGACTTCACCCTGGAAAGCTGGATTCGTCCAAGAGTCCCGGGCCAACAAGTCCTTAACTGGTCTTCCCAGGATATTATAAGAGTTACTCCTGCAGAGTAATTATTATTTCCTACTTAAGCATGCATCAAGTCCTGCATCTTGCCCACGGTGTCAGGACCCATTTTGTAATAGGGCCAAATTTGTATTTTGTGCAAATGGAATATCAATGAACAATGGACATCTTTTTTGCAAACAATTTTCCTTTTCGCTCACTGTCTTTTCATTTTTGTTATTTTCGCACAAAACAATAAATGGCAATGTTTTCAAAATAATAACTTCATTCACACTTTTTCTAAACAATATTAAAATCAATCACTAAAATGAACAAATCTCAACCCTTGCAGAGATAGTCCTCCAGATTGCACCGACAACGATACTGCTATGACCTCGTATGACTTCGACAATCCGATTAATCAAGCAGATGAATGGGTTGATGAAGACTATGATTTACCTGAAGAGTTGACCAGGTTATTGAGACAAGAGGAAAACGTGATTGCTCCTCATCAGGAGGAAGTTGAAAATGTCAATCTTGGTACCGAGGAAGATGTGAAAGAAGTGAAGATCGGGGCCAGTCTGCAGGCTTCAGTGAAAGAACAACTCATCAGTATGCTTCAGGAGTATGTCGATGTGTTCGATTGGTATTATCAAGATATGCCGGGTTTGGATACGGATATTTTCATGCACAAGCTTCCATTGAAGGAGGATTGTTCGCCAATTAAATAGAAATTGCACCGTACTCGCCCGAACATGGCCATGAAAATCAAAGAGGAAGTACAAAAGCAGTGGGACGCCGGTTTTCTTGCTGTAACTAGTTACCCGCCGTGGGTTGCTAACATTGTACCCGTACCTAAGAAGGATAGAAAGGTGCATATGTGTGTGGATTACCGGGACCTGAACAGAGCTAGCCCGAAGGATGATTTCCCATTACCTCACATTGATGTATTGGTGGATAACATAGCTTGGTTCTCGGTATTTTCTTTCATGGACGGATTTTCTGGATACAATCAGATTAAGATGTCACCTGAGGACATGGAGAAAACAACTTTCATCACACCTTGGGGCACATTTTGTTACAAGGTAATGCCGTTTGGACTAAAGAACACCGGTGCAACATATCAACGGGCTATGGTAACATTATTCCATGATATGATCCACAAAGAAATCGAATGCTATGTGGATGATATGATTGCCAAGTCCCTTACAGAAGAAGATCATCTGGTGAATCTACTAAAATTGTTTAAGCGTCTGAGGGAGTATCAGTTGAAGTTGAACCCCAACAAATTCACATTCGGGGTACGTTCCGGTAAGCTGCTGGGTTTTATTGTAAGTGAAAAAGGAATTGAAGTTGATCCTGATAAAGTCAAAGAAATTCAGGAAATGCCTGCACCTAAGACTGAGAAAGAAGTTTGAGGGTTCTTAGGTAGGTTTAACTACATATCAAGGTTCATATCTCATCTCACTGCAACATGCGAACCCTTGTTCAAGCTGTTTAGAAAAGAACAAACAGTCAGGTGGAACAATGATTGTCAGAGAGCTTTTGATAAGATCAAAGAGTATCTGTAAGAACCTCCAATTCTCATGCCTCCAATCGAAGGAAGACCTCTAATCATGTATCTAACAGTATTAGAAGAGTCAATGGGATGTGTGTTGGGCCAACATGATGAGTCTGGTCGAAAAGAGTATGCAATATACTATCTAAGCAAAAAGTTTACCGACTGTGAACAACGTTATTCACTGCTCGAGAAAACTTGTTGTGCTTTAGCATGGGCTGCTCGCCGACTAAGACAGTATATGTTGACTCATAATACCTTATTGATCTCAAAGATGGACCTAGTCAAGTACATATTTGAGAAGCCAGCACTTACCGAAAGGGTTGCCAGGTTGCAAATGATTCTAACAGAGTATGACATTCAGTACACCTCTCAGAAAGCCATCAAGGGAAGTGTATTGTCTGACTATCTGGCTGAGCAACCCATTGATGATTACTAGCCTATGAGATTTGACTTCCCTGATGAGGACATCATGTTCTTGAAAGAAAAAGATTGTGAGGAGCCTGTTCACACTGAATGGCCTGATCCAGAAGAAGCATGTACTATGATGTTTGACGGGGAAGTTAATTGTAACGGTCGTGGAGTTGGTGCAGTACTTATGACGCCTAAAGGTGTTCATATGCCTTTCTCGGCAAAACTTACCTTTGCTTGCACTAACAACGAAGTGGAATACGAAGCTTGTATCATGGGTCTTGAGGAGGACATTGACCTCATAATCAAAACCTTGAATGTATTCAGAGATTCAGCTTTGGTAATCAACCAGACCAACGGCAAATGGTACACTCATCAGGAACATCTGGTTCCATACCGTGACTATACGAGGAGATTGTTGACCTTCTTCACAACAGTTAAGCTTGAATACCTCCCTCGAGATGAGAATCAGTTTGCAGACACTTTGGCTACCATTTCATCCAATGATCAAAGTACAAGCTGCTAATTATGTACCTCGAATTTTGGTATCCAGACTGGACAGACCGGTATATGTATTCTTTGTGGACACTGTCACTGATAATAAGCCTTGGTACCATGACATCAAATGCTTCTTAGAAACTCAGACGTACCTGCCTGGGGCATCATCAAATGATAAGAAGACATTAAGAATGCTAGCCGGCAGTTTCTTCCTCAATACTGATGGCTCTTTGTACAAATGAAACTTCGACATGGTCTTGCTTAGATGTGTTGACAAGAAGGAAGAAGACCTCCTGATGCACGAAGTACATGAAGGTTCTTTCAGTATCCATGCCGGAGGACATGCAATGGCAAATAAATTGTTAAGATCGGGTTACTATTGGATCACAATGGATGCAGACTGTTGTGCCTATGCCAGAAAATGCCACAAATGCCAGATCTACACAGATAAAGTGCATGTGCCTCTAAATCCTTTGAATGTAATGTCTTCACCTTGGCCCTTTGCCATGTGGGGCATTAATATGATTGGAAAGATCGAACCGACTGCTTCAAATGGTCATAGATTCATCTTGGTAGCCATTGATTACTTCACCAAATGAGTTGAAGCAGCTTCATATGCAAACGTCACTAGACAAGTGGTAGCTAGATTTTTGAAAAGAGATATCATCTGTCGATATGGAGTTCCTGAGCGAGTCATTACTGATAATGGTTCCAATTTGAACAGCAAGATGATGGCAGAACTTTGTCGGGACTTCAAAATTCAACATCACAACTCTTCTCCTTACAGGTCAAAGATGAATGGCGCTGTTCAGGCCGCTAACAAGAACATCAAGAAGATTGTGCAAAAGATGGTAGTCACCTACAAAGACTGGCATGAGATGCTACCATTTGCCTTGTATGGGTACCGAACCTATATCAGAACATCTACTGGGGAAACACCTTATCAGCTTGTGTATGGTATGGAAGTTGTCCTACCTGTTGAAGTTGAGTTACCCTCCTTATAGGTAATGATGGATGTGAAAATAGATGAAGCAGAATGGGTCCGGTCTCAATACAATCAACTGAATCTGATTGAAGAGAAAAGATTAACAGCTATCTGTCATGGGCAGTTGTATCAGAAACGCATGAGGAAAGCTTTCAATCAGAAAGTCAGATCTTGGGAATACCAAGTGGGAGAGCTTGTTCTGAAGAGAATTTTTCCTCCTCATACAGACCACAGGGACAAGTGGACACCAAACTATGAAGGTCCCTACGTAATAACTAAAGTCTTCTCAGGAAGAGAATTGATGCTCGCAACCATGGATGGTGAAGACTTCCCGTCTCCTGTGAATTCAGATGCAGTTAAAAAATACTTTGCATAAAATGACCCGCTGGACATAAAAATAGAATGTGAGTCCAGGCAAAAAATAGGGCATCCCGGCGAGTCAAAAAATAGAATAAAAGACTCGAGCAAAAATAAGGGAAAAATTAAGAAAAATATACACCCGCTGAGTTGAAAAGCCACATCAGACAACTCAGGAAAAAATGGGTATCCTGGTGGATTGAAAACTCGAAAGGGCGATCCATGCAAAATCAGGGAATAAGCGAACAACTGCATTCTGAATTCGTCTGTATCACTCACAACATGACAAGCTTCGAAAGGACAAAGCGTCAGTCAGAATCAGCCTTCTTCAGAAAGAAAGATAAGAAGAACGTCAAGGTCATACAGGTCATAGCAAAGGAAGCTCCCTAGAACGCCAAACTTCAACATTGCCAACATTTTTATTTTCTCAATTTACAACAATCTCCTCCTTTTAGGGGATTCGCTTCTTTGACTGTACTTGCCTATTCAGGGCACACAAATCAATAAAATCAGAAGTTTTAGTCATATTTTGTTCTGTACATTTTTGTTTCGTTTGCAAAATGTCCAATGTTCATAATACAACACTTGCATAAAACATAGGAGCCATTTTAATAAATGCTTGCAGGAAATATTTTGCTCTCAAGAAAATCTAACTCCTATGACGAAATCCGGTTAGAGATATCTCGGGACACTTGTGCGTTTTCCTTTGTCTTAACAGGTTGAAGATACTCAAGGCAGACAATCTTTCGCAACATGGGGCATATCAAGCGTTAAATCCCCATGATACTACGTCCCAGAAGTTATCCCTCCCCGAGCGGGACCTCCCGAGCAGTGCTTGACAGCTTCTTCCACAGTAAAATGGTCAAAAGAACTTTCTTTTCCCCATCAAAAGTGCCAGAATGGGCTCATCCTCAGCAGAATTGGTGGAATTGTTCCCCCACAGAGTTGCCTCCCCAGTAGAGCAATACCTGAAACACGTCCCCAGCGGAGTTTCTAAAATTTCATCATCCCCATTAGGAGTTCTCCCTCCGGACAGATCAATCAATGATCTCTTTCCCCAATTGAGTTCTCCCTCCAAACAGATCAGCCAGAGATCTTTATCCCCACATGATCCAAATTTCGGATCAAGTTTCTCATTTTCATAATCATAGCATTCACATCATTTTTTACCAAAATAAGCGTAGCATTCCGTCTAAGACGGAGCATTGCGGCAAAAATCCAACATATGCATGATCATAAGTCGGGTTCGAGCCAGTAACCTGCAAATACCATCATCACTTCACCGACAATATACAGAATTCATATCCCTTACAGATAAAAGCCAAAGCATCCCCTTTGCACTCTCAAATACAAATGCCTGTTCATATTTGTACATGCTCTTTTCGACACTCGTCCGTGTCATCTTTCCCGAGTAAAGTCGCCAGAATACCTTTTGCATTCTCAATACAAACATTTGTTCATAACTTGTACATATTCTTTTTTGACACTCGCCCGTGTCATACTTCCCAGCAAGTTAAAACACTCGTCCGTGTCCCTTGCTCAATCTTTTGACACTCGTCCGTGTCTTGCACATACTCCACCAGAAGATCATACTCGTACATACTTATTCAGAAGTCTTTGATACTCGTCTCTATCTTGTGTATATCATCTCCTCAGCAGATTCAACACTCTTCCGTATTCTTTGCTCAACCGATTGATACTCGTCCGTATCAACATCCTTAAACACGTGTCAGCGTTTGTTTCTACCGATACTCGTCCATATCGTGGTACTAAGGATGCTCGTCCGCATCTTTAATCTATACACACCGCCAAAACACTTATATCATTTATTTTTAAAAAAGCGTAAGCACTCGTCCGTGTTTACCATTCCCTAGTAAGTCGCCAACAAAACAACTTTTTCTATCCGGAATTCGTCCTATGTCGTGATATTTTCAGCAGCCGTACCCTGCCAGGTGATCGTCCTTCACCTTTGGATGACCGTCCCTCATCCTTTCCCCAGTGGAATCCCCACTATTGGAACCTTCTATCCGACATTCGTCCTATATTGTGATAAAGAGCAGTCGTCTCCTGCTAGGTGATCGTCCTTCACTTTTTTTATGACCGTCCCTCATCATTTATCCGATGGCCGTCCCCATCGTTGATCTTGTTATCTGGCATTCGTCCTATGTCGCAATAATCCCCAAGAGTAGCCGTACCCTGCTAGGTGATCGTCCTTCACCTCTTGATGATCTTCCTTCATCATGCTTATCCGATGGCCGTCCCCATCGTTGATCATTTCTATCCGGCATTCGCCCTCTATCGAGATAAAGAGCAGTCGTCCCCTGCTAGGTGATCTTCCTTCACCTTTGATGACCGTCCCTCATCAATATTTCATTTATTCTTTAACCCGATGGTCGTCCCTGTTGTGGTCCCTTTTCCTTTCCCTGATGATCGTCCTTCATCAGTGTTGCCCGATAGCCGTCCCTATCATTGCTACTTTATTTTTCAAGCCTGATGTTTGTCCCTATCATTGTTTTTCTCAATCCCTAGAGGATTTTATTTCCTTACCCGATGGCCGTCCCCGTCGCGTTTTCTTTCTTTCCTAGCATGATGGTCGTCCCCATCATTGCTTTGCTTACCGTTTGCCCCAAGCAGTCGTCCTCTGCTCGATGGTCGTCCTCCATCACTTTCATTTGACATTCAGTTTATACTACCTTTTACAATTTATATCCCTTTTCTCCTTCTCCCCAGCGAGTGCAAATTTCAGACTGTCGTTAGTATTCAACCACAAGTTATCTTGTTTGTCTATTAAGCCAGGCGCTTACATCCTGCACAGCTAACTCATGCTTGAAAAGGGGCAGCTGTAAACACCCCAAATTTTCCCTCACTTTTCCTCACACCATGGCTTGTGATCTTTCATTTTTACATTTACATAAGCATTACACCTCATTGCATAGTTTCATTTCATCTGCATCTAGGGTTTGTGATCTGAGCAGTCCAAGAATGATCTGAGCCACCCCAATGGACTTGAAGCTTTCCAAGAGGGTCCATGTGTGTTCCATGATCATAATATGCTCCCCAAAGTTCATGAAAGTCAAGAGATCACAAAGAATGGCAAAGGCATAGAGGCAGAGCTAGGGTTTTCCGGCACAAATGACCTAAAATTAGGGTTTTGGTTTCAGAGGCCTTAATCCTAATTTTTTTGGTCATTCTTGTTTCTAATGGTCTTAATATACTATAAGGATCATGTGTACCAAATTTGATGAAGAAATTCACTGTGGAAGTCATCTGATTATTGGGTAACTTCTTGAGCAAGTAAAGTCAAAATCAGGGCATCTGAGGCCTCCAACAAGGGTACCAAAGGGTCATCATCATCATTTTGAGGTTATATGATCTTTATTTGATCTTATAAGTGTTTGTAAGTTCACAAAGTTGAAGAATTTTGAGCCAAATGCAAACTTGCTATTTTTGGAAATGACTTGTAATGGAATCTTTCCTATTTGGGAAAGATTTTCAACCTATTCTTTCATGACCAAAAATGCTTCAAATGAAAAATTCTTGGGCATGAAAGTTGTAGATTATGTCTTCCCATTTTCAAAAAGTACTAGAACATGCCTTGATTCATCCTAGAACTCAAGATATGGTCTTCCAAAGTTGGCAAAAATCCTATAATTTTCAAGTTCATGCCAAAGAGGATTTTTTGCAAATTCAAGTTTCAAGCCATTTCATGACCTCTAATTGATTGTTAAACATCATACAAACATAGTGCAATGCATTTGAACCAAAATTGTATCTTGGATTGCAAGATTCATCAAGACATTTTCACAAAATTCTCAAAGAGGGAAAGTTGCAAAAACCTTGGAAACCTTTCATCCACTTGTGCCAACTCATGTAATCTGATCCCATGGCCATCCTTGATGCAACCTGAGGCCAAGACACCCCTCTAAGCAGCTCTGGCCCGTGCCATACCTCCAAGTACACAAAATTGACTTTTTTGCAACTTGCCCATACCAATCACACTAGGCCACACCAACTCTTCTGATCACTCCTATTGGCTTATGAAAACCCTAAGGAACATATTACATACAACACATTGGCCTAAATGCTCCCACAAGTCAGATTGCAAAAATACCACCAAAAACTTCCTTTCTTCGATTCTGAAAAACCAGCCATCAAACCTCAAAACAAACTTCACCAATTATCTCAATATCACTCATAGAACACAAAGCAACCCTTAAAATGGCCTGAAAGCACACAAAACCAAAACACGATTTTTGGTGCAGCAGAACTGAATCATCAAAATCAGCCATCACAAACTTGTTTCAAGCATTCCAGAAGCCTGAGGGGATCCATTGGAGTGATTTTGCATCAAGAAAAGGTCCAGAAAGCCCTGAATCAGAAAGCTCCATCTCAGGTATACCTCAAGAACATTTTTTCCAGAAGCTTTGTTTTAAGTTCCTAAATGATTCTATGTGTTCCCCTGAGCATGCTGATGTAATTTGTTTTGAAAATGGTTGAGAAATGACCATGTATGCTTGCTCTGAAATTTTGCCCGTAAAATTTGTTTGCTTCGATTCTTGTTATTGATGCAATATAAATGGATTTCATGTCTGGATTCTTGTTTAATGTTGTTCATTGATCATTTTTGGAGAGTTTGATGCATTGATATGAGGTTTTGAGTGAGTCAGGGAAGGGTGTCATCGGAGAAGATGACCGGAACACTGTTCTGGTCACCTGAGGTTCATTAGGGTTTAATTAGGGTTTAGTTCTCAGTTTGAATGTAGGCCGTAGGATGAGTGTTTCCCGCGTGCATTGGATGGTCCAGATTAGCCCATTAGCCCTAATTATAATTATTTAGTTTAATTAATTCAGATTAGCCTAGATTGAATCCAGGCCATCCAAACACGCGCCAGTCAACATCTCCCTCTCCAGTTCAAATCCTAGCCTTTGGATGCTTTGACTTTGCATTTTATTTATTTTTATTTCATTTTTATTCATTTCTTTTGTGCATTTTATTTAAAATAGCAAAACTTATTAAAAAATTCTCATATTTTGCATTTATAATTCAAATAATTTTCTTAACCCAAAAATAAATTTTATTTTATTTTTTGCATTTAAAAAGTACTTTTAAAATATTTAAATGTTATTTTTAATTAATTAATGGATTTTAAATTAAAAATGCATTTAGGTTCCTAAAAATCACCAAAAAATTCATGAACCATTCCAATACATTTAGAAACATTTTCAAACTCATCATACAAATTTCTTTTTAGGTTTGATCATAATTTTACAATTTTCTTTGAATTAGGGTTCCTAAAAATCACATTTTTCTAACCCTAACTTGAAAAATTCATTTCTGCCTAACCATGATGAGTTTGAACTTGATTCTTTTTGCATTGTTTCACATATTTCATATAGTTTCTAGGTTAGTTTTCTCATGATTTTATCTTGCATTTTCAATTTGATTTGCATTTTCCCTTAAGAATCACCCAAAAACCCTAGCAAACTTAGAAAATTCATAACTCTCATTAGGTTAAGCTTCTGACCTTCTCCTTTGGGGTGTGATCTTATATAGGATTAGGGTTTGTTTGAGTCCAATTTCAAATTTTTACCATGATGCATGCTTCTGTTTTGGTCATTTGCATCGCATACATTCATAAAACCCTAATTTCTCATGTTCATTTGCATTCATCTTTGCATATCATCATCATGTGAACTTGCCATGACATTTCAAGCATTTGTATGACATTTTAGATATCTTAAGACATGCTTGAACATTGCTTGATCATTTCTTCATTCATTTGCTATGTTTTGCATCCATTACACTTCATGGACATTCATGTGTTTTCATGCTTCTAAACATGCTTTCATTGCATCTCATCTTTGTATGATCATTCATATGCACCTTGTATGACTTTGCATCATCTCATATGCCTTTTACATTGCATTTTCACTTCTGACTTTGATCTTCATATCTCATTTCATTTAATTTCCTTTTACTTTATGTCTTATGCATTCATACTAACATTTTCAGGAACTTTTGGTAAGTTATTTGGGAGGTGGATTTGCCTTCACTTCCCATCTCTTTTCATCTTTCATATGAATATTTACACGTCTTTAAAGTGAACTTGGTTCACTTATGCTCCCTCCTTCTTACTTACCCTCTTTTAAGTTACTTATTTTCTTCAGGAAGTAAGTAACTAATTCTTCTTCTTCTTCCTCCTATCATCTGCTTCTTCCATTGGTGGCCTTGAAGATCTTTCCTCTTAAGCCTTACAAACCATAGGATGTCCAAGCATGATAACTTTATGGGTTGTATATAGTCCCCCTTGGTCTTTTACCTTTGAGTCTCCTTGAGTCTCTCTTCTCATCTCAATAACCAAAGACTAAACTCTTAAAGCTTTAGGACTTTGAATTAGGGTTATGCCTGCATCCTTCTCTTAGGATGGAGTGTATAACTTTAATCCTTAGTGTTAAACCTTTAATTTGTTTTCACCTATAAATTAAAACACTTAATAATAACTAAGACTTTATCTTGTAACTTGGGCCTTACATTAGGGTTCTATCTCTTCCTTATGGTTAAGAAGGACTAACCCTAGTGTTTAATGGACAAGTCCCCCTCAAGTTGTCTTACAAACCATAAAATATATTTCTTAATCTCATCACTTAATTAAAATCCATTTAATAAAGGCTTGTCATATAATGAATTTAATCCCTAACCATGGATTAAGTTGAGGTATCTTCCTCACCTTAAGTGTTCTCATCTATTATCCTTCTATTAGGATGGTGTAATGAGTTCACTAATCTATGATTAGAGATTAAACTCATTACTTAACACTAAACAAAAACCCAAAAACATCTAAATAATCACAAGTAGGTTAATGATATTAACCCTACATCATCATGGTAATTAAGTTGAGATGCTTATCTCATACTTAAGTATGCTCATTATCCCTAATCAGGGAGGATATAATGAGTTTACAAACCCTTGATTTAGGCTTAAGCTCGTAATCCTATGCAAAACACCAAAAACAATAAAAACTGAAAACACAAACAAACAATAATCGTCTCCTCCGGGATTCTTTTCTCATCACACTCATTCACAAACGAGAACTCGCTTCTTCCGTCTAATGCAAGACAGTTAACACTCGAGCCAGACGAGTCATACACTTGAGCATAGACAAGTAAGCAGTTCACAGTCAATTTATTTTCAGTCTCTTTGAGTCGAACTACAGTGTTCTGACTTCCTCATTGCACGAGAGGATACGTAGGCATAACTTAATAGTTATAGAACAAAAGTCTCTTTGTCATCCCCCTATCTCAGCATTCTTTTCTAAGCCTCAGTTCTTGAGCAATTCACCCTTTTGCACTGACACCTGTACTTTCTTTCCTTAGCTTTTGCACACAGATAGCACATACACCTACCCCTTTTAAACACAATCTTGTAAGCGTGGATCCCGTCGAGTACGACGGGCAATCTGGGTGCTAATACCTTCCTAGGTTGTAACCAACCCCCTTTCTCAGTTTCTCTGGTTCGCAACTGTCTTACCCATCTCTTTCCAGGTTTATGCAGCATTACCTTTCCTTCGGGATAAAAATGCCTAGCTGGCGACTCTATTCAATTCAACCTCATCTTTTCTCTTTCGCCGACCGTTCGCGTTTGCACCGGGATGTAAATCTTTGGGAGCGACAATCATGACCCAACAAGTGTGATCTGTGATCTCATGGTGCCTTTGAATTCTTGTAGATTGAAGATAAATTTCAAGAGGTAAGACAACATCATGGCCATAAGTTAGTCGAAACGGTGTAGTATTAGTTGCTTCTCTGGGTGAAGTTCGACATGCCCAAAGAATTTGGTCTAATGTCTTTTGCCAATTTCTTGGATTCTTACCCATATGTTTTTTAATCAAACTAATAACTAGCTTATTTGCCGCTTCGACCTGACCATTGGCCTGGGCGTAATAAGGTATGGATGTTAAGAGTTTAAAGCCCATTTTTGGGGCAAACTCCTACATATTTCAACCAATAAACACAAATCCTTGTTCTGTAGTGATTTTTTCTGGTATATCATATCTATATATGATATGCTTCTGAATGAACTTAATTACATCTTCCTGGTCAACATTTGGCAATGGGATAGCTTTGACCTATTTGGAAAAATAGTAGATTCCTACCAAGATGTATTTTTGATTTTTTGAAGATGTTGGTCGAATTTCTTCAATTAAATCCAAAGCCCATCCTCTGAAAGACCACAATTTCACTATAGAGTGTAATTCGCTTGTAGGAACATGTTGGATCCCAGCATGTACTTGACATTCTTGGCATCCTCTAGAAAATTCTATACAATCTTTCAGCATAGTAAGCCAATATACACCTTGTCGAAACAAGAGCCACTTTATTTTGTGACCTACTTGGTATGCTCGACATGCCCCCCTGTGGACAATCGAAAGAGCTAAATACACTTCAGCCTCACTAAGGCATTTCAACAATAGTCCTTCAACAGTCTTTTTATATAGTTCATTCCCTAATAAGATGTATCTTAAAGCTTGGTATTTGAGTTTTTTTGTTCGTCGAAGTTGCTGGGTTCTCTAGGTAGTCCATTAAGGGCTTCCTCCAATCTTTAGCACTTATGCCGTTGACCATCAGTATTGCAAAGTTTTCTTCATCAACATACCCAAGCTCAGTTTCTTCTAAGTCTGATGGGGCTAAACCTAATGACACAACGATTCCTCTAACTTCAATTGCATTCTGTAAATTTTCTTTTGAAATTTTGTATCCTGGTGCAATTTGAGCCAAGTCATTGGAGACTTGATTTCTTAGTCTAGGGATGTGTCGAAATGTAACCGTTTGAATGTTTTTTTAACAATCTATTTACTATTACAAAGTACATAATTAAGTTTTCTTTTATGCATTTGTATTCTTTGGTAACTTGTTTTATTACTAACTTTGAGTATCCCATTATTTCGACATGAGTTGCCCCCAATTCTAGCAATACCTCAAGTCCAGCTATCAAAGCTTCATATTCAGCCTCATTGTTCGAATAGTGGTCGTCAATCTTGTACTTGAGTGTTGTTGGAATTTTATAAGGAGAAATAACAAGTATTCCAATTCTAGTCCCATTTATGTGACTAGACCCGTCGAAGTATAACTTCTAGGGCTCAATGTCCATATAATTCAATGAACTTTCATTTATAGAGTGGTCAGATATAAAGTCTGCAACCACTTTCCCTTCAACTGCCTTTAAAGGTTTATAAATTAAAGAGTATTAAGTTAATGCTAGTGCCCATTTCCCAATTCGACTATGCAAAATAGGTTTAGACAACATATATTTAATAACATCAAAACGCGAATAAGCATAAACATCAATGTCCATATAGTACAAGAATAATACAAACATAGGCATAATTTCTCTATCATATTATACATAGTTTATGCATCATTTAAAACTCTACTAAGGTAATAAATGGCTCTTTCGACGCCATCATCATCCTCTTGGGCTAACATGCTCCCTAAAGTTCTATTTGAAGCATCTTTGTACATACTCATAATTTTCTTTCTACAAGGAGGATAAAGAATTGGAGGGTGACTCAAGTACTCCTTGACCCTATCGAAGGCTTCTTGTTGTTCTTGCCCCCAATGGAATCCTTCCTTGATCATGCGCAACAAGAGTGAGAAAGCTTGAGTCTTTCCACTTAGGTTTGTTATGAATCTTCTCAAGAAGTTGATCTTGCCTAAGAGTGATTGGAGCTCCTTCTTTGTCGAAGGCGCTTTAGTCTCCATAATAGCTTTGGTCTTATTCTGGTTGATTTCGATCCCTTTCTTGTGGACCACAAATCCCAAAAAGTCCCCTGCCTGCACACAAAAAGCACATTTAAGAGGGTTCATTTTAAGACCATGTTTTTTCATTCTTTCAAAAGAAAATCTAAGATGACTAATGTGATCTAATCCAGAAATGGACTTTACAAATATGCCATCTATGTAAATTTGCATAAACGTATCTATGAAATCATGAAAGATTGAATTCATCGCTCTTTGGTAAGTTACCCTTTCATTTTTTAAACCAAAAGTTATGACCACCCATTTGTAGGTACCCAAAGCCCCTGGGCACCGAAAAGCAGTTTTAGGCACATCTTCCCTAGCAATGAATATTTGATTGTATCTTGAGTAGCCATCTAGCATACTTAGGTACTCATGTTATGCACGGAGTCAATTAGCATTTCTGCCACAGGCATTGAATATTCATCTTTAGGGGTTGTAGAGTTCAGATCTCTAAAGTCTATGCATACCCTCAAAGAGTCATTCTTTTTAATTACTGGTACGATATTGGCTAACCATTCAACGTACCTAGTTGTGCGAATGAACTTGCACTGAAACAACCTTTCAATTTCCTCTTTAATTTTGGTGAGGATTAATGGGGCGAAGCTTCTTGGATTTTGTTTGACATACTTCTTCCCAGGTTTGATTGGCAGCTTGTGTTCAACAAGTTCTCTCTTTAGGCCAGGCATTTTGTCATAGTCCTAAGCAAAGAAACTTTAAATTCCTTTGGCAAGCTGACTACTTTGACCTTGAGTTCTAGGTCAAGATTGGCACTGATGTAAGTAAACCTTTTTAATTCTCCATCTCCAAGGTGTAATACCCCAATATTTTTCCTCTCATTTTGCATATCATCTAGCATATTGCATACTCAAAGTCATGTCACAACCCAAAAAAAACATTGCATCATATTCATCATAGTTGAGGTGAGGCTTGTGGTCAGTGATTGAAGCAATTGAAGGCCATACAAAGACAACCAAAAGGCAATATAGTTTCTCAACCTTGTGCAAAGGGTTCACAGCATCCCACAATTCTTTATTTGAGGCCATAAGTCTTAAAGAGAAGTGAATTGATCAAAGGATGCAAGCAGTGCAACTATCTTGAGGAAAATGGCCAAATTAGGGATTCTAATTAATTGGGGCTTCTCAGTGAGATTATGATCCAAGCTTGATTTCATTTTTTTCTACATGATGACAAGTACTTAGGGTTAAAATTTCATCCATGGATTCATATTGGAAGGGCTTCAATTGATCAGTGGACTGAAAAGCAAGAAATTTGGGAAAGGTCAATCAGACTGAGCAGAAGGTAAACTCTTGACTTTTTGAGATCAAAATCATGGAATTAGGGTCACAAGAATCCTATGGACCAAATTGGATCAGGAAATGATGGAGAAATAAAAAAACAGTTTTCTTATGTATGTATCGATACATCCTTGTTTTGTATCGATACAAGTCTTTGTTAATCACAAAAAAAGAATTTGCTTCTGTATGGATCGATCCATACGAATTTTGCATTGATACATGTTTCTTCTATGCTATGTATCAATCCATACGAGTGTTACATCGATATATGCTTCATTGGTGTTTCTAGAAATAGGCTATGTATCGATTCATTCGTGATATGTATCGATGCATGATGGAATTAACTTACTGAAATAACCAAAAGCTTCAGTATGCATCGATGCATACATCTGTGTATCGACTCATACATGTTATAAAACTAACATGTATCGATTCATATGGGTTTGGGATTGATACATAAGTCTGTTTTTCTGCTAACAGCTCCTGTTTGACATGTAGAAATGCATGACAATTCACTTCATATGGACTGAATTTATGAGTGAATTATGCACACAATCAAACTCAATCAGTTTCACAATTTACTTCAACTCAAACATAAACCATTGCAGGCTACATCATAATGCATCCTCACTATAATGATCATGAACTCGTGTGCATTGGATTCATTAGTCTCAAGTTGCATTTGGCTCTAGAATTAGTTGCATCAGCAGGCTACCATTGAGTGTATGCAGGATCACCTTAATTGCCATGTTTCTCATAATAAATCCAGCAAACTCAAGCTGCAATCATTGGATCAAGTCATGTGCATTTCATTTCAATAATATTCAACATAAGCTCCATACACACTCCAACATTGGATTGGGTTCAACTGGAGAAGATTCTAGAAATCCAGCTGGCATAACTGCCATAACAGACTCCACTCATTTAACTCACCTCACTCAGTTAACTAGGGCTAGTTAACCCTGGTTCTAACTGCTAACCAAAGGTCAAATGCTTTATAAAAGCATGAGGTACATTTGAGTTAGGGTTCAGCTTCACATTTCACTCAAGTCACACCAAAATACTCCCATTTTTGTTTTGCATTTTCTCTGCAAGATCAGCGTATATTGGAAGATCAAGCCTCATCAATCACTTGCTTCCATCATCTTCTTCATTGAGCTTCATTAGCATCAACTCAAGGTGCATTGCCATGGCTGCATTCAGCTGATATTCTTCAAGTTGCACCAAATTCAATCTCTGCAAATTGGCAAGGATTTCATTCATTACAAGTCACAACATTGCAATTCTCCTCAAATCATAATCAACATCATGATTTGCAGCTTCTCCATGGAATTAATAGATTGAAAGATCAAGATTACACCTCTGCAAATTTTCCACATCTTCATCAATTCCTCAAGATTCCTCATCCAGCAAGTGTTTATTTCACTCTGCAAGTATCCAGGATAAATCACGGAAGTCATAGGAACCTACTCTCTGGTATTCTTCATCAATTCAAAGTTCTGCAATTCAGGTTCTACCTCAAAATCTATGGCTTGATTTCATGAGTTTCTTGTATGTTTTATGGTGCTTGAAGCTTGACCGAAACATTGCAATCTCTGTTTAGTTGATAGACTTATTAGAAGCTTCGATTCAATTTTTAGGTGAGAATGTTTGGCTTCGATTTACATAATTTAGGAACCCTAAAGAAAAACTAAGACTAGATTTGGATTCAGGGGAGTGAAACAAGTTTTACCCATGGTCTTAGTTGTCATTTTAGTGAAGGTTTTGATCATGCCCTAACCAGAGGTCACCGGAGAAGGTTACCAAAACTCTTCTTCAGTGACCGGAATAGTACTCCTAGCTTTAATGTGAGAACATAACGCATCCATTAGATCCCTTAGATCCAAGGCTAAAAAATCAGCCAGCACATTAAAAAAACATGAGTAAGTCATGTGCTTCATTTTATGAAGGAATTTTCAGATCACTATTCACACCCCCTGCGTGCGCACTAAGCCCATTTCAGTTGTTTTTCTTCACTTCCTGCACCCCTCAGGCCCATCAGAATTCATTTCTTTTATTTTTATTTCAATTCTATATCATCTTTCATTTTGGTTCTATAAAAATACCAAAACTCATCCAAAAATCCTAAATAAATTCACATGTGTTCTTCATCACTTTTTCTAATTTTCCACATTTTTTAATTCTATTTTTCTTTTATTTTTGAGTCTAAATTGATTTTGCAATTAATTTCTTCTCATTTTTCTTATTTTCTGGACCAATCATGTTGTCCATTTTTTTCTCTTAAACCATAATTGATAAAATGCCTGTTCCTTTTGCCCTATCTAGAGGACTCATTAAACTTCCTAAAACTAATTTTTGTTCAATTTTTAGGTCATGTTTGGTCTTCTTTTGAACCCATTCTTTTGCATTGGTCCCTATGAATCCTAATTCAATTCTAGCATTTATTTGACTAGGCAAAAATGTGAGTCTGTGAGATTTTTTAGACATGAATCATCTTCTGGATTGTGATCCTGGATATTAAATTTCATAATATTTCAAGGTTATTTGATATTTTTATAAGTGTTTTGCATCATAGGTCATATTTTTGGTCATTTCTCTCACTTCTTCCTATCCAATTTGAGCAAGGCATTTATGCCATTCCTTTGAGGTCCTTAATTTGAGTCTTCTAGGGTCCATTAGAGGTCTTTAAATGTTTAGAATCCATTTTAGGTCTTTGTATTTTGATTTGTGTTGGTTACTTGAATCATAAGTCACATATGCCATCATAAACCCTCATTCTTTCCTTCCTTCTACCCTAGCCCTCAAATACCAATCTTGTGATCATTGTTTTGTTTTTAGATCACATCTTAACTTTACATAAACCCCTGGTTTTTGTAAGAGAAGTTCAAAATTCTTTGGTCATGTTTGATTTTTCTTCCTAAGTCATTTTTCTTACTTTGAAAACTATATTTCCATGTTCCTTCCTTCATCTTTCATTCTTATGTTTGAATCTCCATGACTAGAATCTATTCTTCCCCATTTGATTTAATGTCATTACACACTTCCATTTAGTGTTAAGTTCTGGAATTTACATTCACCATTGACATTAAGCTTCTTACCATGCCTAGGTACTTAAGTTTCCCTTATAACTTCTCCTTAGCTTTCATTAGGGTTTAGTGATAATTAAGGGTATAGTTTGAGTTTGGTTTACTTCATAAATTTAGATCCTTTTGACTTGACTTAGCTCCTACCTTTAGAAGTTAGCTAACTGGTAAGATACTTTAGAACTTGATTTTAGGCTTAGAAGTTCATTATTGCTTTAATTAGCTAGTGTGAGTGTCTTTGAATTTTTCCATGCTATAATTGTTCAAATTGCTTCATCATGCTAACATTTGTTTTGTAGGGGGAAAGATTGAGGTAAGCATTACTTCATTCTCATATCTTATGCATTTTAATTTTTTTTGCCTTAGCACTTTGTGCTTTGATCATAGGCTTTCCCCTTTTGTTCTCTTAGAAGCAACTTATCTTCTTTAGGAAGTAAGTTTGGTTCTAATTCTCTTTTCTTATTGGGTTTATAATACCTCACTAACCATATGATATCCATTGGATTAATAACTTAGGGTTGTGTCTTAGTCCCCCTTTAGTTTTTCCTTTCTCCATTTGAGTCTCTTTCTCTCATCTCATACAAAAAGCCAAAAGACTTAATAATTGCTTGGAGTGGTCTCTTGTGTATAGCCTTATTCCATGGGGCACTCATATTCATTCCATCTTGGAATAGTATGGGCTTGTCTAGCATGATGTACAAGTCTAATCATGAGACCATCTTCACAAAGACAACATAAAATATGTTTCTTTAAAAGCTACAAAAACATGTTATAAGTTCAACTAGCTAGTGAACTTAGACCCTAATCCTTGGAACCAAGTCTTGGATAAATTATCCTTACTTGGTATGCTTGTTCTATTATTCCATCTTGGAATGTAGTAGCAAGTACACATTCCATGGAAAAGAGTTTGAATTCACTTCCTTGTGCCAAATTCATTAAAAACTCTTAAAGGCCAAAACAAACAATAAGCGACTTTCCTGCAGGAACTCTCTTCTCATCTCACTTATTCTCAACGCGAACTTGCGTAGACTTGTCTCACATGCAAGACGGTAAACGCAATCGCACAAGTTGAGCCTGCAACACCTGAGCATAGACATACGCAGTTCCAGCTATAAAAAACACAAACAAATAGTTCCCGTCTTAGTTAGGCGAACTACGTCGACTCTGATCCTCATTTTCCCGATGAGGTACGTCGGCAATGGGGTAGGGCCCGTTTAAGCACATTCTTTATTTTCCCTACATTTTCCCATTTCCTTCCGTTCTCTTTTCCAGTTCCCTTTATCGTTTCATTTTCAGTTCCAGTTAGCGGTTTTTGTTCAGCAGCAATTTTATCTCCCACCCTTTGAAACAGACAAGCAAGCATGGATCCCGTCGGGTATGGCGGGCGATCTGGGGTGCTAATACCTTCCCAGGTCATAACCGACTCCCGAACCCAGATCTTTGGTTTGCAAGGCCTCATCCTTTCCTTCTTCCTTAGGTTTGTGCAACATTACCTTTCCCATTCATTCGGGATAAAAATGTCTGGCTGGCAACTCTACCTTTTCCGCGCCACTTTCGCGTTTGTACTAGGATGAAAATCTCGGGAGCGACAACTAGCGACTCTGCTGGGGATCGAACCCAAAATCAATGGTTTCCCCTTTGAGAGTCAATCCTAGCGCTTGTTTGACTTTATTTCTTTGGGTGTTTATATGTTTGTTGTTGTGTGTTTATTTACTGTTTTCATTTACAGTTTACTTTACAACATTTATTTACTGCTTTCAGTATTTACTTTCCCATGCATCATATATACTGTCTGTGCTGGTTTCATTTTTTCTGTGGAATGGAATTTGTTACTGTGAGATGAGCTTGTAACTGGGGCTCGAGTGCACCTTAGGACTTAGAGTGGTTTCACTTTGGCTTCATGGCATCTTGCTATGTTGGTAGTAGTGAGTTCCACACCCGACTTGCGACCTTCTTGGAAATGTATTGATATTGGAATCTTTCTGGGGAAATACACAACCTTGATAGTTATGTTCAGTCAGGGGACCGATCATTGAGAAACTTTGTGGAAACATCCCTCTCCAGTGATGACAATGGCAGACCACATTTGTTGGCAAACCCACTCGCATCCGAGGGCCCACTGGGAACTCGCATAGGATGGCCTGATTCTCTCATAGGAACCCAGTTAAAGAAAACTGTTTGTATGATGATAGCATTGTATCCCAAGGGCTGAATATGCTATTGTTTCTCGATTCAGTGCTTGAAGCTGGGAACTTATGAGGGATGCTTGTTTCCTTGGACTCAGCTGAGACCTCCTTGAGTAGTACATAATGCCAAACCGATTCCCTGATTTGGTCATGAGGCATTTCTCGGAAATGGTGAAAGTAGTATTGCTGCTCAGCTTTGAGAGTCCGTGATGTTGACCCGAGTAACACACCCGTAAGATTGGGAGGGGTTTATAGGTTTGCAGGAACCTTAACCTTTAACACACCCACTGTGCCAATATGCTTCAGTATTGTGATCTGTTCTCTTACACATTGATTCTGAGATTTGAACCTATGATCAGAAAGATGCTTGTTTTGATGTGGTGATATTGTGATCCTGCACAAACACTTGTTTACATGTTTGACACTACACAAACACATCATTGATCACATGCCTTGCCTTGCATAAGCATCAAGACATCATTAATCATATGTGTTCTTTTTATTCTCAGGGTTCATATTACTATCGATTCTCGGTCGCGTTGCTGCTTCAAGATGGAAACTCTAAGGAAGAAGAATGTTCACTATACTTTCCCGTAACCAGAGACAGAGGGTATTCAGAAGTTGATCAGCCTGATGAATGACAAAGTTCTGGATGACTTCAAAAGAGAATATGGAAAGATTCTGGAATATGTGAATAAGCCAACAGTTGATCAAAGGGATAACCTTCATTCCTTGTTGCAATTTTATGATCCACAGTTACGAGTCTTTGTTTTTCCAGACTACATTTTGGTATCTACCTTGGATGAGGTCTTCAACATCCTGAATGTTCTCATCAAAGAAGGTATGCCTTATTATGCTTCAGAGAGGACCCCTCCTTATTAAGACGTTACTGATGCCTATCACTTGAGTATGCCCAGATTCAAGATGGGGCTAGAAGCCAGCCAGGGTAAGGGGATTTCTTTTGAATTTCTCATCACAGAAGCTCATGGAAACAAATGGGTAGATTTCAGAGCATTACTAGCTATGATGGTGTATGGGATAAGCTTGTTCCCAGGAGAGAAAGGATTAATAATCATGGAGGCTATCACTATCTTTGTCAAGAGAAACCCAGTGCCTACATTGCTTGGTGACTTCTACTATAGGGTCCATTACAGGAATGAAAAAAGAAAAGGACATGTGAACTACTGTGCTCCCTTGTTTGCTGACTGGTTTGTAAGGAAACTCCCAAAATTAGGACCTTTCCAAGACTTGAAACAAGCTTGGAAGTAGTCCAAAAGATTGCTGGGATTAACCTTAGACAACATATCTTGGGGATGCAATAGGGACTTGATAGGCAAATAAATTATTGCTAGCTGTGGAACTTTCCCTAATGTACCCTTACTGGGAAGAAAAGGGGGAATAAACTACAATCCTGCATTGTCAAGAAAACAATTTGGCTACCCTCTGAAAGTTCCACCATCAGCTGAGGAGGTAGCTGAGTCATTGTATTTCTCAGCAGAAGGAAATATGGAGTTGTGTGTACAGGTAGCCCAAGCTTGGGATGTCAGGACAAAGAAAGGAAAGAAAGATTTTGGGAAGGTGGACCCAAAAACATATGATCCTTTTGCTGCATGGTTGAGAGATCGTGTAGAAGTCTTACTTCTCCCATTCTCTATGGAATCCACTTTGTACCCTAAGGAGGAGTTACCCTTGGATTCAGTACCTCTCAAACACTATCAGAAGTTGGAGGCCTTGGTTAAGCAGCTCAGGATGGAGAATCAAGAGGCCAACAACTCATGCCAGAAGCTGAAGATTCAAAATCAGAAGTTGGAAGATAGAGCTCACCAGGATGAAGAAATGGTCAGGCTCAAGCAGCGGGACTTCCAGGAGAGGGAACTCTATTTCAAGAAAAGAGGATTAGATTAAACTCACAAGGCGAGCCAGCTCCCAAAAGATAAGAAAGAGTTGAATGAAGCTAATGAAGCTATAACCTTGTGGCAGGATAAATGGGAAGATAACTGGAAGAAACAGAAAGAGTTAGAGGCCAAATACAAGCTGGAGATCAAAGGCCTTCAGGGTTCCTTAGCTGAGCAAGGTGAGTTGCTTAAAAATTACCACCACCAAGAAAGGAGTCATCTTTAGGATATGGCAAAGAGTCAACAGGAAGTGGAGGATACTCAGAAAGATATAGAGGAGTTAAAGCTTCGGGCTGATGTTAAGAAGACCAAGACTGAGTCAAATACAAGCAAAGAGAGTGAGAAGGTGTTCCTACAACAAATTGAGGAGTTGCATGCCTTTTTCGATCTCAGGGATCTCCTAATCCAAAAGCTCATACAGGAACCAGACCATCCGGACATAGCCCAGTTGCTCCAAGGTGTCAAGCGCCTTAGCTGGAGGTTATAGGATGTAGATTTTCCTAGGCATTAGTCTTGTATTCACATATTTGGATTACCCACAGTCCTGTTGTGGGATTCCTCTCTTGCTGATGTACTTTCCCTTTTTGATGTATGAACTTGCACCCTACGGGGACTTTGTTATTCCAAGTCTCTTTGATTTGCCTTAAGTCTCTGGTTGCTATCTTTTGCACGGACACGGGATATTAAATGCTACCTCTTCACATCTGAATGTCACACAAGGTCTTCTTTCAAAGGCTTTTCTCTTAATACCGGAATGGGAAAGTAAAACAAAACCCTTGAGGGTAAAAGGAACACATCATTGCATGCATATTATTTTCATTTTTCTTTCTTTTGCAGGTTTCTCCAAGTCACTTAACTTATCCATATTTTAGGAAAAGATTGCGAGAGCTGTCAGGACCCGTCATCCTAGACAAAGCATTCCTCACCGGTACGATACCCGCAACAATCAAAGAAACATCATGGACGCTGTGCAGACAGAACTCAACGAATTCCGCACTCGAATGGGAGAGTTTATGGTTATGATGCAGGGTATGGCCCAAGGGCAGAAGGATCTGATGAATGCCATGCAGAGGCTTACTCCTCCCTGTAGCGGTAAAATCATGAGTGTAAGCTATTAGCTAACTTAACTCAAGGTAAACAGAGTCACCACCGCGCTTTTATTTTATTCCAAATGGAAAAGGGAAAAAGAGCGAATAAAACCTAATGAATCTAAAAGCTAAAAAGCTAAAAGAATCAAACAGAGAACGAGTAAGGGGATAGGTTACAAATTGGGAAGGTTTTACGCACCCAAAATGTCCGTGGTATTCCACGGGAGCCCTTTGAAATATTTACTGCTTTTTTGGTTTGAAAATGGTTTGTTTGAAAAAAGATTGAAGAGATGAGATGATAAACATTTTTAAATATTTTTGTGTTTAAAGAGACGAACGTCTCATGCCTACATACCCACAAAGTGCAATGCGAGATCAAAACCTCGTAGTTCGTGGTACAAAATGTGAAAAGATGCAATGAGTTGAATTGATTTTAAAATGTAAAGATAAGTCGTCATTCTTTAGCGAATAATTCCGCTAGAAAGAATGAATCATATCTAAACATGAAAATGGTTAAGAGGAAACGTGCACGAGGGCACAAAAAAACAATTGAATGAGTTTGAATGTTTTTTAAAGTTTTTGAGAAGAAAGTTTCGATATGCTTATGTGGTTTAGCATTTATTAAGAAATGAAATAAAAAAGTAAAATCGCTTGACCTAAGTCAAGGTTTGATTGTGAAAATGTTTGAAGTTTGAAAACAAAGAAAGTTTTGAAAATAGGAAGAAGATTTGAAAATTTAAGAAGTGGGAGGAGATGAAGTGACTATCCTAAGACTTGAAAGTAAAAGTTAAAGGAAGAATGATCAAACCGGGTGGTGAACATTCTTCGAAACAATAGGATTTCCATCTTCATGAATAAGTGAACTCAATCGGAGCCAAGGTCTTCAATCCATAACAACTCAAGCAAAGAGATAGATCCTAAAATCTAAGTCCGGAACTCCAAGTCCAATGCTAAGGATAGTAACCATAGTCCGAAATTAAAGTCACAAGTCTTTTTATATGTTTAATCCTTTATTAATGTTTTTGTGTCCAAATGGACAAAGGAAAAATCACAAGCATAACAATATAAACATAAACAATATGGTGAATGATATAATATAATAAAAGCATAATAAAAGAGATAAGGAGCGAGAGATTGAAATAAAGAGGATAAGGTGCGAGAGATTGAATTTAAATGGTTAGTATATTAATAGTATTATAATATTTACATAAAAATGGTATGATGAACTTAATCAAACACAACCACAAAAAGATAACCAAAATCGAGGCAACCGGATCCAAATGGATCTCATTCCGAATTCGCGTTTCACTTGTATTTGTGCAGTGCTTTGTTCATGATGTGAGTGCGTGTTTCAGGTGCGTTTCAAGTTGCGTTTTGGTGATGCTTCCTGCATTTTGCTTGGGGAGAAAAGCATGTGAGCTGCTGCGTGACGCCTTGTGCGTTTTGGGATGTGAATGAGGTCGTGCGGCTGGAAAAAAAAGTGGCTTCAGATGCATGACTTGTTGCTGTTGTTGTAGCTTTGAGCTGCTGGTTTGGTTGGCTCAGCTTGCTGTTTTGATGCAGGGTGTTATGCGGCGCGAACGACTTGTGTTAAAGTTGGCTTCAAGTATTACGGCTTGAATTGAATGCGTGCGTGTGATGCTGCTTGCGGATTGATGGTTGTAGCTAGCGGCGTGGAGTTTTCTTTTGCTTGTGGTAACTGATAGCTTGTCACGTGTGCTGGAGCTGTAGGGATGGCTGGACTGATGAAAGCTGGAAAAAAGACGTGTCTTGAACGTGATGTTGGGAGCTGGCTGGGAACTCATTTTGGAGTCACGTGAACATTTTCATGTGCTGGACTTTAGATGATGATAGAAGCTTGTGGTTTTTTTCTTTTATTTTATTGATGGGCCACAAATGTAATGGGATCCTTTTCATTAGTTTGTTTGGAGGGATAAAATAAAATAGGGTATATAAAAAATGGGCTTTATGGTAAAAAAATGGGATAAGTAGAATAAAAAGAAATATTAATAAAATGTGAATAAAAAAATGGTAATAAAGATATGGGAAATTGGAAATCGGCTAAATTGAAGTGAATGGATTAAAATCAAATATTGATATAAAATTGAAATGGACGGTTATTGAATATTTGGATTATAGAAATAGAAAAATAAAAATGGTTAAAAACAAAAATGGAAGAGAAGGATAATAGATGAAGTCTTGATTTTAAGCCCAACAATCAAATCTTGATTATTCTTGCACAAGCCACTTAATGAACACAGTCAATCTTAAACTAACTGAATAAATCGCAACTTTGTCACCTAAGCCACAACCACTGAAATCTGTCTTGATTATTCGAATCCATGTTGAGGAGAATAAATCCTCAGATGAACTGCTGATAAACTAGTGAACTTGAAGATTCAAACCAAACTTCGCACGAAACACTGCTTGAACTTTTTGAACATGCATCGTCTGAGAAATAAGCCATTGGCACACATAACTTGCAGTTGGAACAATCTTTTGATAGTTTGACCAAGATTAGGTCAAACGTCCATCTGAATCGATTCATATTTGAACAACCGCTTTTGAATTGAAAATCATTGCCCTGTCTTTGAAATCCTGCAACACAGAGAGAAGAAGAAGCAAACTGCAACACTTTTTGGTATTTTGGTTAGAAGTTAGTAAATATAAACAGATAAAAGCAAGTAAAAACATGGTGATCCCTTGTAAAGCATAGACCTGCAACCGAAAAGGTTACATGGACCAATACGTGATCTTGTTTGTATGCGAAATGCAGATGAGATGCAAAAATCTTAGGGTCAAAAATTAGGGGATGACAGATGCCCTTATTTAAGTTTCTTCAATCCAGAGATAATGAAGATTAAAATCTTTGTTTCGACAAGATGGAAGATACTTAAATATCCAAAAACCCAATTTATGATCCTAAGATGCCAAAAAATGGAATGAAATGAAACGAACGATATGAAATGATATGAAGATGATATGGAAATGATATGAAGCATATGAAAATGTTATGAAAGCATATGAAAATATATGAAAGCATATGAGATGTATATGAAATGCAGAGGAAATATGTGAGGGACAAGACGACACATGGAAAAGAAAAAACGCTGGGGATAAGGAGCATAAAACTCCAACGGGGAAAAGCAGCATGCTAGAGACCAACACATGGCTCAGCAGAGTCGCCACTTTTCTGTAGCGGTAAAATCATGAGTATAAGCTATTAGCTAACTTAACTCAAGGTAAACAGAGTCGCCACTTTTCTGTAGCGGTAAAATCATGAGTGTAAGCTATTTGCTAACTTAACTCAAGGTAAACAGAGTCGCCACCGCGCTTTTATTTTATTCCAAATGGAAAAGGGAAAAAGAGCGAATAAAACCTAATGAATCTAAAAGTTAAAAAGCTAAAAGAATCAAACAGAGAACGGGTAAGGGGATAGATTACAAATTGGGAAGGTTTTACGCACCCAAAATATCCATATAAACATTAACAATATGGTGAATGATATAATATAATAAAAGCATAATAAAAGAGATAAGGAGCGAGAGATTGAAATAAAGAGGATAAGGTGCGAGAGATTGAATTTAAATGGTTAGTATATTAATAGTATTATAATATTTACATAGAAATGGTATGATGAACTTAATCAAACACAACCACAAAAAGATAACCAAAATCGAGGCAACTAGATCCAAATGGATCTCATTCCGAATTCGGGACAAGTTTAGGTCTATGTTAAGCAATCGCCGAGTAATTTACGAAGTAATTACCCTACAAATGAGGCCGGCCACCACCAATTAAGGTGGAAAATATTTGTGCTAATATATGTTAGAGAAATGATATGATGAACCATTCTCCGAAAACATGTCGCACAAAAATAAAAAGTAACGGTCTAATCTTAATCGGGATTTCACATTGTATTATCGAAGGCAACCTATCACGATCCCAAAGTATGGAGAATGATCCACATGATCGTTCATTCATAGATTTGAAATAATGAAGATTAAACATCTTCGAAAACCAATAATCGCGAATCGGAGATCTCAGCGACCAAAAGTAAAAAAAAATGAAATAAACTGGATCTAACAATTGTAATCCAAGCAACCAACCATGAACAATAAATCCAAGAGAGATAAAAAAAACTTAAACCAAGTACTTTTTAAAGACTTTTTATAAATGAATTAAAAAAAATTAAACAAAAGGCTATTAAAACCTTCTTTAAAAAAAAGAGAAGTAAAAAAAATAAAATAGGAAAAGATCTCCAAGGGAGGGTTTGGCGCAACAACCAGGAGGTGGATAGTAGAAAAATCCCAAGGCACGAAGGCCCACTTAAAAACAACCATAAGCACATTTTTTATAAAAAAATGAAAGAATGAAAATCAAAATGAAATCAGAAACACAAGAACACGTTCCTCTTTCTAATGGTGTCATCCTACTGTTCATCACCTTCAGAAAAACAAAACACCAACGGCCCCTTCAACGGAAGTAAACGAAGACTTCCTTCACCGAGATACCTCTCGGCGTCTCTTCTTGTTCGATTCTGAAGTTCTCACGAATTCTCCCTCGTCATCACCGAATTCCTTTCGCCTTTTATTGTTCGAATGTGAGGTGTTTGCGGAATGGAGACGAGATTGAGTGGTTGAATTTTTAAGAGTGAGGTTTATTGAAGAATTTCGGTTTTGTAGGTTTTGAAAAGGGGTTAACGGAGATTGAAGAAAGACGGAGAAAATGGTGTTGAAGCTTTGATATGATTTTGGCAGGGTATTTGTGGCTTGAAAAACTTGAAAAATGAAGAAGAAAACGGTTGGATTTATAGAGGGAGGGGCTAAATTTAAAGCTGCCGTTTTGCTTGCTTCTCTTTTGCGTTTCGGTCGTCACGGGATTTTCGTTGCAGGTGCTGCGTTTGGAGTGCTTTCAGCCTGCGTTTTGCTCTTGCTGTTTTGGGCTTGCTCTGGGCTTTGATGAGCGCGTTTCACTTGTATTTGTGATGTGCTTTGTTCATGCTGTGCGTGCGTGTTTCAGGTGCGTTTCAAGTTGCGTTTTGGTGATGCTTCTTGCATTTTGCTTGGTGAGAAAAGCGTGTGAGCTGCTGCATGACGCCTTGTGCATTTTGGGCTGTGAATGAGGTCGTGCGGCTGGAAAAAAAATTGCTTCAGATGCATGATGTGTTGCTGTTGTTGCGGCTTTGAGCTGCTGGTTTGGTTGGCTCAGCTTGCTGTTTTGATGCAGGGTGTTATGCGGCGCGAACGACTTGTGTTGAAGTTGGCTTCAAGTATTACGGCTTGAATTGAATGCGTGCGTGTGATGCTGCTTGCGGATTGATGGTTGTAGCTAGCGGCATGGAGTTTTCTTTTGCTTGTGGTAACTGATAGCTTGTCACGTGTGCTGGAGCTGTAGGGATGGCTAGACTGATGAAAGCTGGAAAAAAGACATGTCTTGAACGTGATGTTGGGAGCTGGCTGGGAACTCATTTTGGAGTCACGTGAACATTTTCACGTGCTGGACTTTAGATGATGATAGAAGCTTGTGGTTTTTTCTTTTATTTTATTGATGGGCCACAAATGTAATGGGATCCTTTTCATTAGTTTGTTTGGAGGGATAAAATGAAATAGGGTATATAAAAAATGGGCTTTATGGTAAAAAAAAAGGGATAAGTAGAATAAAAAGAAATATTAATAAAATGTGAATAAAAAAATGGTAATAAAGATATGGGAAATTGGAAATCGGCTAAATTGAAGTGAATGGATTAAAATCAAATATTGATATAAAATTGAAATGGACGGTTATTGAATATTTGGATTATAGAAATAGAAAAATAAAAATGGTTAAAAAAAAATGGAAGAGAAAGATAATGGATGAAGTCTTGATTTTAAGCCCAACAATCAAATCTTGATTATTCTTGCACAAGCCACTTAATGAACACAGTCAATCTTAAACTAACTGAATAAATCGCAACTTTGTCACCTAAGCCACAACCACTAAAATCTGTCCTGATTATTCAAATCCATGTTGAGGAGAATAAATCCTCAGTTGAACTGCTGATAAACTAGTGAACTTGAAGATTCAAACCAAACTTCGCACGAAACACTGCTTGAACTTTTGGAACACGCATC